>JBAMCG010000037.1:2710000-3117500 GCA_037075325.1 Drosophila mayaguana | reverse complement strand
ATTTCTGAAGTATTCTATGTAGAATTTGAATATAATATAAGCATATTGTATGCTCAAAAATGGAGTTAGATGCTTGAGCTCAGATCAGAAACTATATATATAATATACAACTCCTTATATTGTATTACTACTTTGTTATTCGCCGATTTCAATTTGAATATGTTGCGCAGTGTTGCCACCCTATCTGAATGTCTATTAAACACTATCCCCTTGCCACAGCAACTCAACAACTCTGTCAGCAGTGCAGCACATGGAATTTGCTAACTGCACAGATGTGTGAACGTTTCGTGCCGTGGACGGGCCTTTGTCAGGCTTATAAGGGTTGCCATATGCTCGTATATTGCTGCATGCAGAGGGGGAATACGAGCCCGAGCCCGAGCCGGAGCCCGAGCCTGAGCCTGAGCCGTTGCCGCAGCCGCAACAAAACGCATCGGGGTGAGTTTTCGTTTGCAGTTTCTTGTTTTTATATGTGTATGTGTGTGTATATACATATATATATATATGTATATATACATTTTTGTTATCGTCATCGAGGTCGTCGTCGCATGTGTTTCACATTTTCCAGCCCCGATTGGCCGCCGTCTGCTGTTGTTGTTTGCCTGCCGTCTGCGAGCTGGTTCGCTCTTTGCATTTGGGTCTGCATTTGGCTGCTTCTCAGCGCCGGCCGCATCACCGTCGCATTTCATCCCTCTGGCGCGCTGTCTGCAGCTGTATTTACGGCATAGGGGCTCTGCCGGTCTAGACTTATGACTAAGTACATCGAGCAGCTTGCGTCAACTGTGTGGCGCATCTTAAGGCGAACTCACAAATGCCGATCACAGTGCCTCATATAATCTTTGTCATCGATTCGCTGTTCGTTGTTCGTTCCTTGTCAGCTGTGGAGTATGTGCGTGTGTGTATGCGTGAGTCACTGCATGTGCTTATCTACATCGCTTATTGCTCATTGCTCAGTGTTTGCTATTGTCGCCGACCACACGGCGTATGTGGAATGCTTTTGAAAAGCTCATTGCGCATACGCCGTGTGCGCAAGCCGAGTTGAACGGTTTTCAAAAGCTACTGCTGCTGCTGTGGCGACGGCTGCTGCTGCTGCTACTGTTGCTGCTGTCGCATTAAAAGCTCAGCTGCAAAGCTGCAAACGGAAATCAAAATCCCAAAAACAACAAACAAAAATAACTTTCTACGCTAATTTGCCTTCGAAAAAAGTTGTTACAACAGCGTGCGGTGAAATTGTTGTTGCCGCAGTTGGTGTAAGTTAAAAAGCGTTGCTATCATTATAAGCAACAGCAACAACAACAGCGCTGGCCAACAATCAACGGCCGAAAGTCATCTTCAAAACAGCCAAGAGAGCAGCAACATGATTTGAGCTGCGTTCACTGAGATTGCAACTGCGACTGTTGGCAGTTGAATTTTATTGCCACACCAGCATCAGCATCAGCATCAGTTAGCTAGCCAGCCAGCCAGTCGGTCCGTCAGCCAGCTATAGCCACAGCAAAAGCAACAACAACAGCAACAGCAACAACGGGGCACTCACAAAAGCCAGTCAGGCAGCCCCGTCAAGCGTTCGTTGCTTTTTTACGCTTCGCCAGCAACTCGTTTCAGCTGGCGACGGCGACGACGACGACGACGACGACGACGACGACGGCGGTGATGGCGGAGACGGCAACTGGCTCCAAATTGACGGCTGAGGCTGACTCGAAAGCTCGCACGCAGCAGTGCAGTTGTTACTGCTGCTGCTGCTGCTGCTGCTGCTGCTGCTGCTGCTGCAACGACAACAGCCAGCACAGCAACAGCAACAGCAACAACATCGTCGTTGTCGCTGTCCGTCGCTACCTTCAAATTCCACAATATTCAAGTTTCAGGTTATGAGCCAACCAGGCGGCCGTACAAACGAACCAAATGAACGACCCAACGACCGTCCAACCAGCCAACCTGAGAGCCAGTCATCGTCAGCAACGGCAACAGCAACAGCAACAACAACGGCAGCAGCAACACGAAATGTTTGCCCGAAAGCCAAAGCCAAGCCGAGAGCCCAAGAGTCTCGGAGCCAGGCCAACAATTGAAACGTCGCAACGTCCGCTTCAATGGACAGTGGCGCAAAATCATAGGAAAATTGTAAATATTTTCAAAGTATTTATTAATCTTTTGTAGCCAATGCAAATTAACAAGTAGAAATGATTTGATCTCATTAAATGAAATTTCAATTTATTTAATTGAATTATTTTAGTATAAATTTTAATTCTACAATTAAATATTAAATAAATTATGTTTATTTTGTTAGCTGAATCCTCTGTAATCATTAAGAAAACTTGTATTATTTTTTAAAAACCTAAACCAAAAACCTTTTGAAACCAAAATTATTGTGTTGGTACCACTGTGCTGGCCTTGCTTGGCACAACTCAAAAGTCGACTTCAGCAATAAAGTCGGTCGCTGGCTCGACTGCCTGCCTGTGCAGGGGTCTGGGCCTAGCTCACAACTCTGGCTCTGGCTCTGACTCGGGCTTTGGCTCTGGCTATGTTTCTGTCTCTCTCGCTCTCTCTCTCTCTCTCTCTCTCTCTCGCTCTCTCGCTCTCTCGCTCTCTCTCTCTCTCTCTCTCTTTCTGTGTCTCTGTCTGCGGCGCTGTGTTTTGTGGCCACTTTGAATTCTTTAGTTGAAACAACGTGCGATAGCAGCAAATACGAAACGAAACGCAACAACAACAACAACAACAACATCGACGGCGACTGAAAACAAAAAACCCAAGTTTCAGCTTTCGACAAAGCCAAACTGCGGGCCAGCTCTCGGCTCAGAGCCGCCGATCTCACAAGCAATTTAAATATACAAAGCGCAAAGAGGAAGAAGAAACTTTATAAACATAAAAAAGAGCGCTGATGAAGAAGAAGCAGAAGAAACCTACAGAAAAAGAAAAAGACAACGAAGAAGCAGCAACAGCAACAGCAACAGCAACAGCAACATTGGAGCAACATAATAAAAACCAGCTCCAACTTTTCGAGACCGAGACCCGAGTTCAACTTGGAACTGGCGACGGCTACAGCGAATGGCGGCTGCTCATCATAATAAAAATGAATTGAATTGAAGACGGGCTCTGCTAGCAGAGATGCTCTCCATGGTGGATGGTCTCTGGGCGAGGGCGTAGCGCTCAAGATGACGGCGCTGATATGTGCGACGATTGCTCGTTGCTGTTGTTGCTGTTGTTGCTGATGTTTCCCATGCTGGTTGTTGGCTTCGACTCTGGGTGAAAACTTGGCTGTGCACCCACAACGAACAAAGAGCGAACAGAGGAGGAGCGCGGCGAGTAGTCTGGGTACGCAGTTATTTGCTTATAGCGGCACATGACGTTGTGGGAAAGCAAAGGGTTTGTTTTTTCCGCCTTTTTTGTAGTTTTCAAATGGAACTAGCCTAAATACGAAAACAATCGCAGTCGCAGTCGCAGTCGCTGTCGCTGTCGCAGTCGCAGTCGCTGCCGTCGCAGTCTTGATGATGTTGTTGTTGCTGATGGGAATGATGATGATGATGATGATGAGGCTGTTGCAAGGTTAATACGCTTGCAAGGCGGGTGGAACGGTAGCGGGCATTGGGTAGTTTGTTATATGCGCATATTTTGCGTCGGCCATTTCATGTTGCCGCACGAAGTGCGCCACACGACTGCGAGAGTCCGATGTGGATGCTCGATGGCGGAGTCGCCGTCGCCGTCGCCGTTGTCGTTGTCGTTGTCGTCGCTGTCGACGTCGACGTTGTCGATTGGCACTGCAGGAAGCGCCGCACAAAAGCGAAATCAGCTGTTTTTGGCGAATTTAGAGCAATTTTCAATGCGGCCGCTTTGGTGGTTTTGGTTTTTCGATATGTACATATATATATATGTATATATGCATGCACAATGTGTGTCTGTGTGTGCGAAGGGGATTTTTTGTTGCTGTTTTTTTTTTTGGGTTTTTTTTTGTATTTTGCTGTGCCGTGTCGAAGATTTATAAGCTGCGACGGCAGGCAGAGAAGTTGGCGTCGCGCAATTGGTGACATTGAAAATTTGCAAGGCTCAGCTGATGGACGGGGCGTAGGACGGGTTACGGACTGCGGGTTACCCTGTCAGTATGTCCATGCACGTAGTACATATGTTTGACAGTCAGCTGTGGCCATTCGCACACACACACGCACATAAAGCACGCGTTGGTGGCTGCTGTATAAGAATGGCGCCCCAGTCACGGCTTTTGGTCAATGAACCGACGTTGCTCCTTTTTTTTTTGCATATGTATAAACAAAGGAACGCGCGCCGGAAATTGAAAACGGAATCAGCTGTTTGACCGAATTCGTGGCAAGGACATACGAGTATTTCTTGAAAAATGAGCTGAGCACTCGACAATCCTGCGACCCAGTGCCTAAGCTCTGCTACGCTCGCATCTACCTAGGGTCGAGCCCTAATCCCTACAAAGGATGCAGCGCATTAGCCACGCTACGGCATCGGGGTTCAGGGTTCGGCAATCGAGCTCTAGCTCTACCTGCGAACGATCGATCAAAACTGCAACTAACTGACACTTTTTCCGAGAGTTGGGCAGGAAGATACAAAGATGTATCGATTGTACTAGGGGACTGCGGGTCATCAAATCAATTTTGAAATCAACCTGTAGAGGTCACCTAATAAGAAACGGATTAGAGTTGATGGGAAAGGCATCCGTTTGAGTAAAAAATTCTAGTTCATGTTGGGGTATAATGTATATAGAATTGGGTAAAGTATACTAATTTATATATTAAGTATGGCTGTATGAGCATATGCTCAATATATGTATGTACATATGTAACTCTTTAATTTTAATATGTACATAATTCCCCCATTGTAAGGTTCTAGCGATAACTGTTTTGTTCTATCCTTCAGCATTGACAACTGGCTATCTATCTACAACAGCAACAACACCGCGTTACGTCATTACTCTGCTAATTTGCCCAGCCCTGAGGATCTCGCTTTACTATCTGGCTGATTGACTGATTGAGTGACTGCCTGCTTGATTACCTGACTGATAGCTGAACAGCTAAGCGCAATGATCGCCGTATCACGTATCAGTACATCAGCATGCAAATTGGTGTGAGCGTGAAAAGCTAACGGCAATTGTTGTTGTTGCTGCTGCTGTCGCTTATCACGAGCAGCTGATAAGACAAATGCGAATCAACGTCGAACAGCGGCAAGTGCGCGAATTGCTGCGAACCAGGGCTGGCCGAAAAAACAGCACGGCATACAGAACGAAAAAAACGACAATTGCCGTTAACAATCGTCATCGTCATTTTCGTACACTGCGCAAATTGCACAGCGGCTATGAAACGCGGCCGTGCTAGTGCCACAAACACAACAGTAACAGCAACAGCAAGAGCAACAACAACAGCAACAGCCAAAGCTATCAAGGCGTACGTTCACCAAGCCGCTCGCAGCGGCCCGCTTGGTAAACACAGAAATACAACAACAAATACTATTGAAAAATGTCTGTATATATGTATGCGTGTGCGAGTGTGTCTGTATGTGTGCACACAGAAATATACAGCCAGGCCCGGCCAGTCAGCTAACAACGGCAGCAACAACAACGTTGACGTCGCTCTACACACAATTTCCACATCGCAGCCGGGCCGCGCAATGCTGACTCGGCGTCAGTGTGGAATGAGAGAATGCCATATAAAAATACACACAAACACACACACATGCACGTACAATCATGCGCAGCCATACAGCGAGAGCGAACGAGCGAGTACAGTCGCACAGTTAAAAATAAAGTGTGGGTCGTAACGGAGAGCGGAGAGAGCTGTCGAATAGCAGAAGAAGAAGAGTGAGCGTGTATGCGTGCGTGTGCGAGTTTCTGTAGGCAGTGAGTGAGGGTAAAAACAACAAAGCAGCGACAGCGACGCTGCTGCTGCTGGTAAATAATGATGATGGAACAACAACACAGAGCTGTATTCGTGTCTGTTTGTGAGTATGTGTGTGCGCATGTATGTGTGTACGTGTGTATATACTGCTGCTGCTGTTGCCGTTGATAGCGAGGGACGTAATATCGCAACGTTGCCCGTTCAAACGAGCGAACGAACGTTCGTTCCGAGACTCGAGTTTAATTTTGTAGTACGTAGCAGAAAAAGAGGCAACAACAACGACAACGACGAAAAATAAATGATGGCGGCAACGACAACGACAACGACAACGGCAACAGCAACGGCGACTGCCTGTGCGACTGACTTGGCAGTGTTGCGTTCCGATTTTTGTTTCAAATTGTCGTTGTTGCTGCTTTTGGGTTTCGAAAACACTTTAAAGCGCAAAAGAAATGAAAGAAGAAGCACCAGCCGTAGCAGTAGCAGTAGCAGCAGCAGCAAACATCGTTTTCTAGTGCATTTCGCTTAGAATGGCAAAAACGGTTGGTCAGACTTTTATTTGAGGGTGCGCTTTGCTGTGAATGCTCTGCTCCTCGCTCGCATCGCTGGTGAGCTCGAGTACTCGCATTGGCATTCGTAATCATGCATACATATACACGTATCTATATGTGTGTGTATACATACGTGCATGCTATTTGTTTGTGTGTGCATACGTATGTCGTATGCTGGCCTCGCATGTTTGCTGATTTGCCAAAGGTTGCCTCTGTGGTGGATTATTATTGAGGAGCAGCGCGCGTAAATTGACTTATTTTTGAATGAGAAAAACTAACTTCATGTTAGACGCTCTATTTATACATACCGCTTGACTTTTATATTTGAATGTTTGCGTATCAAAGCGATCTCATTTTAAATTTATACTAACATGTTTATATTTTAAACCATTATGTAGATAATCAGTGATTGCATTATATGAAGATAACGTAGTGATCAGATCATATTAGTTGATCAATACTAGAAATATTTACCTTCCACATTAGCATTCATATCTGTACATAGATAACATATACTTGAATAATAATTTTCCCAACTTAATACGGCTCACTCGTTCACCCAATAAATCTACCTCGATCGTTGCCCAAAAGGTTCGAAAGTTTGACAGACGAGCTTTCAATCCTTCTGTTCCTTAAATCGGCGTATCATCGACAACGTGACCGTTTCCTTCGCTTTAACGGTACTACGCTACAGCACAGAGCCGAATTTCGCTCCGTTCGAATCCACATTCAATAAAGTAAAGCACAGCAACAAAAACAACAACAACAAATGTCGCTTTAACCATAACCGCCCACTAGGAGGGCGCCCAGCCATGACTACGACGGCGACGTTGACTCCCGCTACACCAAAAGCTGTCCGCACGCACACACACACACACACCCACACTGCTCAGAGCAGCCATCAAGAGTGAACGCAAAGGGGAGAGAAGGATAGAGATAGACAACCCCCAACACTCCGAACTGTTTATAAAATAACCTTATTTCGCACATACAACACGTACAAATGTATATGTATTTATATATATATATAAGTATATATATATATATGTATATATAGATGTGTGTGTGTGTGTGTTAGCCGTCAGAGCTCTAACGCCCACGGGTTTGCCACGACCCCCTTGCCTCCTCCATCCCGCTTGCCGTATCCTGTTTGTCCTCTGCGTCTCTTGCTCTCGTACTTTATGCCTGACATTATAATAATATTATATTCCTTATAATATAATGGGTTGGCAGCCAAAAACCACCTACACATCCAAAGACAACCACCCAGCCACCCACACATTGGTGTGTGGGTGTGCATGTACGTGTTTGTGTGCGTGTGTCGACCGACCCTGCGCACTAGGACCGAGCGAGAGACTCGAACCGGCTTTTATAGCCGAACCCAAGCCCGAACACTAACCTCCACAACCGACCCCGACTCCGAGCCTGTGCCGAAACGAAACGAAACGAAACGAAACGAGACGAATCGTGAGTGCTGGCCTGGCCTGGGGTGGCTCGGTGGTGGATTCTATGCGAGTGTGTGTGGTGAAATATGCCATGACGTATAAAAGCTAAAAACGTTGGCAAATATAATGAAATTGGGTGAAATGCGCTCTCGCCCTCTCGTTGGGCTGACATAATAAAGCCTACCACCAGCCCGCCAGGATGGCACGGACTACGGCGCGGTCTTTCGGCTCTGGCACTACCACTGCCGCTCTGGCTCTGGCGCTGACTCGGGCTCTTGCCGTGGGTGGGTGATTGGGCTGCTAGCGGCGGTGGTGAGGGTGGTGGTGGTTTTTGGGCCATGATGCCATGAAAACCACTTTTCGAATTGCACGTTGTACGTGGGCAGAGCGAGAGACGTCCTCGTTGATTGTCAAACGTGGCGCAGGCCGAGCGGTTGGCGGTTGGCGGGGGAAACGTAACGCTACGCAACCCAACGTAACGCATGAGAAATGAAAATGGAAGAGCTTTGTAACAGCTAAGAGAGAGAGAGGGCAACGCTGGGCAACGGGGCAACGGTGCGAAGACGGGGCAGTCGTCTTCGTGTTACTGCGCTGCCGCCGCACGATAACTTTAATTTAGCTTAATGGAAATTTTAGCTGGGAAACGCTTCAGTTGATTGTTGTTGTAGTTGTTGCTGGGTTATCCTTTGGCGCACAGCGTCCGAGTGTCCGAGTGGCAAGCGCGCTTAGTAGGTGACGCAACCGCAAATTTGCGGCAAGCGATTTAATAATGTTAATTGTGTGCGTGCATCTGTGGCCAAAGCCATAAATGTATCTGAATCTTTATATGTAACTGATGCTGATCGCTGTTGTTGTTGTTGTTGCTGTTGTTGCTGTTGTTGCATCGAGTCACGTCATCGTTGCCGTCATCATCAGCAATGCCGCACCATTTACGTCGCCGGTAAGCCCCTCACTCAGTGCCCCAAGCTCCAAGCCCCCAGCGCATTAGTTAGCTAGTGCAAACAAGTGCAAGTGATGCGCACTCATTGATAAGATTTTGTACCACACTCTGGCTGCAGCTACAGCTGTTTGTCGTTGTTGTTGTTGCTGTTGTTGTTGTGGCTGTTGCACGCTTTGGGCATACATTAGCCGTAACTCGACTCTCCACACTCGACAGTCGCGCGTAGTAAATCCACCATATATAAGCATGTGGCACGTTTCGAGTTTGTAAATCTGTTAAGCAGCCCAGTCAATCGGTCAAGCGAGCCTCTGCTGCGGCTGCTGCGGCTGCTGCGGCTGCTGCGGCTGCTGCTGCTGTTGCTGCCACTGTTGTCCGTGCCACACAGCGATGGTCAATGTCTTGCGCTTGTCAATTTGTCAGCTGGTTTTGAATGGTTTGACAAATTTGTCCAAGCAAGGACGCCAAAACACCAAACAGACCATGTGGATACATTCGAATTGAAGAGTTCAACTAACAACTTATTTCCCATGGGATATTGGAAGTCAAAATATAAGATCGAAAATGTCTACAAGTTGAGAAACAGTTGTTGTTGCATAGGTTTGTTGAGTTATTAAAATAAATGAATGGGGTATGCTGTAGGTTGTATTATTAGACCTTGTAGCATGCCATAAAATTTAGAGCTTTACTAAAATCATCTATATATCCCATCTCATATATAGCTCATCTCATAGCAACTATAATGCCAATTACAAAAAAGCTTTTAAGAGATCTAATTGGGTCTTGGGCTTATCTCGATTTCAAAATGAGTCGGGATATATTAATAATGGCGCATATCTTTAGTTTGGCATAGTTTGAATAGCTTTTTAAAGTGTCGTCATATGAAGGAGTTTTGATAAGTAAACATATCAGTAACATATAAATATAATTCCGGTATTAACTGTATGTAATTATAAGCTCATATATTGATAATGATAACTGAACAGAATGAAGTAAACTATGAGAGGCACTTAGGTATTAGCTCTTATATGCATATGAAATCTAAGGCATTATGAATTCTTGTTAATAAAAGATTATTAATTCTCCTGCTCGGTCTCTTCGCCATTGAAAGCTTCGAAGACGAAGTTGTTTTTCCGTTTAAAGTCGTGACTTTAGTCGATTACTCATGCGCGACAAGTTGGGCGCCCCCTGAGCTGCTTACCTGCTGATGGCTACCTGTGCATACCTCTTTCTCTGTGGGTGTATGGGTGTGTGTGTGTGTGTGTCAGTTTCCCAAATGGCCATGCGGCATTTTGTTTACATTTTTGCGTCAAGGCTGTGCAAGAGGACCGACTTTTACGTGAAGGACAAAAGGAGCAGACAGCGCGACGAATGGATGGGGATGGGACGCTAGGGTGCAACCCTTAAACGGCTGCTTCCCTTCGCTCTTTTTTTTTGTATTATTATTCAAACTTTATCATTGAAAGGTTTTCGCTTTCCGTGGTGCACTTGACCGCCAAGCAACAAGTATAAGAAGCAGGCAAAATTAAAAAGCCAGCAGCCAGCCCAAATGGGTCGCACAGGATAATAATGCCATTAATGGCATGGAGCACACACACACATATATATACAAAAGCAACACACATGTTGGAAGAGAGAGAGGACGAGGACAATGACGATGACGACGACAACGTCGACGCGTCGCAAGTCGGGCCCCCAAAGGCATTTTTATGGCAGCAGACATGTACGAGTGTGTGCGTGTGTGTGTGTGTATGAGTGTGTGTCCTGCCTGCCACATGCATGCAAATAAAGCAATGCAACCACAGCAAGTAAACCACAACGAACGAATGAACGACCAAGTCGCGTTGCGCCTTCGCGTTTTCATTCATAAAATCGAAGAGCAAAGAAAATGGCACAGGAGGCTGCCTATAGCTCTGCCACTGCCGCTGCCCCTGTCCCGGCTCCAGCCCCTAGCCCCCTAGCCCCCTAGCCTTATGCCTCTCGTTCAGCCTTGCCGAACTGCACTGTCTGTGGGCTGTGGCACAGCTACCAATAACTCAAAAGGCGTGCGCATGCAGCGCACTTGTGTTAATGTATCTGAAAGTGAAATCAAACAACAACAACAACATCAACAACAACAAGAAGAAGAGCCAAAGCTGCCGCCGATGCTAATTCCGGTGTCGGAGTCGAAGCCGGGTCCGGGTCCGGGTACGAGTCGGGGCCCATGCCGGACCGACGCCAATTTTAAACTATTTGTGCCGCAACAACAGCAACAGCGATATCAACGCCAACGTCAACGCCGACGCTGACGCGTCGATGCTCTCTGCACGCTGTCGCCGCTGCTGTCATAGTCATCGGCGTCGTCGTCGTCGTCGCCGTCACTGTCGCCGTCACTGTCGCTGTCGCTGCTTGCTCAATTAAGTGAATTAAGTCTCGTGTCGGAATTCGCACCACCCTAAAAAACAATAACAACGCACACACACATACACGCTCACACACTCACGCACACAAATACTTTACCAGCTATAAGGAACAATTAAAAATGAGGCACAGGGCAAATAATGAGAGCAAATTTTTGCGTCTATTTATGCAGATATGTGCCGAAGCTAAGATGCCCTTACAAAAGAACAATCCTATTTGAGTGAAATGAAAGATTATTAGCCATATTTATTAGCCTATATTATTTAATTAATTTAACTAATCAGATATTTGATTTGCAAGAAATATAATGAAAAGTAATTCAGACAACCCTATCTATCATTCCTATAAAATATATTATATTCACATATATGTATATGGCTTAGAGTCAAGAAAACAATATTCTCTTCAACTGGAAACTATGCCGCAGATATTTAGACTGATATAAATAAAAACATACAAATAATATAAAACTCAACTTAATTTTCGACAAATTACTTAACGAACTCATGATGCCTTTTCTTATAGCAAGTGCACAAGCGGCTGCTGCATCGGAACTAAGAAATTAATACAAATCTGATGTCGACTGCGACTGCAACTGCAACAGCGAAACGTCGACTGCGATTGGGGCGACAGCAGCGACGATAGCGTTTTACAACACGCTACTTTAGCCGCTAACGAAAGAGAAAACTTAATGGGCAGCGACGTCGGCAGAAATTGAGACTGAGACTGAGACTGAGACAGCGGCGACGTCCACTAAAAGTTTGTTGCTGTTTTTCTTATTATTCTTCGTTATTTATTTATTTACTTTTTTACTGTTCCCTTTTGTGTGTGTGTGTGTGTGTGTGTGTGTGTACGCTGTGTGCCGAGTACTGCTGAGTGTCTGTAATTAATTAAACGGCCGCAAAGTCAGCTGTCTGAGACGCAGCAGCGACGTCGCGACGTCGGCGTCCAAACAATTGTTGCATTAGACAATGAAGACGTCGACGCCAGCTTAGCCGGCAGCGGCGTCAGCACCTATTTAGCATATTGCGTTAACGCAAATGTGTGCCAATAGATGGCGCTGCATGATGTTAGCGCCAGCACGTGCAACTTTTTGCATTGTTTACATGACAGAGGAGCTCAACTGTTGTTGTTGCTGTTGCTGTTGCTGTTGCTATTGCTGTTTTGCTTGCTGTGATACACGCTGTAGGAGTGACTGTCCCTGCGGCAGTGTCGGTGTCTGTGCCTCTGCCTCTGCCTGTGCCTGTGCCCGTTATTATTATCCTGCCTGCAACAAAGGCCAAGTTGCACACATGCATATGCATATGTGTGTATGAAGTGCACACACTGATACTCATGGAGCGACGTCGGCCCAAAGCTAACCATGCAACCCACCAACCAACCACCCACCCACACACGAGCAACGTACACTGGCAATGCCAATAAGTGTAGGCGGCGCTGAAAATTCCGTATTGAAACCACATGTTGAAGCTTCAGTCAGCATTTACGCGCATTTCTAAGTAAAAGGTGCAACACACAGCGCGGCACACACAAAATATGAAAGCTACCCACAGAGTGGGAGCGGGCGAGAGAGAGAGAGAATCGAATGATTCACCGAAAAATGTAAAATGCTTATGAATGGAAACGTCAGCTGCGGTCGGTTTAGTCGGGCAGTCGGGGGCAACACAATCTGTTATCAGTGTAGAGTGAACTTGAGACAAGTTCATGTTGCACTGATAAGCCAGTCCAGGGGCTCGATAAAACTAATTGCAAACGTCAACGTAAATAGATAAACTATGGCTAGCTTAAAAGCTCGCGAGCGGCTAGGATCGTTGAGCTTAAAAGCTGTTCTATATGTCAAAAAGTTTATTCTATTTGATATTTATCGTTGAGCTTATAAATTGAGGGTTTGTACAGTAAACTGGACGGAAACAGAGCTTATCTAGAGTAGAGGTGTTTCTCAGAGTACTCAGAGTTACGAACGATTTTCTTTTGAATCAGTTATAGAATAAAGATTAATATTATATACAATATTTATATATATTGTATATTATTCCTACACTATAATTTAATCATAATACAATACAACGACTGTTTCAGAAATATTAAACTGCTTGTATCAATTAAAGGTAAATATGCTTTTGATATGATCAGCTCGCACACAGGGAAACCTTTGTGCGATAGCCTAAACGAGGGCGGGCAGGTATTTCTCAGGTACAATTCTGTGATTAATGAAGCCCGCCAAATCGCAGCTCCAATTGGCACTCGATTTCGAGCCGAGTGTAGGCCAAAATTTTGATAACTGATATTGATATATACATATATAGATATATAGGTAACTCAGGGAGTGCGGACTGATCTATGATCTATATGTCGACTCACCTCTGTGCACATTTTCGGCTGAGCCGTTTCGAGAGATGTGGGATAACTGCGATTATCCAATTTTTCCAAATAGCCAAGGGCCGTAGCAGTAAAATAACTAAAATATTGTTGCAACACCTGGCTTTTCGTTGTATTATCGTCACTGATACCAGTTTATTTGTATTTCACTTTGTTAGATTTAAGTCACTAGATATATATCTTTAGCGGAATTTTACAGGGCAACCAGCAGTAGATGCATGGAGCCAGCCGCATGGTCCACCACATCACAAGGAACAGATGACATTTTGGTTGCACTATTAGTACGTAGAACTTCTTATTGTTTTCTCCGTGATTCACTTTTTAATTGAAATATATATATTTATTTTATATATATATTTTTAGTATTGCCAATTGAACTAGTTTGGTATTAATTGAATGTACACACTTTTTAGATTGCAATGTTATTTGGATGAATATTATTTGTGGTTTGTTTTGATAACTTTGAATTACGCGCGCTGCTGCAACTACGGGACCAGAAATTTACGTCGAATTCTTTTCGTATCGTTTTGCGTTGGACACGATTGCAAGAGCGACGTGTACCTCAGTCTGCCATGCTAAAATCACAAATAAACTGGCCAGCGCTCAAGAAGCAGGCAGCAGGCAGTAAAACCAGCAACGACGCACGCATACAGATGTAAGCAAACACATACACGAGCGCACGTACACAAACGCTGGCTACAGATACATTTAGTAAATGCACCCCTGTACAGGGTACACTCACACAACAGCATGAACAGCCGAGCAAGCGAACGAACTAGCGAACGAGCGAACAAACGAACGAGCGAACGAGCGAGCACGACAGCCGCTCTGCTCGCACCAGGGCAAGCGAACGACGCGCACTTATGTAAAAAGCATTGAAATTGAACGAGTTTGTCGGTTGTCAACGAACGGGGAGGGTAGCGACGGCAACACTTTGCTGCTGGCATTGCCAGCTGAGTGGAAAATATACAGCATTGCCAGCATGATAAGTTCAGTGAAATAAAGACAACCAGCAACAGCAATAGCTGCGAACCCAAAGGCAAAGCGATATCGCAGTGAACGTTGTGCAAACGGCCCCGGCTGCCGGCCGTAGGAGTGGCAGTGGCATCAGCAGCGGCTGTTATTTAAACGCTGCCAGCGTTGCCAGATCTGGTGTACTGTTGAGGTGTAATATTTGAAAGTATTTCGATTGGATTGTATAACCAGCTGAAAAAAAAAGAACTCAAAGGCATTCGATACAGTACCGAATTTAAGCTGATTTAGCAAATTATGTTTATACGAAAAGCATTTTTTATTCCAAACAGAGATTATGCTCAGAATAGACATAATTTAAAATGTTTCTATCATAAATATTAATTCTATATATATTTTGCGTAATATATTAAGGAATCCAGTTGTTTTCTTTTGTAGTGATCAAAATTAAAAAGTATATAAAAATGTTATACATGCTTAATCTGGTATAAAACATATACACCTATAAATAATAAATCAAATAAAAAGCTAAATACCCTTTTAGCTAATTGTCATCATTCTAAAATATACATCTTAAAATATTTAAAATATGTATCTTTTTAATTTCAGCTGGGCTTTTACCTACAAAAATAACGAAATTAAAAATCACTCCTATTGTCTGAGTTTTTCGATTCCCATGCTTTGACGATTCACAACAGTATGGCAACTCTATTCAGTGCTGAGTAACTGTCTACACACACAAAAACACACGCATACAATATATAAATTTATATATATATGTATATATATAAATGTGTGCATGCGTGTGTATATAAACATGTATATTGCGTTTGTGTGGTGGCAGTCTTGTCAGTTGGGATTTCGTGTAGTGTTGTGCTGGGTCGTCGTTTATATAAAGGTACATTTCCACAGCGCACACACACAAGGGAGAGACTGACGCATGCATGTGTGTGTGTGAGTTGTGTGCATGAGTTTCGCTGTGGTATGTGCGAAGGCAACGCAAAGTGGAAGCAGAAGCAAAACTGAAAACTGCCGTCGCAGTTGCCGTTGCCGTCGCAGCGAAAACTAAAACTGAACTCGAGCTGTGGCTGTGGCTGTTGGGCGGACGATGGTGCTGCTACTGAGGCCGTTGCTGTTGCTGTTGCCGTCGCTGCTTTTTGTTCAACATTTTTGTTTATTTCAGCGCTGTAGTTGTATCTCTCTGTTCGCTGCATTTGTATCTGTATCTGCGAGTGCTGCTTGGGCATTTGGGCACGTCGTCGTCAAAGTTGATGTTGTTGTCGTTGTTGTAGCTGTAGCCGTGCCAGGTACTTTTTGGTTGTTGTTTTTAGCTCGTCGCCCGCTTCGTGTGCGCTCTGTGCTATTTTATGCGACGAGCTGACTGACTGACTGACTCGCTGGCTGGCAGGCGAATGGTGTATGTTGTTGTTATTGTTATCATGACACAGCAGCAGCAACAGCAACAGTGGCGGCAGCGACGCTATCGCTGTGCGAATTTCGCCTTGAAACATTTTTGCCGTTCGCTTTGCTGCTGCATGAGCTCTGCTCTGTGCTAGCTGATATTTGTTTGCTTCTTGTAGTTGGGCCAGTTTATCTTTTGGCCAAAAAATTGCATTTATCCAATCGGAAAGCAAATCGCGCGCCAATTCTAATTCGCTTGCCGAATTTTTATTGAAGGTCAGCGCAAGCGACGCTAGCAGCGCAGCGACGCCAGCGTTCGACTCTCAGTCTGACATCGACTGCGATATCGCCATCACCATCGCCATCGACTTTGACTTCTTCTGCAGGCTGCGGACAAACGACGACTGACTGCGCGGACTCTAAACGGGGTGCCGCTTGAAACTGAACCTGAACCAATTTCTCGGCATTTGTATTTCGCTTTTGTTTTTATTTCCCCATTGTATCAGCCTCTGCCTCTGCCTCTGCCACCACCTCTGCTGCTGTTGCTGCTGCTGCTGCTGTCCGATGCGTGCGCCGCTGTCGCCTGTTGGCTCACATGATGTCATTATATTTGGCAAGGCAGAAACCAAACGGTACTCCTTGCAGCCTTTCTGCCGAGGTACCCTGTGCCACAGCCGACAAGTGCATGTTGACCTCTGACTTACTGTTTGTGAGGCGTCCGATATGAATTTATATATATTTATATTATCGATACTCCTATGAGAATCACTGTTCGAATAACAATTGGTGCAAGCCGAAATGTTTTAATATTGAAACAATGTGCAAATTTTGTTTGGCATTAATATATATTACTATATTCATTGATGGTATGACGATGTTCGTCTCTAATGTTTTATGTGGAAATTTACTAACTGTATTTGATTCCAATATGGATCTATTTCTAAAAATTTGTATACTTAAAAAGGGAATTATGAAGTTATTAACAAAGACGGATTCTAGTTTTGAATAGAATTGCTCTATTATTAAACTATTTATAGTATAGTATACTATATATGTCTCTAATAAAAGTAATTAGGTATTTATTCTTTTACTTAGGGACATACCTTTATATGTACATACATATGTACAGTATATGTTTCCCTAGACAATTGTATAAAGGTAACCAATATTCAAGTTGAATTATTTGTCTATATTAAATTCTATATATATATGTATAGTTGCCACAAAATAGAGGATTATTAACAGAGCCCTCATATGTTAGTATCCTGCCATGTTGCACTTTGGTTTAGCAGTGCTTTGCAAGGTATTTGTCAGTTGGGCATCCAACCTTGCTCCTTGCCATTTTTTCGTATTTCTTTTTTTTTTTGTATTTTTTTTTTTCTTTTTGTTTAGCCGTGTCGGGTGGTTATTTAGTTTAATTCGTGACGACGTCGTTGAGCAGTAAACTTTTCACGTGAGAGTAAAAGCGGCGTCGCCTGGCGCTCTAAACATTGTCGTCGGCGTCGGTTCGCTAGATGCTGCGCGTTGTCGCAGTCACAGCCGCCGTCGCCGTCGACGTCGACGACGCTGTTGGCGCTGGCGATTTGAATATGTTATGATGTTGCATGCCGCTAACTGGTTTGGTTTATACTCGCGTATTATTCTCTATTGCGTTTACTTCCGAGTTCAATGCAAGCGGCGTTGGCGTTCGCGTTCGCGTCGACGTCGGCGCTGACGTTGACGTTGCCGTTTGACGCTGGCAGCTGCGTTGTGCAACCGCCCACACGCATGTTCATCCAACGCCTTTTGGTGTATGAGTGTGTGCGTGTGTGTGTGTGCGTGCAAATATTTTTGCTTTGCCAGCACTTGCACCCACTTAGAGGCAATGGCAACCCCATCGAACCACCTCGCGCCCCCACCCACACAGTGCGCGCTGCGATTTGCCCACATCTGTCTCCATTGAGTGCTAGCCGCTTTGCCGGCACTCTCAAACGCACACACACATGTTGCATCGCTTTTAGATTTAGACGGGTTTTCAGTCACAACAACAACAACAACAACAACAAGCACAGCAACTGTAGTAAAAACTTGGGCATAAAAAGCGCGATCGTGTTGCAAAACAGGTGCCAAAGGCATCGTCCAGCCAGGAACCATCCTCCATATTATTTGTATTTTTTCTGCTCACCTCACGACTTGGACTTGTTGCGACTAAAAATCTATTGAAAGTGGTAAGACATTATTTTCGTCTTTTTGAGAATGCTGCAAAATTGCAATAGGTTGGGCCAAGCTCTGGATAGTAAATAAGCCTTTAAATATTTTTCCTATTTCTAATTATTATTCTGTTATAAGAGATAGATTTGACTACTATGATCTACGGATTCTGATATGTAGATAGCCTAGTATGTACATATATTACTTCACTTTGCACTCATTACAATCGAATCTTAAAAAATCGGATAAGCTGACAAATCTGTTCTTAAGATTTCTTCAAATTTAAACGTTATTAAGTTCGCAAGATGTAGTTAGATTCCCTATTGTCGGACACCCACTACTACTAAATAAGGCAACTCAAAAAGAGAATCCATCCTCTTATTACAGGCAAACAGGGTCAAGATAAAACATAATTATGTGGATTGGTTCCAACTGTATTCTAATTAGTCTAATTAGTGTGTTATAGATATATTTATTATTATACCAATTTGTATACCAATTTTAATTTAATGTTAACTGTGTTATTTAATTTTTTTAAATATTTGAAGATTAAACCTACAATGTAGAATTATGGTCCAAGAAATTCCGCCTAACGTAGCACGTAACCTTAAATAACTTTAAATCAATAATTTCAATTATTCATACATAAATACAGACATATGTACGTAATTCTATGCAAGATACATACATTTTCTACTATATCTACACATATAAATATGTATATGCTCTCAATCTTAGTTAATTTGCGATCTCTGTAGTAATCATTTATTAACTGTAAATCTTCTCAAACTATTTTTGAGTTAAGATTTTCAAAATTCGCAATGATTCCAAAAACTATTTTTCTTTCAATGCATTATCTGTAATCTATATGCTCACACACATGCATACATACATATATACATATATTTATTTCTTTTTGACTGTATAGAAAGAAGACTTTCTTCAGATTATGAAAGTAGGTCTCATTATCTTAAATTTTGCGAAAAAAAACTCGCAAATCTCAACCAAATGGTGATAACACGTTCAGAATAAATAGAATGTCATTAAGAAGTGCTGTAGTCCTATAGAATTTTGCTGAGTTAAATTGAGATATTAGTAAATCAGGCGCAAATGTTTCATAATACATATTACATTGATATTACATGTAATATCTTTGGACTTCTCCCAATTGCAAATAACAACGCGACCCATCAACCTGTTGAGGAGGCAGCTCCGACCTGACCAGCTGAACAAAGCACTACCAACTGATACTGATAAGAGGAGCATTGAGTCAAACAGGAAGCAATTGCGGCTGGCAACGCACAGAGAGATAGAGAGAGGAGCCAGGAACAACAAAGCGAGAGTGGGAAAACAAACATTGGTACAGCTTGGATGGCAATCGAACCCATAGAGAACACGTTCCAAGCAGCGGCTGCACTTGTTCGAGAGCGAACCACTCGATCTCAAAATCTCGATCGATCGCCTTCCCGTTCATTTCCGCTTTGCTAGATTGTTTTTCGCAGTAGCAGCAGCAAGAGCAAGTGGCAACAATAACAGAGAGATACTCGTAAACATCGCCATTTGAACAAAGATAAAAGGCGCTCAATTGGAACCGAGACGCAAACACACAGCGATCATCGGAGCAAAATGAAAAAAATATTACACCTGATTGCCTTGAAAAACCGAAATCAAAACAAAGCAAAATCAAATGTACGGCGAAAAACGTACATGCCCACATAAACATGCATGTATATGCATATGTGTGTGTACGTATTTGCGGCGACGGCGACGTTGAAGCAATCAAACAGAAAACCGATCAGCCAACATGTTCTAACTGCGTCGCCAACATCGCTGTTAAATAAATGCCTCTCGCCAGCTCTCTGCCGCAACACACAGCATCCAGCCACTTCCTACTTCGACTAGAAAAAGCTGCGCTCAGCTGTGCCAAAGACGACAGCAAGATTTCAAAGCTCAATTGCTTGTGTTGTGTGTGGCGGCGGCAGCACAAGAAATTGCAGGGAAATTCCTTTGGCTTAATTAGCCTCTTTCGTTCGAGGCGAAAATATTTTCAACTGAGCAACGCAAGAAAGCGGCACAGCGAGCAAAGCAGCGACAGCTAAACAACAACAGCTACAATAACTACAACAATAGAAGAGCGGACAGTGGGCAGGAGGGTAAAAACAACTCAGAGCTCAGCTCAGAGCGGCTCAGCGCTGCAGCACACAAATGAAACCAGTTTAGTTCATTTCGTTTCGTTTCGTTCATTAATTCAAAATTTCCATTTGAAACTTTTTTTGTGTTTGTGTGTGTGTGTGTGTGAGTGTTCCGACTCTGGCTCTGGCACTGGCTCCGCTCTGCCGCAGTCGTTGCTGCCAATGCCCATGCTCTCTGCCCTCTTGCCTCTTCTTGCTCAACGTCATCGTCATAATCAGAGTTTTAACATTTTATGTACAGTGAGCTACAGTCAGCACTCGAGTTGGTGTACACAGCGTGCACACAATGCCGATATAACACACAGCAGTGTTTCCAGGCAGCGCTCACTGTATATACAGACACTTCATACCCTCGCATATACACACATATATAGACACACACACACACACACACACACACGCATATATACAAAGAGCCGGAGCCAGAGCTCGTTTCGTTGGAACGACGCGACGTTCGGTCGTTCGTTCGTTCGCTCGGCTGCCTCTCCCACAATCGCAACGCAATTGACTCACACTGCTGCCTTTGTTATATACACATAACCTACAAAAATATATATGTAGCTACGGCTCTGGCTTTGGATCTGGCTCTGGTACGAGTGGCGAGTAAATGCGATACGATATTTGTGCGGCGCATCGTGTGCGCTGTCAGGCGGTTCGTCGTTGTGAAGGGGATTTCAGAGCAGGGGTCGGGGATGGCAGGCAAGCAGGCTGGCTGGCAGACAGGCGGCATAACATCAGCAGCAGCGCAGCAAAATAAGTACATAGGGTTGTCAAGCATTCAAAATGCCTTCGGCATTGAACTCACATTGTAGGCGTAGAAGATTTGTATTTTGTAAATTTAATGTTTTACTAAAATATATATTTTCTTTTATGGTTAAATAATCGCCTTTTATACTTTTGTTAGGTAATAATTGATATTACATTACAAAACACATTGCTATGCGTGTATATTTGTAACAAATAGAAACAGAAAATAGTAATAAATAAATTTCTATTAATTAAAATATATGCATATAATTGCATGTCAATCTATATAATATTTGGAAACATTTATTTTAACATTTCCATATTGTATTGAAGTCAAAATTTGAGAATCTAAAACAGCATAATATCTCTTTGAGTCAGCAAAATACTTGACAATCCTGTTACTATCGAGTTTTGTATGTCTGTACATGCGCTGACGCTGTCACGGCCTCTGCCTCTGCCTCCGCCTCCGCTTTTGCTTCTACTTCTGCTTCTTCCACTAACTCTGCCTGTGCCTGTGCTGTGCTGTGCCTTTGCCATTGCCTCATGCCTTGCCGTCGCTTGCCTGACTGACTGACGCTTGCCTCAGCGCGTATGTGGGAACGAAATAATACCTATAAAAAATTCTTTTTTCTCTCGGTTTTTTGCTGCTGCTGCTGCTGTGCTGCTGTGTTGCTGCCTTTGCTGCTACGACAACGAAAAAGAGAAAGACTTCTGGGTAGAAAACCAACAAAGTAAGACTATAAACTACGGAGCAGAGCGCAGAACGACAAGGGCCTGGACCGGCTGCGGGGGTGCTGAGCCATAGGGGTAGATGAGAGGGGTTGGCGGCGGCAACAGCAAACAAAAATTTAAGATACTTTTTCGTTTGAATGGATGTGCAGCAGCAGCAGCGACTCTGGATGCGAGATCTGTTAGCTCTTAGCTCTGGCTGCTGCAAACATGTTGAAATGAAATTGGTGAACGATGGCGGCGACGACGACGTCGCTGGCCGAGTGCCGGTTCGGGTAATGGGCTTCTGCCACGGGGGTGGCGACCAAGTATTTGGCAGCATTTTGCTATTACATTTTGCTACTTGAGTGTGTGTGTGTGTGTGTGCGTGTGTGTGAGTGTGTGCTGTTGATGTTGTTGCTCGCCGTCGCATCCGAAAAACTTTAAACATGTTCGGCTGCTGCTGTGTGCTAGTTACTCGAAAATATCACTAAAATGCTGCAGGTTCGTCGCAGATGAATGTGGAACGGAACGCCAGCCGCCAACAGACGCGGACGACCCGAGGCCCGAGACAACAGACCGAAAAACCAGAGACCAGACCGGACAGAGCGACCAGCTGTTGGCCTTGTGCTGTTAATGCTTTGCAGTTGCTCTATAGCTGTAGCTGTGGCTGTAGCGCCTGCCTTTGTATCTGGCATTATTTTTGGAGATGTCGGCGTCGTCATCGGCGCGATGTCTGTTGTTGTCGTTGTTTCTGCCCCTCTGATGGATGACTCGACACAACGCTTGACTCGCCTCGCCTCGATTCGAATCGACTCAACTCGACTCGACACTCGAGTTAAAAATTATCAAAACAACAAAATGTGTATTCGACTGGCTATTTTCGCTCTGCTGTTTCGGATATTTCAGTCTGTTGAAACGATCGTGCGTTTGTCTGTCGGCCCGACCTATAGCATTCCAGTTGGAGGCGGCAACGCAGATCGCTGATGAGTGCAATCAGGTGCACAGATATATCGTATTGAGAACGTTGACTAAAATATTATAATACACTCTTATATGAAGCAACAAATATTCATAACTAGCATATACATAGGCCTATATTTAAGTGTCTGAAAAAACATGACATGTCACAGAAAGTTTGCTGAAGTGACCTAGTCACAATGGGTTTATGGGTTCGGGTTCATTAATCTATTATTATCTATGCCGTGTAGATTTGTTTTTCTAATTTTATGGGAATTTAGTAAATGGGTCAAATTATTAGTTAGTCGAATAGATGTATGAAAGGATGAATTGAGAGATATTTATGTAGTTAACCGAGGAGTCTATGTATTATAGGTGATCTAATTTTGAAAACAATAAATAAATCGATTAAAAAATAAGAAACCACATTACAGTGATTTCCCATTTAGGATGGTTGCAGACTATAGTAATAATTTTGGTATAGTCAGATAAAATACAAATCACATTTATGTAAATAGGAATTATAGATATACATACATAATACATTTACATATATGTATGTATGTAGAAAATTTATAGAGAATAATTGAAGCATTAAGAATTCTCATCTACTTCAGCAAGCTAATGACAGTCTGGAGAACCTAATGCTAAGTTACTTAGCCCCCTCGTACTTTAAGCTCTGAATGGAGCACTCATATCCTCTTTGGTGTGCATCCCTTGTTTTGTGTCTCGATTTTAATTTCCAATACTCAAGCCAGCTACTGTTCTATTCCCATTCTGATTGCCTGTCCTGCATATCCCTGGCGGATTAGAGTTGGCCAACAGCAAAAGCTTGTGACCAGCAACAACTTTATTCTGCAGTTGTGAGCAGCAGCAGCAGCAGCAGCAGGAGCAGCAGCAACAGCAGCTGCAGCAGTAGCTTTGATGATTTTACAGTTGCCATACCAGTTGCCAATTACGCTCCTTTGATGCACTCATACACATATGACCGACCACCCACTCCAGCTGCTCTCTCGCTCTCCCACTCTCTCTCTCTCTCTTTGGCTCTGGCCGTGGTTTATGTCCGCAAGCAGCAGCAGCAGCAGCAGCAGCAGCAGCAGCGGCGTATTATGTTGCGCTCCACTCGAACGAAGAAATGCGATTGCCGATTGAGGTTATAATGGATTTCGACAGTCCAAGCTGTGCCAGTAACGGCGACGGCGACGGCGACATCGCTGCCTCTGCCTCAGCTCGCTGCAGCTGGCAATGCAGCACCGTTTCTTGCATTTTACTTTATGATTACGTTCGTTGTTCCTTTTGCGCTTATTAGTTTAATTTGTTTACGCCACTGTTGCTGTCTCAGTGGCCTGCAACGGGATGCGGATGCTGGCTGCTGGCTGCTGGCTGCTGGCTGCTGGCAGCGAGCTCCATTCAGCTTGTTGTTGTTTTGCTTAACTCCTTATTGCATGCAACATGCTGTTGCTGCTGCTGCTGCTGTTGCTGTTGTTGCGGCGAACTCACGAGTGCGCGAGTGCTCTTGTCGCGCTCGTCTTGCCTTGCCTCGCTCTCTTTGTGGGCCAAAAAAGACTTCAAACAAGTTCGAATTCGCGACGTTGTCGTCGTCGTCGTCGTCATCGTGTAAGGTGCATTACCAATCCGATTATGTGAGTGTGTGCCTCACCGCGCGCGTGTTTGTGTGTGTGTGTGTGCCCGTTTGCATTTGCATATGCAAAGTATTTAGTGCGGCAGCAGGGATGCTGATGCTGGCGCTGACGCTGACGCCGACGACAACGGCAACTGCAAAGTCGCGCAGCATCAGCCGAAAAATCTCAGACAGAGTCACATGTTGCATTCGACTTTAATTTATGCTGATTGCTCTGCACTTGCACATGCTAGCTCTCGCTCTCGCTCTTGCTCTACCGCTCGCACTCGCACTCACATTCGCACTTTTGCTAGACCTCTTTATGGCTTTTGTATAAGTTTACAGTTGAAGCTATCAATGTCAACAGGCAGAGACGCTGACGACGACAGCGACGCAAGCATCGACGTTGACAGACAGGTAGCCACCGTCATCAGCTCAGCAGGGGTAGGAAGTTGAAGGTCGTTCGTTCTCAGACAAACATATACATACGCACACACACACACACACACACTCCAACATACAAAACACGCTCGCACTCATATTTATTTATTACTTTTTATGTTGTTTTAATGATGACGACGGCGACGTCCGTCTCTGCTCTACTTCTCGTCTGCTCTACGCGTATGTGCATCTCTGTCTAGCACATGCGTCGCCTGCCTTTGCTCCTCTGAGCATTGGCTGCGATTATTTCGGGTTATTAAACCAACCACAACAGCAACCACAACAGCAACAGCAACAACAACAACATCATCATCATTAACAACAACAACAACGACGACGACAGCGACAGCCACTTGCAGTTTTTGACTTGCTGATTAATTTTATTGCCTTTGCCTTGTTGTAATTGTAATGATAAATTCGTTTTTCGGTTTTTGTTTTGATCACTGGTTTCGCGTGCCGCCACTACAGCATTGCTTCTCCTCTGCTCACGCCCCTTCGCCCACACTCGCCGTCTCTCTCACTCTCTCGCTACACGTGACGCTATGTTGGGTGGCTGGTTGTGCTTGTGCTTGTGCTTTGCTTTGCCTTTTGGACAATGTCTGCCAACGCCGTCTATAATTTATTAATTGTGCTCAGAACAGCGACGACGACGGCGACGTCGACAGTGACTGCGGCGTCGTTACCGATGCCGTTACCTCTGCTGCTGCTGCTGCTGCTGCTGCTGTCGTTGCCTTTTTTGTTTTGATACGCGATTTCGTGCGCCATGGCGTATGAATGGCAAGTGGTTAAGGAGGTGGGCGTGGGCCTGGAAACGAGTTGCAGTTGCAGTTGTGACGACGCCTCTTAACAGCTAGCTCCTTACAGGGGCAACAGCAACAATGGAACAGCTGTTAAGTATCGCACTGCCACAACATGAAGCCTGACAAATGAGGTTAGGTTGGCATAGCAGCCAAATCATGATTAATGCAACATGGAACACCGGTGCTAGATGGACCTCTGCCTGAGGCGTGCTGTGTATTATCTTCATATAATGTCAAAAAACTCTATTGACCTCAACAGCAACGCGACAGAGAGCAAAGGAAATAGATAATATATTTCAAATTCAAGGTTTTCGATCTTATTGGTTCGCCCAACTCAGCTCCATCCGCAAGTCAAGTAGTCGGATGTGTGTGTATGCAGCTTTACTCTATAAGTTAGTTTTAATATTATCTCTAGTCCCTAAATAAATAAATGGAATGTTTAGTTTCCGTAGTTATGCCTAGGAGTTAGAAGAGAGAGTAATAATATTCATCAATAGGAATGATTGAAAAATTCTCGCTTACAAATAAAATGGTATTGTTGACCATGGTCTTTTCAGCTGAATCACTTTAAAGCTGTTCGTTGCGAGTCAATAACTTGGCCAGTTTGATTTGTCATTTAATAGAGAAACAAAATTACGTATGGGCCGGCGGCTCGTTCGATTCGGTTTCGTTTGACAATTTCAATGGTTTTTCTCACGCTAAGCAGCGCGGCTGGCGTTGACAGTGGCGTTGGCAGCGGCAGCGGCAGCGACGTTCGCGGCAACGTCAACGACGGCGTCTGTGGCGCCGGCTTGTCTTTTATTCATTCATGCCTCGGCCTCTCGTTGCTCGTTCGTTTGTTTGTTTTTCATTCATATTTATTTATTTAGCTAATAATATAAGTCAAATCGAAATTATTTATGATACCGGCATCGCAATCGACGTCGACGTTGACGTCGCCGTCGCCGTTGCCGTCGCCGTTGCTGTTGCTGTTAACGTCGGCGACCCGGTCACGGAACGAGGGCCAAGCCAGCTGTATGTGCTTGGAGTTTTTATTATTATTATTATCATTATTCTTTTTTTTTTCTGTTTTGATCGCTATGTAAATGGCTGTGAGATGATTTTTATTGTTTTATTGCTCTTGGCATATAGCTGGGCAGCTAGCTCACTGTTATTGTTGTTGCTGTAGTCGTAGTATTAGTAGTAAGCTATCAGGGAGGGAATATTTCATTGACTGCCGCAGCGACGGCGACTGTGAAATTCGGTCAGCGCCAATTGCCGATTGGGGGACGCCCATTCAATGAGTCTGTACAGAGCAGTGAATCCAATTAGATTGCAGTTTTTAGTTTTACAAGAGCTATTTATAGCTTGCGTTTCTCTATAAAATACTTCATTAATATTGCATTAAGAGTAGCTTAGCTTTGGCTTGGTTTGACTTAATATAAATATTATGTAAAACGAGACTCATCTGCCCAAGTAGACCAATGTGTGTAACTGACTGCGCAGACTAATTATTCCAACTAAGCAAATCATCTCCTGCATTTCATCATTTTTAATCCGTCTTCCACATTTCATTTTCATTCAGTTTACAGAGTGAAAAGGATTAGAGCGGCGTGGGCAATCAAAGATCGGGGAATCCCTTTTAGCTGCTATGAATGATGTACTCAAGTACCCGCCATAGACACACACACACACACACACACATCACTTGCGCGTATGTACATATGTATATTTGCGCGTGTGGCAAATGCCAAAAGAATTAGCGAGTGCCGAAGCGGCCTGACAACAAAGTCATTCAGAGTCATTCAGTCAGTCAGTCAGCTTGCTGTCTCTGCCGCCGTCGCCGTCGCCGCCGCCGCCGCAACGGCAATTTTGCTTTTATGTATTTTCTCTTGATTAGAAACTGCAAAGCAAAACAAAAAACCGGAAAAAGGGTTATTTTTTATTGCTTACTTTGGCCTCCATCGTTCGACGCCGCCGTCACCATGTCTCCCACTTTGTGAGCTTGTGTGAGTGTGTGTGTGTGTGTGTGTGTGTGTGTGCGCGTCTGTATGTGTGCTGTATTTTCTTCTTAACTTTTGGCGATTCGCCTTTTTTTTTATTATTGTCGCCGACTGCGCCGTCGCTAACTGCGCCGCTTGCGCTGGCGTCGCTGCTGCTGCTGAGCTTTTAGCATTTTAAATTGACGTTTATTATGCGCATTTATTGTTGTTGCTGTTATTTGTTTTTTTTTTTCTTTCATTTTTGTGTTTTTTTTTTTTTTGGTGTACTCAACATGTTGTGCGAGTATCTCTCCTTGTTGTTGTCATCGTCTCGCGTGGCACTGCCGGCGTCGCTGTCGACGGCGACGTCGCTGCTCGTTTCTTTAGTTTGTTTTGGTTTTTAATTTAATCGTTTTTGTGCCCCCCGCGCCGCGTCCCACTCTCGACGCTATCGTTATTGCTCTTGTTATTGTTGTTGCTGTAGTTGTCGTTGTCGTTGTCGTTAAATGTGTTTAGCACGTGCTGCCTGACCGGCCTCTCTAGTCTCAGCTGTTGCCGTTGCTGTTGTTATTGCTGTCGCTGTTCGTTTTGCTTTTGCCCTTTTGTGTCTGCTCTTGATGCTTATTAGCGAGTGCCATTCAATTCTCACTCCTCACTCCGTTTGTTCACTCGCTCATTCATAGTACTGCTATGTGCACACATACAAACATACGTGCGCCTTCCCGTATGTATGTGTGTGTGTGTGTGTGTGTGCATGTGTTGCTGTTGCGGCAGGTTGCTACGCCTGACGCTGTCGCTGCTTAGAAACAAGTGGCCAATAAATTATGGCCGGCCGCAAAGAGCTGCCCCCCATTATTATTGCCCATTGAAAGCCTAATGGTAAATACACATAAAACCGTTAAATGCCCTTATATGTACATGCATACGTTTTTTATGTGCGTATTCGTGCGGCTGGCTAAAAAAAGAAGGGTTCTGCTGCGGCTGCGGCTGCGGCTGCAGCTGTTTGGTTTTTTATGGCACGGAAACTGACCTAAGCTATGCAAAATCGGGAGGCATTTGCATGAGCGACCCGGCCACAGGCACCGATAATGAAATGTGCTCCATCTCCGTTGGGGTGTGAGAACTGACGGCGCGTCCTCTTCCGTCGTCGGCGTCGCAGTTGCCGTTGCCGTCGCCGTCGCCGTCGCAGTCGCTGTTGCTGTTCAATGCCCAAGCGCAAGTCATGCTTGTAACAATATACATACATACATATTTAAGCGAGCATATGTATGTGCTTATGTGTGAGTGAGCGAGTGTGTGTGTGTGTGTGTGCACTTTGTTGTGGTTGCCTGTCACTGTGTCAAGGACAAGTGGCATCTTTGTTTATGACCACTTTAGAAATCAGCCAAGCCAACTTCCCTAATCAACTTTGTTCGCTTTATTCCAGCCGAAGTTCATTCAACTTCTGGCACATGCTTAACGATACTTATATACAAATGTACATATATATGTGTGTATGTACTTATCATGTATATGATTATAAACAAAATGATTAGTTCCCATATTTGATATGTATCAAGATAAGCATACTTAGATCCGAATCTATAACACATATTGAGCGATTTATCATAACTGTCACCATTGCTATCGATTTATGAAATTATAGGTCTTAATTACATCAGTCAAACATCGGGTTATGCTTTATCCTTAACGGTGTAGTTTACTTAACTATGTATATATATATAATATGCATAAGTATGTATATCATGTGTACTCGCATAAGCATATTCACAATATTTAAATTCGATTTAGTTGAACGGTTTTTGCTTTATTTATTTTGGTTTTTGATGTGACAATGATATTATTAACTTGGCTGTCATTCTGCAAAGATCTTTAAAACCCACTTTTTGACTATAGTTGATGGCACAATAGAGTGGAATACCTTCATTCCACACACCTGTGTAATATGGGAAATTATTAAGTAAGTTCTGTTAGGCTAAATACTAAAGAATAGGTCTCTAATCCATCGAAAATCTAGGGAGGTGTAGAACCAAAGAAAGTCATTAGTGTGAGCACGAAAGCCCAGTCTTGGCCTCAGCTAAGCAATATATAAAGGTGGCATATCGTAGTTGATCTTAACATATTGAACTACCACTAAATATGAGTTCCTATTACCATAGAGAGCCAAGATGTAATGCTGCGTATCTCATAGTCAGATGCCGCACATGGAGAAGTTACAGTTGCTGACATTTAAATGCCAATGTATGTGGGGTATGCTCGTGTGGGTGTGTGTGTGTGTGTGTGTGTAGACAGTGCCTACACCCCCTGACCCCGACCGAATTACGGCCTACACACACACACACACACACACACACACGTTTGACATCCCACACAGCCCACGGCACCACATCGCACCACACCGCACCACACCGCACCACACCGCACCACATTGTTCAGTGCAGTGCATAGCACGCACACAATGGACGACGTATGACATTTTTGCAGTTTTTGTTTTGCTCGCCGGCTTCGGCAATGTGGTGCCACCCCCAGTTGGCGCTGGCTCGCTGGCCCCGCACAGCCCCTGAACATTCCACGGTCGCACCTCATCGAAAACTTTCATTTAATTGCTGAGAAGAACAAGCAAAAACAAGTTGAAAGAAAAGAAAAAATATTTGCCGTTGGCTTTTGTTTACATTGCTTCGATTGTGCCTCGACATGGGAATGAAGAAGCATGGGTGAACTGTGAATGGCGAACGAATGGAGGAATGAGCATGCGAATTGATAGTGTGATGTTGACTGCGACGGCGACGGCGACGGTGACGGCAACAGCGACGTCAACTGCGACGCATGCTATGCGTGTCTGCCTGCTGAGTGGCTACGTGATGCGTGCCACTGTCTGTTCCCCTTCCTTTGCCCCGCCTCCCCCCGCCTTCTTCACCTTGGCCAAGCAGCTGTGCCCATTGGCATTCCCCAAATGGCTTTTCAATTGCCTCGACCGGTAAACGCACACCAACGAAGAAGCGCAGACAAAGCGTAAACGCTGCTGAAGCTCGATAATCAAAACAAAAGAACTAAACTATCGCATCATTATCATCAGTGAGCCAAAAGCTACTCCTTCTGGGGTTGGGGTCGCTTGCTGTGTGTGCGTGTGTGTGTGTGTGTGTGTGTGATCATTGACTAAGGATCAGGTTACTCACGTTGCTCGCTTCGGTCCACATTTTCATTGTCTTCATTGCAGGTAATCGGGGGAGTTCCTTGGCTGTAATAATTCTTTTGATTTTTGGCGCTTATTTTGTAGCTGCTTCTCCTGTTGTTATTGCTGTAGTTGTTGTTGCTGGCAGAGTAGCTGATTGGGACAGCAGGTGCAGCAGGTCCCTCTAGTGCGGCCTCTGCTGCTGCAGTTTGTAGTAACAGCTCCACATTTTGAATGCACAACTAACCGAACAACGCTCGAAATCAGAAATGTTCTATGAGATTTCGCACTGGGCGCGCAAATTAAATTGAAGTAATTCGGTTTGTCTTTGGCGCTTTATCAGAATTTTACGTATTTTTTGCCGTTGGTCGCGTTGTAGTCGTCGTAGTTGTCGTTGTCGTTGTCGCTGTCGCTGTGTTGTCTTGTTGTGCGAAGTGCAGAGTTCGTACTGAATAGCTTTGGACCAGGCCAACAAGCAGTCAGGCAAAGCAGGCAAGTCAGCCAGCCAACTAGTCAGCCAGTGTTGCCCTCGTGCCGAGCCGAAGCAAATAGCGAGCAGCGAGCGACGAGCCTCAAACTCGTCGGCAACCCTGTTACATGCGCACCTTAGTTGTTGCTGCTGCTGTTGCTGTTGCTGTTGCTGTGATTATTGTTGTTGCCTTCTCTGACTGTGAATTTTCCGATTCGCCTTTTCAGTTGCTCCGTGGAAAGCTGCCAGGCGGGCCACACCAGCTGCCACGGAGCGTGCGTGCGGCAACGCAGCCACTAAACCCAAACCCAGCGCACGAACCCAAACCCAAACCCAAACTCAAACCCAAAACATCACATGGAGCATGGAGTACAGAGCAGGCATTGCTCTGGCTCTGGCTCTGGCTATGGCTATGGTTCCGGCTCTGGCTACGGCTCTGACTATGGCTCAGGCTCGTACATTATGAGTCGATAGCACCTCCCCTTTCCCACCCATCCCCACACATTGACAGTTTAACTATTTCAGTGCATGGCAAACAAAGGCGACGTTCGCATGGTTATGTTGTTTGCTCGTTTTATAAGGTCGATAATTCTGATTGCTGCGTAACGGCTCTAATCGATGCGATAGACTTAACACCAGTACAAAAGCTATCGATAAACATATTGAGACAAACATCAAGACTTATCGATAATAGATCGTTGGACTGTTAAAGTCTATAACTTATAGACGATCTACAGGCTCATTAATTTTTATTTTATTTGATATGTTAAATGGAAATTGGTAGATCTTTCGAGAGCATCCACATTAATATTTAAAATAGCTACTAGACAGTAAAATTGATCATATTTGAAATGCATTTATACGCGATTATATCTGAAAAAATTGATTTTCAGGTATAATATAATTATATATGAAAAAAATATATATATACGAATTATTTTCTTTTGAATTATCATATTATTTTTTCGATTCGAAAAAAAGAAAATAAAATGTTTGGTTCATATACTTATTCCATTATCTCAATATTAAAACAATCAATTCGAATGTACAAAATAAATAAAAATAGAAGATAAATAATTGAGCTCTACTTTCTAGGAATTGAATTTACAAAATTTTGAAAATAAATGATCAGGAGAATATAAAAAAAAAAAAATAAATAAGAAAAAAAAAAATAAACAAATTTAATAAAAATAAGCCAATATATTATCAACATAATAATGATATTACTCTCCAAAAATTATGTACAGTTACAGTTAAGCATAGGAAAAAAAAATAGTGAGATAATATTTGTTTTCAATCTTTCGTATTTAAATAAAGCTCTAAGATGTTGCTCGCATAATCAGAAAAATGAGCGTTTCACATGCTCAGAGCTGCGTCAACTGATCTTGACAAACAGCAATTGCAAGTCAGGTGCTCAGGTGCTCAGGCGCTTCATCATCATCATCAGCCACTCGACAATCATTATCATCATTCATATCATTATTCGCTGTTGTTCCACAGCAGAGTCGACCACATAGCCGAACGACCTTTTGCTGACTGATAAAAGTGGGTGGTTGCTGTCGTTGGTTTGGGGGCCCCTGCGGCTGCTGGCTGGCAGCGGCTTAGCTGCACACACTCACATAAATCTATGTACTTATACATATTTATATATACATATATATATATATTTTATATATATATATATATATATATATATATAAAATCATGGACAACAACAGCAATTCCCCATTCCCTGACCCGACTGACTGCTGATTGCTTCGCTTGCTTGGTTGCTTGGCTGACGTGATGGCATTGCACAGAGACACACACACATAGAAACATAGACACACACACACACACACACACACACACACCATCATATATATACATGGTGAGTGCGAGCAGCCACATGCATGCATAGACAGAGAGGGAAATTGCTGTTGCTGTTGTTGTTATTATTGCTGTTGTTGCTGGTAACTGGGTGGCTCTTTGTTTTGCACACGCTCCACGTCCCCCAAAAGCGGAGCTCGTGCTTTAGCCGAGCAGCTGCCGAGCGCATTCGTGCGATTCGCCTCGTTCGCTTTAATATAAATTGAGAAATGCTGTTGTTGCTGTTGTTGTTGCTGCTGCTGCTGCCACTGCTGCTGCTGCTGGTGCTGGTGCTGGTGCTGCTGCCATCGCTGCTGTTCGTGTTGTTGCTGTTGCTATTGCCGCTGCTGCGGCTGCTGTGTTATTTGCAGTTAGCGCATAACGAACGCCAAGCCAAGGCAGAGTTGTAGCTAGCAGGCCGAGCCAGACCTGGTCCAAGCCAGCCAAACAACCGTCGACGGATGACGACGTTTTCCGACTAACAACGGACGCGCATTTTCCACCGTTTCGAGGCGAGCGCATTGAAAATGTGCGACGCAGCGCAGCGTCAATGTTTGGGCACCATCGACCATAGATAGAAGCGGAGCAGGACAGGGCAGGGCTGGGGGCGTATGGGGGTCGGGGCTATGCTATGTAGCTATGGGGGAATTTAGGGTAGCTGCTGGTTTAAGCCCTAACGATGTTGGCTCTCTGGCATTCATTGTTCGCCTTCGAGCTCTGAAAATGCCATTTGTTGTTGCTCTTGCTCCGTTGCTGCTGATGCTGCCGTTGCTGCTGTTGCTGTTGCTGCTGTTGCTGTTGCTGCCGTTGCTGTCGTATTTTTATTTCATACACTTTGCGTATCCTTTCATACACACAGATGTGCTGCTCGTTGCTGATTTGTGCGCAAAACTTTTACAACATCGCCGCAGTGAACCGAGAGTAGCAGCATCAGCAGCAACAGCAATAGCAACAGCAACAGCAACAGCAGCAATAGCAACAACGGTATCAGCAACATTAACGAGAAAGAGCTGCAACAGCAACAGCAACAGCAGCATCGTGCTTGTTGTTGCCAGTTTGGTCTCTGGCTTGCCTATGAAAGGTTGAAGCCGGAGTCTGTGATCTGCTCTCTGTTTCTATTCCAGTTTCCATTCATACCTCTAAGCGGGGCTAAGCCGTCGTTTCGCAAATAGTTCAAATGTACGATATTTCGAGTTTTTGGGCGGGAACGTTTTGAACTGAGTGCATGTTGCGCTCATGGGGATTGTCATTGTTGCGAGTGACACCTGCCCGTTTCTGTCTGGGCACAGAGTTAGAGGTTGCCACCATATGTGCCATCAATTTTAAGATTGGGTATTAAAGAGGGCACAATATTTGAAGAATAAACAAAGATATACGCATTAAGAATTGCATGTATTAAGAGATCGATTATTAGTCTGAATATTCATAATATGTTATTGATACCTGAACTAAGTCTTAATGTTATATTAAAAACATTTCGTTTCAAGTATATTTCAACAACATCTTTAGGACATTTCATTAAATAATTTTCATTAATTCATTATAATAACTTAATGATTATATTTTCCATTAGTATGCTTATTTTTGATTTCTGGGCCAACTCTTACCTGTGGACAGAAATGTTTACAATTTATTGATATTTTCTCTGCCGTAGGCTTTCTATGCGCTTCTCATACCACACTGAGCCTGACGTGTTGGACACTTGCTCGGTTTGGGTATTCGTTTTGATAATTTCGATTGGAAGGCTTATCAACCCCACAATCACAGTGAGCACTCCCTCATAGAGTTCGCCATTATTTGATGTCCACCAATGCCTATGGCAGCTTCAGTTCATGCAGTCAGGTGTACGATCAACAATCTGTAAGAAGGATTTCAACATAACAATATGGCTGGCTTTAATGAGAGCTTTCACTGTATATACACTATATGATATACTCAAGTACATGCACATTTATATGAACACTCGCATACACACACAGACACACACCACATACAGACACACACATCTATAAGTAAGCATATGAAAGCAAACAAAGCTGAAAATGCGGTAAGGCAGTGGCGTAGTAAAAGCTAAAAGGGGATCAATTATGTTGTGAGCAATAGAAAATATTTACTCAAGATAGAGCGTATTCTGATTTTGTGTTCTGTGAAAACTGTAAAATTTTTAATATATTTTTTAATATATAAATTTTAATATATATATTTTGATGAGGTATTAAGGCATTGATTCTGTGCACTTGAATATATACTTTAATTATATGTGTTTATCTAAATAAATAATATAATAATTTAGCTTCATAATTTAAGTTTCAGATTTAAGAGTAGAGAATAAGTAGCACTGAATCTCAGCAACTTATGTACATATATATTTAAAAAAGGATATATGAAAGTTATTCCAAATTATTTATAATAGTTTTATTGACTTGTGATCCTATATTAAAAGTAAAATAAATTTCAATCAAGTTTCAAATTTTCCTAGCCCTTACAATAATTTTTTTAAGGTTTCAGGTTCACTTTTATTTTTTAAATATTCGTTAATAATAAATAAATGTCTAATAGAAAATTATATGTATTTATTTAATTTGTATTTATTTTATTTATATTTATTTAAGTTGATATAAAATTATAATCTATTAACCCCCCCTTGACTGTGAGATCTCTGGTGCTGTTGCTGTTGTTGCTGTTGCTGTGATGCGTTGGTTGTCTGTTGTTGTATTTTGCCGCAGCAACACCAACAGCAACAGCAACAACAAGGCGCATTCGTTCGTTAGATGAGTGCTGTGTGTATCTTGTGTGTGTGTGCGTGTGTGTGTGTATACAGTCCTACATTTCCATCGATTTAATCTATCTGACTACGACATCACACACACACATACCCACGTGCACATATATACATACACAGCAGCTACAACACAAAAACCCACCCCACAATACGCTCAGCGGAGGCAACTGTCTGACAGTTGGGCCGTCGGTTCGTCGGTTCGTTGGTTCGTCGGTTCGTCGGTTCGTTGGTTCGTCGGCTTGCCGCTTCGTTCGCTACTCCGACGGTTCGGCAACATCGGTCCATACAAATAACGAAATGGCAATGGGGTGTACGATGGGCCTGTGCCCTGCCACTTTGACTGGGTGGTTGCTGCTCGGTGGCATGATGCTCGCTGTGGAAGTGGCTCTCGCTCTCGCTTTGGCCCTGGCTCTGGCTCTGGCGCTGGTGCTGGCTTTGGGCTGGTTGGTTTTAGTTCACATTGCTTTTGGCTCCGGCTTGGTTTGAGTTTTGGGTTTGGGTTTGAGTTTGGGCTGGGTTCAGCTTGCGCCGTGTGGACGGGCGTTTTTGGGTTGAGTTGGAGCCGCATAAATTTCTCGTCTCGTCTCGTTCGTCTAGTTTAAATGCCTGTGTGTGCCATTGTGTGTGCCCTGCCCTGGTGTATGTGTGTGTTGTGTGTGTGCGCCCGGCGACGTCAACGGCGCCACAATTGAACTGTCAGTAATCTGGGAGCTGGGGGACCAGGATTGGGACCGGGCACGGGACTGGAAATACAATCGAGGTAGTCCCATTGTAGCCCGTGCTACGTAATAAGTATTCGAATAGTGTTGGAAAATGACAGAGAATATGTGCGGAATAAAGAGCTTAAGGTCGAACTCGAAAGATCCAGTTTTAGTTGTTAGTTTTTGGACTTAAATTTGTGAATCACAAATGTTCTATGCCCTTGTTGGCTAGACGTTAAACGGCACTTAATATTTATGAAGACCCAAGAGAAAGGGAAACTCTATTCAATTTTAACATCTACGTCCAGCTTACGCAATCTGAAGGACTCTAATTCCAGTTAGTATTTCAGAGTAATCTTTGATTGTAGATCTGATGTAAGCTGGGGGTCAAGACTGGACTTCTTTAAGGTAACTTTGATGATATTTCTGTTGTCTTTGTTCTTGTTCTATTGTAACAAATTTTTAAGCCTGAAACCCACTTAGTTCTTGAGATTGTAAAAGAAGGCTAGCTTTAATAGTATTCATTATTAATTTGCAGCCCAGCTGGCGATCCATGATGACGTTAATTAAATTTGATATGGAAAGAAATAGAAGATGTTCACGTGTAATAGAAAAGACATGAAGGACTTCAACAACTGTAGAGGTATCACAATCTTAAAATTCGTGTTTCTAAGTATTTAAAGTAAAATATAAATAATATATGTGAATCAGATTATCTATGATCAAGAAATTATCGAAGACAATTGATCGGAAATACTAGAAAAGCTTATTGAGAGAATTTGATTTGACATATTATCAAAATTCATCTCAGATTTAGGTTCACCTGCAGCACCTCGAGATGCAGTTTTCGCTGCATCTGAAGTCGCCAATGAGCTAGCAATAAAACACTTCAGTGCTATTACATTACAAATGCTAAGCCTGCTGGCAGCTTTTAGTTATTTAGATAATTTACAATCCAGATTCTTGATCCAGAGCCCCAGATTCGACTGGCAGCTATTGTCAAGGCGCTGGTCATCACTGATTGGCGTGAGCTGGAAGAGTTGGGAAATGGAGGGCAATACGACGAAACTCAGCTACATCAGTAGCGTCGCCGTCGCCGTCGCCGTCGTCATCGTCGTCTGTGCTTTGAACTCAGCTCGGCGCCAACTAAGTAGAATGCCATGTGTTGTGCAGTTTATCCAATGGTCAACAGTGAAAAGGGGCAAGTGCAGGAGGATTTCGTCGCTAGTTGGGGCAAGTTAGTGTGAAGGGTGAGGCATGAGCGGGCTGCAGGGTGGAGTCCAAACCAATGAGGGACAACAGTCGTTGTGGCGTCTCTCGATGAAACTAAATAGTTGCATGTTACGTATACGTAGCGTAGTACTACGACGGCTAGCTCTATCGTGTGTTGACGCAAATGCAAATACATATGCACACACACACACACACACACACACACATGGCCACTCAGTCACATAAAACAGATCTAGCTATAAACAGGCGCATGTACATGTGCATATGAAATATTGACCGCTGCATGGCGTTGCATTGGAGAATTCGGAGCCCAGTTTGTGGTGTTGGTCTCGACTAAGCAGACTTTGGGGGACTTACGCATATAACTAGATATGGTTAGACGGCTGTCAATCTTCCAGTGGTCTGAGACCAAGGCATGTAACGGCAAAGCAACCAATTTAGTCTACAACAAAGTGAATATTTGCTTGAATGTTTCTGAATGCTATGCCGGCTGAGGTAAATATATAATATTTGTTTCTGATTGACATTTACATTTTGATAATAATCACAATATTAATAATAATCATAATGATAATAAAAGTAATAATAATAAAATGACTAAATGGATAAGGCTAACCTATACTCACTTTTCTTTTCTTTTACTATTCATAATACATTGTAATACATATTGTAAGGAATGAAATAAATGAAATACAAATGAAATGGAAAGCGATAAAAGTCTGGCAGGCCATACTTTTTGCTAACTTTATAAAATCTACACATTCTAAGATATTACCTACATTTAAGAGTAGGCCAATTAATTATTCTTTTTACATTCTTTATAAATAAACAACTGACAGCATTCAATAAATAAATCTTTATATAAAAATATCCGTATTGTATGAAGTATGCTGATTGCTCATTTGTGTAATAGAAGACAGTTCTAAAAATATAATTTTGGCGAATGCATATCAGCTTAGATCCAATTAAGACTAAAGATTAAAATAATAATAAATAATAAATTTCATTTAGGTACACATTTGCTTCTATTTTCAGTGAAACAAGGTCTATATTATAATATAAAGCTAAATGCAAAGATAATTATGGAATTATGAATCTTTTGAAACGATGTTTGTGCTCATATGTTTAAGTAAGTATATGTAAGTAGACCTATATTATTTTGGCCTTAAATGTTTATAGTCAACAGAAAATAATCTTTTGCTTAATTTGAATAGGAGTCAATTACTATTGTAATTTACGAATAAGTCAGAACATGGAACATTTTATAATAAACTACAAATGTGATAAGAAAAGTAATGCAAATAAATTTCAAAAATAAGAACATAATGCATAAAATAATATAATAATAAGTGTGGCACATCGAAGGCACAAAATAACATAATGCACTCAATCGAATAGACAAACATAATTAAAAGGGTAATTGATAGTTATAGCACCATGCACGACATTCTGAAAGTCTCAAATATTTGATGCAGCATCCATCAAATTAAGTGCTGTACCTGCTGACAATCCCAAGACCAAAGCACAGCAAATTTGGCGAAGGACGTCGCCACTCACAACTGTTGAGTAACTGTTGACAGTCGGACTTAAGATACGCTCTCGAAGCAACATTCATTCAACAAGTTGCAAGCTATAAAGCTGTCCGCGATGCTGCTGCTCCTGCGCCCACTCCTGCTGCCGGTGATTTAGTCTTTCGCTTCTCCAGCACATTAAACTGACCTTCGCTGTCCTCTCACTCATTAGCGTATCTACTCATAACTTCATTCAGTTTCATTCACTTATATATACACAAACACACACACACACACGCACGCACACCTACAACAATCACTTGGGGCGGCAGCAACGTTCATTGAGAGATTTTCACGCCTAATTAAAAGAACAGCCCAACAACGGCAATAAAAACGACAGTTCCCAAACAGCTGTGAACGAATTTTTTTTTCTTTCCTTCTTTTTTCTTTTCATTGGCATTGTTGTAATGTATAAACAGATTAACCGCAAGCCAATGGGCATAGGGTTGGGTAATGAGGTTGCGGAGGCAGGGGAGGCAGGACTGGGCTTTCCAAAAAGAGGGAGAACCACTTGTTACCAAGCGGCGACTCTTTTGGGATAGCGCCAACGCCAAAGCGACGTCGCGACGGGAGCATTGAACGTAACACTTTCGCTAGCGACTGCGGGCGACGACGACGACGACGACGACGACGAGGAGGAGGAGAGCAGCATTGACTAATGATAGATGGATTGTTGTATTGCTGTATTGCTGTATTGGTTTATGGCTGACTGACTGCCTTTCGATGGATGCTTCATGTTGTTGATGGCTTTGAATGGCAGGTTGCCGGCTCTCTGGGTGCCTGTCTGTCTGTCCGCCTGTCTGCCTGCCTGGCATGCATATATTACAAGGGTCCACAAGCGCCACTGCCAGCACCAACAGCAAAATACCATAAATAAATAAAAAGCAGTTAACAACAACAACAACAACAGCAACAACAACGGCAAAGGCAACAACAATAAATTGTTCAAGGTCGCCGCTTGTCTGCTGCCTTCGCTGGCAGCATGAAAAATGCAAAACAAACGTTGACTTTGACTGCGACTGCGACGTCTGCGTGAGCGTCAGCTTCAGCGCCAGCGTCAGCATTCGCGGTTGCTGCGGCCCCAACAAAGTTCTGTCATAATTCACATGCGATGTGAATTCACAGCGCACAGATGCGAGCTGGGAGTTGTGTGTGTGGGGGGTGTCTAGTCGGGGGCGCAGCTGTGGAAATTTAAGTTTAGCAGCTGGCGAAAATGTATTAAAAGCAAACGCACGAAGCAACAGACGACGCAACAGCAACAGCAACAGCCGCAGCAACAGCAGCAGTAGCAGCAGCAGCATCCACCAGACATTTAGTCACTCAGCCAGCACTGGCTTTCAACCCTCCCACGCCTAACTGCCACCCCTGTGCAGCTGCATGCTCCGCATCCCTCTAAACACAATCCACAACGGGGTGCATTGGCATTGGGCTCTGTCTACGGCTCCTGCTATGACTATGCGGCTGCGGCACCGGCTCTGGCTCCGGCTCCGGCTCTTTTTCCATGTGTGTGCCACGTCTCTTGCTCTGTGCATACAAAACCATAAATTGAAAATGCGAAGCCGATGCCAACGACGACGCTAACAGCGTCTCTGTCAGCGAGCGCGGCGTCAGCGTCGGCGTTGCGCCACCGCCGACGTTGACAGCGATTCCTCTACGCTGTTTACATCGCAGTCGAAGGGGTTGCAAAGTTTTTCACTTTCCACGGAGAGCAACACAAAAAAAACCCTCGCACACACACACACACACAACATAAAATCAAATTTGCTGGCAAAGAAAAACTTTCGCTTCGCGGCAACGTCGCTCCGACATCCTGAAGGATTCACGCCTTGCTGCCCAGTTGCCTTTGCGCTTATTAAGCATCCCCACCAGCAGTTGCCACACACACACACACATACACACACGTAGTCTGTGTGCTGCATTGGTGAGTGCGGTTTCATTGTCAGACGCGACACCCCAGACAACAATAGCAACAGCAGCACACAGCGCAGGCAGCAAAAGCAACAATAACAACAACACCTATCCTGTTGCCCACGCCTGTTTGTTCTCCGACAGCTCTCACATTTGCATAACTCCAGCACGCACTTTGACATGTGGCTGCTGATATTTGGAGCCGAGTGTTTTGGTTTGTCTGAATGAACAGAGCCATTCGATGTGTGAGTGTGTGTGTATTTGGGTCACACACGCACTCGCTTTGCGCCAGACGCCGACATCTACAAGTCCCGCATCTCCCACTCCGACTCCTCTTCCAGTTCTATCTTCATCTCCATCTCCATCTGCATCTCCATCTGCATTTCCACATCCTCTTAGCGGCCACTCACCAAAATTGGCGCACACGGCCTGCGGTTACCCGAGCTGACCTTACACAGCGGGCAGCGCCCATGGGGCATGGCGCTGCATGGGCTCGGCTTATAGGGCTGAGGTGTCGCCCCATCGCTGTGCAGTGCATAACCAATTAGTGGGTCATGTTACGTACTCCAGCAGCAATGCGCAAAGCACGCATTGATAACGAGCACTGCGAATGGGCGGGAAGGACACTGATTAGAGTAGGGGCTTATCTTCAAAATCTGGCTATTACATTACACATTTATTTTTGAGTAGTGTATAATGATAATGGCAAACCATGGTCAGGTTATTCACTAATATAGACTTTAAAAAAAGTTATATATAATTAGCTCTTATTAGCATCCATACTAACCAGACCATAAACTGCATCTGTCTTAAGAACTCAGGATTAAATTTAATTTTAAATACAAAATTTTATATCCAGATTACGAACTTGGCGAAATAATATTAATGTTTATATTTATGAAATGATTCATAATTTTATTACGATAAATATTTAGATTTTGCGACTTTCATTTGACAATACCGAAATAATGTGTAATACACAAATTAATTACACTAAATTCACAGATCGAATTTTAATTTGTTAAAGTTAAATAATGTCTGCACACTTAAATTGCTCTTACTTGATTGCAATTTATTCTTGTCTGACTCAATCGTATATGGATATGCTTTATTATTGTAGAATATTTTCATAGATTTGATTGGAGCAACTTCTAATTAGATGACAAGTTATGGAGCTACCTCGCTATCTAGCAACTGATGCAAATCCAATTCACTTGGATACAATAGTCTCAACATGCTTGACCCATAACGAATTTGCTTTGTTTTAATTGCAGCTCAAAGATTACAAGACATGATTTAAATTTGAGCTAACTCAAAGGACATTAGCCTGCCAGGCGTTTTGGCATAACAGTTCGAAGGCATTCAATAATTAAGGCCGAAACATCTTTAATTGTGAAACATCTTTCATTGAGCTGGCAAACTGGAATCCTTTGTTTTTGGCCAAGTCGATTTCTAATTTCAATTCAACATTCACAAGGCTTAAATGCAAGAAATTTAATAAACATTTCTAGTAGAATATATTTTCGGGTTCTTTGGTTCTGCGTTAGCCCGCAATTCGCCCCCCACCCAATCCCATTCAATCTAATGCCGCACCGAAGCCAGCCCAGCCCGGCCCACATCCACAAGCCGAGCCAAGGCTCAAGCAGACCTTTCAGCTACTCGTGCACAGAGACTTGACTAGGAGACGCTGATGCTGATGCTGCTCTGCTGTTCTGCTGTTCTGCTGGTCCTTCATTGCTGTTTGTAGAATAACAAGGAGGAGAGGCGGCGCTTGGCAGGGCGAATCACATTACAACAGCAAGAGCAACAGCAAGAGGAAGAGCACGAGCAAGAGCAAGAGCAAGAGCAAGAGCTAGAGCAAGAGCAATGGCAACAGCAATAGCAACGGCAGTGGCAATAGCAACAAGAACAACGTTGTACATTCTTGGCGTGTTAGACTTTTTACAACAACAAAAACAATAATAATAGAAACAACAATTGCAACAACAGCAACAACAACAAAAACATGGCATTTTCATATGGAAAGGAACGAAGCAAGCAAACGCTTTTTGCTCGATTCGCATTCGCCCGTTTGGATAGCTCTAGCTGCCTGACTTCAGCTTCTATCTGCGCATCTCTGTAATCATCATCAACACCACGAGTCAGCCAGGCAGCCATCCTGTCCTCGTGCGCAATATCCTTGTCGGAGACGGTCCTTTCAGTCCCAAACAGCATACTGCCTTCGTCCCTGCTGCTGCCTGTCCCGCCTGTTATCCTGCCCATCCACAGCCAAACACATTTTCCATTTTCGTTTTCATTTTGGCCCAGAGACCGGAGAGACAGAGGCAGAGCCAGAGCCGAGCTAAAGCCAAAGCCAAGTCGACTGGCTGCCTGCCTGCCTGCGAAGGCTTGCCAGCTATCCTGGCTGCCTTGCTCGACTAGAGTCGAGTCGAGTCCTTGCTGCTTCATTATTTCAGCATGCTGCTCGATGCCTTTTCTATCTGATGGATACGTATACGTACCGTGTGCTCCGTTGTCGTTGTTGTTTTTGTTATATCTGTTGTTGCCGTCGTCGTTGCCGTTGCCGTTGCCGTTGTTGTTATTGTTATTGTTGTTGTTTTTGTTTTTATTGTTGTTGCCGTGAATTTGCAGCATTTTATCCTTCGCTCGAGCATGGAGGCAACATTGGGCGTGTGTGTGTGTACGTGTGCGTGTGTCTGTTTGTGCTGACAATAAAAGTTTCCTACATACACACAAACACATGCGCATGAAAGCTTAATGCTTTCAGTGTATATATGTATATGTATATGTGTATAGATATATTTGTGTATTTATGTATGTATGCATATTGCTATAAGTGTGTGTGTGTGTGTGTACTATAGCTGTATGTATAGTCCATCGTATTTCAGAGCAAGTTTTTATACCCTATAACAATGAAACGAGCAAAAAAGCCATAGACGAATTATCTTTACGTTTGCTGCGTTTCGCATGGTATATGTATAAAGTGAATAGTAATAGTAATAGTAAGGGTAATTAAATGATTCCGTTTGTGGAAATATATAATCTATAACAAATTTGTTCAACTACAAATCAATGTTTCATGAAGAACATGTCTAAGGCAGACCGCTTATAAGAAATGGCAGCTGCAATTATATAATACATTTTTTTTGTTTTTAAGATTTAATTATGTATTAAAAATGTTGTAAAATTAAATAAATGTAAATAAAATCTACAATATATGTATTTTGTTCTTTTGAAATGGAGATATATACGCAATGTCATTTAAAAATCAAATATCAGTTTTATGAACCGATCCGAAGCGAAAGTCGGGATAGCAATTTATTGAACCTTTATCGAGTCACTTATAATTAGTTTATCAATTATTTATTATCAGAAAATTGTAGCTATTTAACTATAATTATTGATTATTTAATTATTTAACCTTAATACATCTTCCATTCATATAAGGTGTTTTTATATAATGTTTTCCAACTCAAGTATTTCTTATTTTTATCGGCCGTGCTTATATACCTTATACCTTATATACCTTATAGCTATAGCAGCAGAACATAAATTTAGATTTAACTGGCAAGGACTACAGTTTTAGCTGTAAGCTGATTCGCAATCGATTTCAGGGTATCCGAGTGTCTGCTATATTCTACTGCCGCGGTCTGTTTTTTGCTGTGTTTGGTTGTCGCTGGGCCGATGCGGACAACGTTGCTGGATGGCTGACTGGTTGGCTGGCTGGCTGGCAGATCGTGTGGTGGGTGGCTGGGTGGTTGGGTGGTAGCTGGCTTGGCTGGCAGACATTTGGGTTCCACGTTGAGCTGGGGCGGTGGTGTCTGTGGGTCGCATAACGGTTACTGTGAAACTTTTGCCCTATTGTGACAAACAAACGACAACGACAACGCCAGCGACGTCGAGGACGAGGACGAGGACGAACGACTGGGTGGGTGGATGGGTGGAGGGGTTGCTGCCCGAGTGGGTGGTTGCTGGCTGACAGGCAAACTGGCAAACGGGCAAACGAGCGGGCGGGCAGTCGTCCGTACAAGCGGTTGGGAGTGCGGCATTCACCCTAAACGAATGTAGCCCGCGCCGTGCTTCACGTTGGGCTCGTTGAATAGCAAAATGAGCGACCGTCCGACCGAGGGACCGGCTGACAGGCGAGCACGGCCTGAAATGTGTGCCGTTATAGAGGGTGTTCCGTTGCAGCGCCAGCATAGTGGACAGCTCCAAGCTGGCTGGAACACCCTTTATGCGGCTGTCGCTTCCCTTGGATTTTTATGCATTGGGCCATGAGTTGAGGCTGCCTAACAGCCAGGACAGCCGGTAAAGAGCTCGCCCCCCTCTCTTGAAACAAACTATTGTTGCTGTCGCTCTGCGAAAACTAAATGAATGAGGTTTTAAGCATGTGTGGGTGTGCGACGGTGTGTGTGTGTGTGTGTGACTGCGACCGTGTGTGCACTCCTCTCGGAGTGCGTCGTATTGGTAAACCTAGCTGCAGGCGCGAATGGCTAGAAATCATGCCCAGCTGTTCGCTCCGAGTCTAGCTGAAGGATAGCTGCGGCGCATGGGTTCTAGTAGAGTTTGCCAGGCGAGAAGTAATGGCTAACCCGTTACGAACGGTATCCTTGAAATGTGGCGCTGCTTTCAAAACGAGCTGCTGGCAGCGTTGCTTTGAGCGCCATCGATAACTTTTTGCCCACGCCATTATTCGCAAAAAAAAAAAAAAAGTAAAAGCCAACAAACATAAATGCAAAACACAATCAGCACAAGTTCAGTTTTTGGGGGCGCATGACGCATTCGCTTTTCAGGTTTTATCAGTTGTTTCTTACTCGCCGCTGCTGTTTGTTTTGATGACACACAGCGAATAAAGCTGAAGCTGAAGTCGCTGGAAGGTCCCAAATTGCTGTGCGCCATTGACTTGGCATTTTTTCAACAGAAATCGAGAGAGCCCCATTTAACCCAACTGCTAAATGGGACGCACGTACGCCTGAGGAGTATTCAAAACTGTGGGAATCGACTAAAACTGGGATTAGATCTCCAAAGGCAATATGATTATATATGGTATAACAAATACACACAGGAATCTCTAATTAATGTAGGCTGGATCAGTTGGTCTCTGTTGTTAACTCTTAAATGAATATATTCAATATCATTTTTATGTTTAATTTGTATTACTTTACTTTAAGTTAGTTAGTTTTAATTTTAAATAAATATATTTCTATAATTACCGATCTTATTAAAAATCACTATGCAAAATATTGTATGAATGGAAAACATTGCAGATTTGATTTTAGCTAAGATTTACCACCATTTTTTATATTTTTATGATAGATCACATTTTACTATAATTTTAAGCCACATAAATTGAATGACAATTAAGTTTGAAGTAAAATGAAAACAAATTGCAAGAATGTTCGGAAGCCAAAACTTTTTATAGGATCTATGCATACTCTGGTTTATATAAAGCTCGTTAAAAGAAACCGAGTAAAAATATTTTCATTTAAATTAAAGTATATTTATTTATATTATAAAAAATTATTTTGTACATGGTTTTGTATTATTAGTTAATGGTATGGCTAAATTAAGCTAACTCCTTAATGTGATCTAACGCTAACTATATTATTTATAGCTATTACATTCGTCTGGACTTACCTCTATTTGTAGAATTTGAAAGCATTCAATCATATAATATATTTGTACTTATACCCTTCATGTGCTCTAGATATATATATTTACCCCAAATATGCTAATTATTTCCCACCCACCCATCTAAGAGTAAGGCTCCCTCTATTTTTATACACACACATCGATCGACGTTGCTGTTGGGTTTTCTTTTATTTTCATTTTTTTTTTTCGTTGCGCAAGTGGCAACTGGTCGTCGTCGTCGTTGTCGTCGTCAACGTCGCTTTTGTTGCTGTTAGCCATGTGGTTGCTTGAGAGCCAGAACCTACAAACCAGCCAGCAGCAGACGGCACTGGTCGCAGCTCGACTGCTCGAGCCCGAGACAGAGACAGAGTCAGAGCCAGAGTCAGAACTAAAGTCCCAAGCCCTACGTTTCAGAGCTGACGCTGTAAATGGGAATAAAGCAGAGGCAACGGCAGCGACAACAAAATTCAAGCGGCGGAGCCAGAGCCCAGAGTCGTTGGCGGTGACGGTGCCGGCGGTGCTGATGTAGCCTGTGCTGGAGCCAGTGTTGGCTCGGTACTAAAGCACATGAAGCAGCTATCGAACAAGAGCGGACCGACAATCGAAATTGTTGTTGTTGTTGACTGCAGGTTCTGACTCAGGGCTCGAGCAGAGTGCGCTCCGCTCTATGGTATGCGGCCATGTGCGTTGCTTAGAACGAAAACAACAACTACAACGACAACGACAACGACAACGAAGACGACGTCGTCGATGAGGACCGAGCACCGAGCACCGAGGACGACTATTCAGGCTACGGTATGCTCTGGCTTTGGGGGCCAGCTCTAGCCAATGTATTGTCAGAGTGGTGTGGTATTTCCTTTATCGTACTGAAATGTGGTGTGAGGCGCCGTGGGGAGAGTTAGCGGGAATATTTTAGGCCTCGCACTCAGCTCCTGGTAGCCAAAACCAGCACTAGCGTTCCAACACTTTGGCTGCCGCCCACTCCTTGGCGTTTTCATCGTCTCCGTCGTCGGCGTCGTAGTCATTGTTGTTGTTGTTGTTGTTGTCGACAAAACTGCGTTCGTTGGGTTCGCTCGTTCGTCTTGACATTTGCGTTTTGCCCTGCCGCTTGGTAAGGTTGAATGATTGGAGTGAACAGTGGATCTACGTGATGCGAATGGAGCAAATGATAGACAGAAATGTATATAATAAACTCATATTACGAATAAATTACAAATATAGCCTGTATACTTTATTATTTGCCATTTGGCATAAGCCAAAGCTGTACTATACTATTTGTATATTCAAATAATAATTTATATAAAGTCTCATTAATTTGGAAAACAATTATTATGGTAGTAAAAACTTAGAGGAAATTTCCTTAAATTTATCTACACATAATGTGAGCAAGAAAACTATTTCTAAACTCGTTTTCTACATTGCTTAACATGCAACTTTACTTTTGCAAAGTTATGGTCATCATCCTCAGAGAAAAGCTTTATAATCTAAAATTAATAATTTGTTAATAATTTATGAATCTGGGTATTCGTTAATTTAAATTGGCATTTGCAATTGCATTTCGCACCAATGTGCAGAGCTTAAGCGAATATTCGTTTATTCTGATTACAAAAGGCGGGCATGGGAGGCTATGGCAGAACGGGGGGCCCAGGCACAAATTCCAACTTTACTTCAACTTTAATGTTCGGTCACTGTCGGTGCTCTGTTCTCTGCTCAACTCAGCTCAGCTCAGAGCTCGCAGCGACGATGGCGGCGATGGCGACGGCGACGGTGACGATGAAGACGAAGACGACGATGAATTCGAGAACGAACACGACGACTTTAACTCTAACGATGTTCGCTCTTTCATTTGGTATACTCTTTCTGCAGAGTCGATTCAATAGATCAATTAAGATGACATCAAGACAGTAACTAGTACTTGAAAATTATAAATCACTTGCTCAATTATATTTTAATAATCTTTTAAATGCAAAATGAAAGTAAGATTTCTTGAGATATTAACTTCATAATTTGTTTTTAAAGATTTGTTCTTAATTTACCATTTGGAGTATGTAAATGTAAGAAAAGTTTCATTGAAATAAACTAGAATTAATTTTTAACAGAAAGCAATTATTGAAACGTTTATAAACGATCAATTTTTTATAATATTTGGAATCTAATAATAAATTATTAAATACTTAAATAAATTCTTGTTTCTCTACCTCTAATTTAAGTTTTGTCAGATCAGGCTCGAAAAGGCACAAATTTAAATAATTATGTACACAGAACTTCTATAAACTTCTGCAACTGAGATGCAGGGTATATGTAGGGTTTGCTGCTTCCCTTTGGAGAGGCAGCTAAAGCTGTGCTGCTCGTTGGATAGTTGACGGGCTGGTTGGCCTGGCACTGTTCAGAGTTGCAAGCAACGCCATCGTTGTTGCCTTCAACGTTTGCCGCTGTCGTTGTTGCTGTTGTTGTTGCTGCTGCTGCTGCTGCTGCTGCTGCTTTTATTATAAATTTTTGCTGGCACTGTTGGTTCGTTCGGTGCTGGGTTTTTTCATCGCTGTCGTCGTTTTCGCCTCAGTCTTGCCTGACGTTATAGCAGCCAACGCCATCGCATGCTTCACCTTCGCCCCACCGCACACACGCACACGTACACACACACACACACACGCACACACAGAGGCACTCAAATAGTCACACACTTTGTGCGGCTGCTTTCCCGTCTCCCACACTTCCCGCTTCTCTATCCCTACCTCGCTCTCACTGTCTCTCTCTCTCTCTCTCTCACTGCCATGTGGAGGCCCTGCTCCCCACATTCGTTGCTGCTGCGACGAAGTTTCTTGTTTTCTTTCAACGTTGCTGCCGCTGCCCTCGCTGCTGCCGTCACTGCTGCCTCTTTGCTTGTCGTAATTTTACTTGATTTTTTCTCTCTTTTTTTTATTATTGTTGTTGTTGCTGTGTGCTGCTTTCTGTGCGCTCGTTCGTTGTTCGTTGGCGTTTTTCATTTGCGTTGCTGTTGGGGCTTTTTTTGCTGCCACTTCTGCTGCTGGCTCTGTTGCCGTTGCTGTTGCTGCTGCTGCTGCCAGTGAGTTGGTTTCGAAATAAACTTTAATGCGAGTATTCGTTTGGTTAAGTTTCAGGTTCTGTTTCTGTTGCTCTGTTAAATTTTGGTGAAATTGTGCGCAGTCAGCTTCAGATGCAAATGCAGGCACAACTGTTCAGAATTCTAAATAGTATATGGAATCAAAATTAATAAGTATATAGAAATAGAATCTTAGGGCTCTCTCTATATTAGTCGATCTAGATTAAGAAATATTGATAGGCGAATAGGGTCTTTTTTACACGCAACTGAATTACTCTTTAAGTTCTGTTATATTTTGAGTCTAGTAGGCGAGCAAGTACTGATTTGCTTTAAATGGGTTCCTGAGGCTAATGTTACCCAATTGCTGTAACAGCTGCGCGCGTTTTTCAAAAACCTTCGCGCAGGCGAAGGCAGCCAACCAACGAGCAAACCAAGCCGTAACAGCAACAACATTTAAGCTGCCAGTTGCCAGTTGGAATGTTGCTGCGGCTGCTGCTGCTGCTGCTGCTGCTACTGCTGTACATTAAGCTTAAGCTGCGTTGAGTTGAGTTTCACTATAAAATGAATATGAGTTTTCGTTGCTTTTGCACGCAAACGCACAAACGAACCAACAGACGAAACGAAACGCTACGAAACGATACGAAATGAACGAACGGACGTCCTCGAGAAGCCCAGCCAACAGCAACCACTTCAGCAACAACAACAGCAACCCGCCAGCTCCCTCTTCAAGCGTCGTACCATGTCATTCGCTATACAAACTGAAAATATACAAAAAGCAACAACAGCAACAGCAGCAACAACAGCAACGGCAACGGCAACAGCAACGTCGACATTTGGGACGTTCGTTCGTTAGTATCGCAACAGCGAACAGCCGGAGTCACAGCCATAGCCTAGCCATAGCCTCATATACACAGCAGATACAGATACACAGCCCACACACATACAGATACACACATATATGTATACACACAGTCACACATATGCCGAGCTACACGCGCGCTGGAAACAACGCCAGCAGACGATAGCGAAGAGAGACGAAACGAAATATAACGAAGAGTAGAGTGGAGAGGTGAGTCGAAGCGACCGACCGCCAAACGACGACGACGACGACGACGACGACGACGACGACGACGACGACGATGGCAGCACTCGAAAACGACAGCATGAATAATGCCTTAGATTGGGGCTACACTGGGGATAGCTATGCGCTACAAAATATGGGAAGAAGTCGTATAAACTTTTCTTATATAATGAAAAATATTTGAGTAAAAAATTTGGTTCCACAAACTAAATATTCTTAAGATCATTCAGTTATATTTATTGAGTTCAGTTATATATTGAGTAGTTCATTAACTATGCACGATCGATATTGTTCAATTATTTAATTAGTTTTACTACATAGAATTACATATCTATTGGTCATATTTTAGACTTAATTTGTCTTTAACTAGATAATAATATATATTTACTTAATGCTAAATATGGAAGCATTTTACGATTTTTGAACTCTATATAATTGTAAACAATTCTATTTAAAGCACGATCATATTTTAATTTGTAATCATAAGAATTAGCACTTTAAATAGCCTTCTATTCACATGACCCACTTGAAAAAAAGAATTCGAAGCATTTCCAACACTAAAACCCATCTGGGGACGGACTATCTGCAGCTGTCGTAGTATCCTACGAAGCGGCTGTTTTGACGCGCAAATCAAATAACGCCAAGACTCATGCTGCGGCTCGGGTTGGCAATATTCTTTGGGCAGCAGCCCGGCACCAATACCAAGACTAACGTCGACGCCGACGCCGATATCGACATCAGCTTTGCCGCCTGCCCATCTGCACGCCCGCCCGACCGTTCGTCTTTGTCGGTTGGCTGTCGTCATCGCCTGAATTTGAATGCAAAGTCGAAGAGCCGTTGCTTTTGTTGTTGTCCCTTAGGTTGTTGTTATTGCTATTGCTCTTGCTGCGCATAGCAGGCTGAAGCTGCTATTGCAGCAGCAGACAGCAAGACAAACGAAACGAAATGAAAATATATAAAATAGTGAATTCGCTCTTCCGTTTTGTTTCACATTCACCTCAGCTGGATGAATGCCTTGAATTGCTCAGTGGAAATCAATGCTGACTTCCCGTGGGCCTTGTCGGTTAATCGACTGTTCCAAAAACAAAATGGATCCACAAAATGGCGACTCGTAAATGACGCTTCGGCAGTAAAACGAAGACAATCGACGATCGTACATCCTGTTCAACAATGCTTCGTTGCGATTTTATGCATGCCAATAAATGGACACAAGAAATTCCATCTAAATTATATGTAAATATGTACGTGTGTTCTAGATACACTGCTTTTCAATTAGACAAGTATTTAACTTATATTGAAATTATTATGCTATGCATTTTAGATAAATGAGATAAACGAGTGTAAAAAAGATCTTTTTTCCTCTGGTGTCTATTATTTGAAGCAGAAGAACCAACACTTAATCAAGTTTCTAAAAAATATAAATATAGAGCGCCACTGTCGGCTGTTTTTTGTACTATTCATAAATTCTATGGATTGACAGCTTGGCTTAGCTAGTTTCCAAAAAATACCCAACAGAGCGCTCGTTTACTGGGTGTTAGAGCACTTAGCTGTGTACAGCGAGCATGTAGTTCCCAAAATAACCGATAGAGCCCGATCCAATCAGTAGAAAAATCTCGCCAATTAGAATACTGGTGGCAAAAATATTTGGGTATGTTAACCAATGGCATCAAATACCTTGACTTTAACCAGAGTTGATTTATTGTATATTTAAGATGATATTCTGTTGCCATAAGTTATTTTTTCAGTAAATATTTTAGTACTAACATTTAAATTATATTTAAAACTATATTCAATGATATTGCGCCTAATTCTTTGTTTTCCAACATACATCGACTTATCGATATGTTGCACACATTTCCAACAGAGTGCGCCACACTCCGTGGTAATTTAAGTTAAGTTGGCTGCGTCCCTTCTAAACAGCTGTCTTGCCAAAATTAAAACGCATTGCCGCTTAATAAAGCACACATTAAAATGATGCAACAAGCTAAACACATTGTAAGTTAAATATTTGAATGCAACAAAAAATGTGAATATAATGGCATACATTTCTGAATTTACAGTTTAAGCCAGTACTAAATGGATTTTTGACTCTGACGGCACGAGGTGCCGCAAGCACGACGGCCGCAGCGCCCGCCAAAATTGAAAAAAGTGCGTGGAAAATCATTTCTAGATCTGTATTAATTTATTAATCCTATTTTCCTATTCTCCTCTTTTCAATTTCAAATATAGCTGTCAACACGGTAACTATATTGGGGCGTGTGGGGGCAGATCCACAGCTCCGCGGGTCGCTGGAGCATCCGGTAGTCACCTTCTCAGTAGCTACTCACACTAATTACAAGTGAGTGCAAATGTAAAATAGCTTGAAAATATTGAATATAACAATAACACAAATATTTATCCCTACAGATATGAGAATGGCGACTGGGCGCAACGTACCGACTGGCATCGAGTGGTTGTCTTCAAACCCAATTTGCGTGAAACTGTGCTGGAGTACCTCAAGAAAGGGCAACGCACCATGGTGCAGGGTAAAATTACATACGGCGAGATAACCGACCAGCAGGGCAACCAAAAGACAAGCACCAGCATTATAGCCGACGATGTGCTCTTTTTCCGTGAATCAAACTAACAATTAACAGGCCAAATATTTTCATAATCTTCATAATGTTAAGAACAAAGTTGAACTTGAATGCATTTAATTGCCTACTAATTCATACATATGTATCATATAAACTGTTATATTGAATATTAATTTTCAATATTTATAAAGAGCTGTAGTTGGGCGGGGTCCCTTGTGTTTGTCTTCGACAATTTTGGCCATGTGGCAGGTGCACTTGGTACTCAAGCTACTGATCTTTAGGCTTTTGCATATTTTATTATAGTTTGCAATCACCTGGTTGGCCAAGTTATGCAGCTTCTCCAGCTTTTTTTCCAGTCCAATTATTGCTGACAAATGGTAGTCCATAATCCTAGTGACCTATGGAAATACCTTAAATCTTATGTCGTGGATATGATTTTCTTATATTCTCACCAAATTTGGGGATTCTAAACGCTCGATGGCTTCTTCGTTATAAGCCTTAAGTTCGTCTTTCAGGTTGTTACATTGCGCAGTCGATTGATCCGCGGATATAAGTAGCTTCAGAAACGCACGATAGCTGCTAGGTTTCAGGGGTATCCGCTCTGGACCCTTTGAGAAATCTATGTAGTTGGCCTGATATCGTGAAAGAAGCTTATCCATTTCATCCAACTGAACTTCGTTCTCCTGTAATTCGAGCTCCGTTTGAAAGATACATTCCCGCATTTTGTTTATAAGAAGATCCACGCTAATAAGCTGAAGGCGATCGATTATTGGCGAAAATCTGATCATGATTTCATTTGCAACAGTTTCAATATCTCACTTGTTTTCCATTTTCCAAGCAACTACTTTCCTGTTCACGTATAAATTTCATTTTAAGGTCAAATTCTTTTGCCGCCTCTTCAGCTTCTTCTAATAAAACTCGGGATAGTATGTCCAAATATAAAAAGGACATTGGGTCCGATATCGATGGGTTACTCATTGCTAAAATTTAACACTTAAAAAATTTATAATATCAAAGATTAAATTTAGTAAGGCTTTAAAAATATATAATACATATGTATGTTTGAAAATAAATGAGGGTATTGCTTGTTCCTATCCAAAGGTTGCTGAGAAATAAACATGAAAAATGTTAAAACCAAATTATTACTTGTATGAAAAAAAAATATAACACCTAAATTAGCTTCCACGGTAAAGAGCTTCATCTTTGTGGATTCTTTGCAATAAGATTTTTTAATATAGTCATTAATTAACATTATGATTATATGAAAATAGTTAAAATAAAAAAATATTTAACAAATTGCTTACGATCCAAATGGTTTCATTTTTCTTGTTATTTCGTAAACATATTATATTTACGGGAATTCATTCCGGCAGAGCAAAAAATAATAAATTATATATTACTTTTTTTTTTTTTTTTTGGCTTTTTTATCCACCATAATGAATACCTTTAAAACAGTTGCGTGAAATGATAATCAATGTAACTTAATCCATATCTAATACTCATTTAGACGAGCCTTCAAGCTTTGAAATTGTAAAATTTGCCTTTCAGCGACTTGGCAACTAGCTGCAATTACATCTAATCTTGCGATCCACATGCTGCTTGGAAACACATGATGCTGATTTAGAGCACACACACACTCTCTCCCTCTCTTTCTGTTGATTTGTAAGCTTATCGATCTAGAATTATGTCACAGAATGGAATAGCAACAACAAAGAGGGCCACAACAAAATTTAGCAAACACTCAAACACCGCGATCCACTCTCAATCGTCGAGCTCTTCCACACATATCGGCGGGAGCGTTTCGTTATCTGTGTGTGTGCGAGTACTTGTATGTATGCATCTGAGTGTTATTCAGTCACGACTCGAAACTCATTTCGCGTACTCAAAGCCCATTCAGTTCGCATTTAGCTTTTTGCCAGCACGGCGGCGCTTGCCAATCTCCAGCGCACGTTACAAACGGCTTGGGGTCTCAGTCCCGCTTCTCGTGGCTCTGATAATCCAAATCCCAACTTATTTACATAAAGTGTATAACAATCAGATATAAGCCCTCAGAAGATGAAAATTGTTAACACTTGATTTATCGAGTTGAATCAAGAGGGAAGGTATCTCTCACTTGGAACAATATTTATTGTTGAATAATTACACTATTTATCTAAACTAAAATGGCTGTGGATTACGTTTTAGAAGACTTAATGGGCAAACTGGGTGAGTAGATAGGTCAATCACTTCTCCAAAGTTACCAACTGTGTGTTTGTCCTTATCATTGGCGCATATCAGCAAAGTGTTCGCTTATCATGTGGCCGGCATGGCGACTGCGTCGTTTCCGTTTATCCAAATGCATTAACTCCATGTTAGATTCAGTTATCCGGCTGTCACTTTTAATTATCAGATGCGTGATATTGTTATCTCTTTGTTATATGTCCGCCTCTTACTCGTCCCTTTCATTTCGTATATGCATGCGCTTGTGTACATATACACATAATCTTTCATATTTTTTATTATTATCGCCGGCCAGTCAAGTTTAATACAATTTTAATTGCCCCTGTTTGTTTTTTTAATAATCATCTCAAGGTTAAGAGACGTGTATGACTGACTGACATTTAGTTACAATTTCCTATGTATCTTTGGGAGAGTACTCAGATCGCATCGTCACGAGGTTGCAGATGAGCTGCTCATTAAGTTTTAGAATGCGATTGCGGTTTATTCAGGTAATTCACAGGTTTATATTTGAATGCGAGCAGTTGGAAAGTCACTATAAATATTATAACCTAATGCAAATATGTATAGAATTTTTTTTTTTAATAGCTCGAACTACGCTGTAAATTTACTCTAAACTTACATAATCTATAATTACCGTTGTGTAAGCTCTAAAACCATAAATGGTTCTGGTTATCAATGACAGAATTCAATCAGTTTTATTTTTTTATTGATGAATTTATTGGTTAATTGGATAGCAAAACTTCGTAAATTGCATTTGGCAAATTGAAACATATGAATTTTGACGGGCCCACGCTGGTCCGTAGAAAACAAGTTTTTATCATTCGATGCCAACCGGTAAGAGACTAATGACCGCATTAGCCACTTTTCCCTGAGCGTAAAAAAACGTCAAAGTATATGTTAATATTTTGTATCTACATATATTGCAAGTACATATGACGGCAAAAGATTCGAAAGTCCACAAACAGGTTATACAATTTATGTTCTTCTAATATTTATACTTTTCATTATTTACTTATTATTGTTTTATTTTTGCTCTGCTCTGTCTCTTAGCGAAGGTGAGATCTGTATTGTTTCAACGATTCGTGACTTTCTAGTTCTTCTTTTAGCTCTGTCATGCAAAACATGACTCAAGCAAAGTGAAATGTATACACAAAGATTATATTTACCAAATGTGTTGGGCAGTTCTAAAAGACCTTCACTTTTACTAACAAAAAAAAATATATATATATTAAATATATTTATATATATATAAATATATACGTATATAAACATACTTGTGCTGATAAGAGCTCTGTTGGACTCTGAGGGGCAAAGGTCTCAGTGTTCTGTATAGAATTTATTAATATTTAACATATATGTACATATATGTATATCCCAAGCAAGCGTGCTGTATCAGTTTATATAAGTGTTAGCCCAACTATTCCATAATCAAAATGAATAGTAAAGGGCTTTGTTATGATAATGCGGTGCAACCTGTTGCAATTTACATGTTCTCCATGTCCAAATAGAATCAGGGCGTAGTCTAGGTCAAGTTTACATACATTGGCTTTATATATATTGAATTTTGGTATATATAGAATGTTTTTTTTGCTTATATTTACATATATTTTGAATCGCTTGTTCGATAATGTGGCTACTGACCTAGAGCAAATATGTATAACACACATTGATTATACCAATTACTCACCGTAACACACTCGCAATTATTAAACAAACTTTTAAATATACATATGATTGAGGAAAAATCCATCAGCAAACTAAAAACCAAATACAGTCCATGCAACCGCACATTGTAGTGGGGGCAACCACAGCTGATGCACTCGATTCGTTTGTGCAACATTTGGCATTGTTCATTTTGTGGCTCACAGTTGTGCAATGGCTCAGTTATAGTGTGTGTAATTAAAAGCAAACATAAGTTCTAAATCAATGTCAAAAAGTTTTAAATGTTAGTGAAGAGAACGGAGAATGAAATCAAAATGCAATATTAATTCTAAGGGGGATTTAATTATTATTATTTTTTAGTTAAATGATGTGAGCACTAGGAGTATAATTGATATTTAAATGCTACTAAATAGAATGTCATTAGAAACTTTTATAGTTAACTATAATTTTTCACAGAGCATAGCTAATAACAATGTAGAGTCGAGTAAGGTATTAATACGTCAATCAGCTTATGATTGATGGGTATTTGTATTTGATAAGCTTTTAATTCGTTTAATCTGTTGATAGTATTTTTTTTTTCATTGAGAGTCAAAGAGCAATATAATATTGCTATTGTATCTATTCAATAATATCAATTTCTGTGCTGTACATACAATATGCTCCATTTATGATGACAGTATATTGCAAATACATGGTTTATGTCATGTTCGATTACCAAAATAAACAATTCGTGCCCGTTATTGCGCCTAAGGGCACAATGCGGCCATAAGCTGATGAAGTACCTTATGGACTGATTTTCTGATAATCCGTTATGATTTCGCATTCGTCCGTTTGATTTCATATTCATTTTCAATATCATTACGTATCGATCGTCGGTCGGCTGTTTTTTCTGATTATGCAATTGAATTTAATTAAAGATCGTCGGAGTGTGGACTTGGTATTAATTAAAAACTACATATTTGTGCGAGAGATCTGTGACATAATTTCACAGTTATAGTGCGAATCGTTGAGCAGTTTTACAAATTCTTAGACAATAGTATCACGTCTGGGAATTGTCTGTAACTTTTCTGGCATTCGTCCGTGGCTGTCTCTTTGTCTACTCGACTGGTTGAACACATCAATATTGATATTGCTAAAGTAGTTGGTACCGCAAATCAATTGTAATTGTCGATTGAACATTGGACCGATCAAGTGACAAATATCTAGGCTACGTCCAAAGAAATTTACAAAGTGCCTGACCTCGAGAAGCCAGATCACAGCACAGCACACCACAGCACAGTACAGTGCATGCAAAAAATATATCAACGTCAATAGTTCCCATAAAACATAAAAGAGAATAGTAAACAGAGAAAAGCAAAACCAACTGTTGGCAAACAGTTTACCGCGCATTTGTATGCCATTCAATTGAAATCGAATTGAATAAATTCCACTTGATTTAATTGCAAAGTCTGCCGAGTGACGACAATTCTATCGGCGCCGATAAACGCGTTTAGTTACGCCCAACGAAAAATATCTGATAACCCAATTTGACAACAAAAAGAACTCTGTTGACATAGCTGATTATATCATATCATGCACGACACATGAAATTGGATAATCCAATCATTTTAAAAGCATTAATCTGAACAAATTTATGGCATACCTATTATATATTAATTTGCAATTGTAAGCCATGTTGTATCAGCGTGCAATAAAGCAAATACTTTCAAAATAACCAAGTGGCAAGCGATTTCCTTGCTTATCTGCAATTTTGTTGAAATCAGTTTAATTAAATAAAGCAAACACTAGTGCTTTCTATTGCGAGTCTAACAGTCAGTGGCTTTAGATATTCGAAAAATTCTACATTTAAGATCCTATGAGTTTCACATTCTAATTCAACAGTTTGAAAATCATTAGGAAATCATTGTCTGATTCTTGGCTATTTTTTCGAGTATCTTTGGTTTCATTATTATTATACAATAAATCAGTACGTCAATAATCTACTTTAAGTTTCGACAATTCGCTCAAATCTACATATTTTAACTCTGATAAATAAAATTTTGATAAGCCATTCGGAAGAATGGTATCTCATTATCAACTTCCGTCCTAGACAGTATTTATTATATTATTTAATTAAGATTCGCATATTAACTGATTAAATTATTGTTTTTTAAGGTGAATTCGGCAAATACCAATTCGCCCAATTTTTCCTGCAAGTGTTGTCCGCTTTGACAGCGGGCATGCACATGCTGTCCCTGGTTACTGTTGCATCAGTGCCCGAGCATCGCTGCTTTATAGCCGGCGTGGATAACAGTACCTTGTCCCAGCTGCCATGGAACTCCAGCGCCATCCTAGAAGCCATTCCACTAAAGCCATCCGGCGAACTGGACTCCTGTCATATGTTCAATGCGAGCGCTGGAGATCAGAGCCAGATACCCTGTGAGAAGTATGTGTACGATACAACGTACTATAAGACATCTCGCACCATCGACTGGGACTTTGTTTGTGATCGTCGCTGGATGGGTGCCATCATTCAAACGGTCTTCATGTTGGGTACCTTCACGGGCGCCGTTACGTTGGGTGGCTTGGCGGATAAAGTCGGTCGCAAGACAGTTTTCTGCTGGTCGGCGCTACTGCAGCTATTTGTCGGCGTGGGCGTGGCTTTCATCCCGGAATACTTTTCGGTCATGGTGGCGCGTTTTATCCTAGGTATTGTGGGCTCCGCTGGTGCCTATATATGCGGCTTTGTACTGACCATGGAGCTGGTGGGCGCCACCAAACGGACAGTATGCGGTATTACCTTCCAGGTGAGCCCAAACTGTAGATTATCATGTTGTAAAACAAAGATTTTGCCATATGAATCTTCTAGATATTTTCCTATGAATTCCGAAACTAAAACCTGTTTTCTCAATCAACTCACAGCTTTGAGAAAATATAGGTCATGGTATTTTAAATTTATAGATAAGCTTTAATTTAATTAGAAGTTTTAGAAACGTATATATGTATATATAATTAAATTAAAGCTTAGACTGTGAAATTTACCCACAACGAACCAAATCAATGACGTCGAGCCCTGTTAGAGCGTTGTTAATATTTGTATTCCTTTTTTCAGGCTGTCTTTGCTGGTGGCATAATGCTCGTTGCCGGCTGGGGCGCCATTATCAAGGACCGTCAAATACTGCAAGTGGTGTATGGCTTGCACGGTTGCCTGTTTCTGGCTCATTGGTGGTTGATGGATGAGTCGCCTCGCTGGCTGTGGATGCAGGGACGTGCCGCCGAGGCAGTGGACATTGTGGCAAAGGGGCTACGCATCAATGGCTCTGGCATACCCATAGACAAGGACTACTATGTGCAGAAGGCCAAGCAACAGGCTGCTGTTGAGGAGAAGTCGAGTGCTGGTCTCGGCGACCTCTTCCGCACGCCCAACTTGCGAATGAAGACGCTGAACGTGTGTCTCTGTTGGTTCGCTAACTCAATTGTCTACTACGGGTTATCGCTGAGCGCTGGAAAGCTGTATGGCAATCCCTATCTGATACTGTTCCTTATGGGTCTGGTGGAGTTCCCTAGCTATATAACCATTGTTTTTGTTCTGGATCGTCTGGGACGTCGCTCCATCACCTCCACTCTGATGCTAAGTGGCGGCCTCTGTTGCATTGTGGCCGCCTTCATAGCTCAGGGCACGACTTTATCCACGAGTATTGTGATGCTGGGTAAGCTGCTCATCGCTGGATCCTTTGCTGTCATCTATAACTATTCGGCGGAGCTATTTCCCACAGTGGTGCGCAACTCGGCCATGGGATTGGGCTCAATGTGTGCCCGTCTCTCTGGTGCACTGACACCCCTGATTACTCTGCTTGGCGATTCATTTGATCCCAAGATTCCGGCTGTGCTGTTCGGTGTGGTTGCCTTAGTATCTGGCTTCTGGGTTATGTTCCTGCCGGAAACAATGAACAAGCCCATGCCAGAATCCATTGAGGATGGCGAGAACTTTGGCAAGGGTGACACCTGGTTCAGTCAATGTGCTGGCCGGAAGCCACGACAGGATAGTATTTATCCCGACGATCCTGAGCAAATGGTGCCGCTCAAGACCATCGAAAGTAAATAAGATATGCCAAAGTTTTGTTTTTCGTTTTGTTTTGTTACGCCTAAGACACATCTATACAGCAACACACCCACACACATACATACGCACTATCAGCTGCTTTTGCGGTGTTACTTTAGTTAGGTTTCATCATGTTAATAAATTACATAAAATACATCTTTGTGGAACTGTGGACCAAAGACATGTTGTCAAATGATACACTAAAGTCGCAGTATGCCACTGTTATTTCAAAGAATTCACTCGTTTTGTTTTTTTTTGTAGTTATGTTAAAATTATTAATAATTAGAAATTATATCTGTCGTCATACTCCGAACCATTTCGGAACTACAGTCCTTTTCACAACTAATAATTTGATGTAAACAGTAACAGCTGGACTTTAGATCAAATTAAATTTGAATTCTATTACAAATTAAATTATATTGAGCTGAATTTATATTCAGTAATAGCCATGTTGAATACGCATAATAAGTATATGAGAGCCTGGGATGGGATTCACAAATTGCCGCAAAACTGGCAAACATATTGCGACCGCAATGCATAGAATTCTCACATCAATTAAAGGATATTGTTTTTGGTCTAAAATGGTTTTTGATTTTAGTTTTTAGGTACAATTGAGAACATTCATTTTGAATTTGAATATAATTTCATTTTCCATTTACTTGTTTTTAAATTGTAGCTAATGTGTATACATATATACGTATTTCAATATCAGATATATATATCCGAGTTCTCTCTGGCTTACAATTAGATTAACATTTACATATACACATATATATATTTAAATATATATATAAGTGAACATATACATAGATTCATATCCGAATTTTCGTTTGCGCTTTCTTCATCTTGAGTGCAAATGTTCATTTTTTGCAGCTACTTGCAAACATATTTTGTTATATTTCTTGTTTAGCATGAAGGTACATTTAGATATTGTGGATAGCCACATCGATACAAATAGAAACAGACACCAAGAGAGAGACAACGCGGTTTCATATGCAAACAACAACACATCTAGAATCAATTGGAATTAACAGCTCCACTTGGCGTACATTAAGATAAGCTAATGTTTGTAAATGCTCGACGGCAACGCTCGATGCAAATCATAAGGAAACGGGAAACCGAAACTTGAAACGCTCCAATCGTGAGAGTACAAGTACTTAATATAAAACATAGCTACGTGTAAATTAATCACAATCGAATTTTGTTTTTAAGAAATTATTTACAAAAATTCTCTCAATCGCCAGGCTGCCCACACTGCTGCCCATTCACGATGGCCAAATGTCCAGTCATCTGGCTTGCCATAGCTCTCATTCCTTCAATAAAGATGCTCAGTATTGGTTGTGGTACGCTGGCGCTGGCTCTTGCATATGCCGCCAAACATTCCGTATTAAGCTCTTATTTTGGCGCTTATGCGCGCTCCGGACATTTGGTTTGTACAATCGCTGCTTTGGGCTGGAGTGCAGTGCCTACGCCCCCGGTCTCGGGCAGCACAGCGGTGTGCACAATAATTGCTGGCTGATCCTCGCTTTGTGGGTGTAGCTCGTGGGATTCACCGGGCGTCAAGCTGGCCAATGCAGCGAGCAGATCGTGGTTTACCAACGGCTCTCCTTCCTCTCGCGGCTCCCAGCCGGCTGGTGGAGAGGCGGGCGGAGAGATAAGGAACTGTTTGACCGGCGCCGGTGGCTGTAGATTCTTGTTGTTAACAGGTGTCACCGGCTGAGCAAAGTAGCAGGTGATCACCGTCTTTTTGTTAAACTCGTATTGATGCAATTTAATGCGCGCATTGGCCGCTGCAACGGCATTGTCATAGTTCACCCGCAGCCGGCGAAAGCTGCGCAGCCACTGGAAAGTGGCCGACTCGCTGAAGGTACGGAATAGCTCCTCCATGGCGTGTTTAAGCTCGGGATTAGCAAACACCTCCGAATGTATGTTGGTCACTATGATCGATGTGGGCAGATCGTCAAACGAATCGGGATCCACCTCCGGCTCTGTATCGGTGTCCACGTCAGCTTCTGGCGGCAGAGTCGGGTGTTGACTGGGTAGACCGTCGGCGGCGTTTATATAAATATCCTGATCCGGTGACAGTTTGTCTATGCTTCCTCCGCCGCTGCTGTTCTGCGTTGACTTTAATTTGCTGCTGTTATTGTTATTATGGTTGCTGCGTGGTAGTGTCGTCGTTGGTGTGACATTGCCGGCGTCCCCATCTGCGTTCGCCGAGCTGGCTGCGTTGTTATTCGACTTGGACGTGTCGGACATGGCTGGGCTGTAATATATATAGATAGAGAGCGAGAGAGAAAATTGAGTCAATGTGAGTATTTCAACTATTTACAAAGCTCGTACGCATACGAGTTGTAAAGTGTGGAGCAAGATGTTTCGACAAACTATTTTCAACTATGCGGGAGAAGAGAAAGGCATATCCGTTGCTCAAGGTCAGAGTAAAGCGGAAGTCTGTATGTCAAGGCAAGTGGAAAACATCCGTAGCTCACTCCACACTACAGACTGAATTGTGGCAAGGAAGGTTTGCCTTTTGCTAAAACAATTATATATATTAATTTATCTAATGATACTCTTTTTGGTTAAGCGTGGCCACACTCAAATACCCTTAAAAAATGAAACACATCCTTTAAACCAAAGTGTTAATAGCCCCATTTGCCTAATTGCTAACTACTAAAACTCATTGACGTAACACCGTTGGAGCAAGTACCCCAAAATATTTACGACCAAAAACTACAGACGTGTCTACAGATACTTAGAATAGAAGAATAGTGAAAAAAAAAAAAAAACTGAAAGAAGGGAAATGTGGATTGGGGCAGTGGAGTAAACTTAAGTATCGCCACGTGAAGGCAATCAATAGCGACTGCTGTGTTCGGTTTGGTGACGCACTGTTGATTCACAACTGCTCTTGATTTTATTGTTATATATGTACATATATATATATACAAATATATATCCTCCATGTGCTATATACCCTAAATATAGGTTAAATGAGGGGCTGGGTGATTAATAGCATTGGCGAATTTTTGTGAATGAATGAAAATGAGCAAAGTCGGCGCGATAAAGCTACGGCATGGGGACAATGACGTCCTAGTTGTCGTCGCCTTTGACGTCGTCCTTGCCACAGGCGCTGTTGTTATTGGGATTGTTGTTGCTCTTTACGGCAGCACCTGTGACTGGGTTCAATTTGCCGACACGAAGCCATGAAACTTTTACCCACTTTTATTATGATGATTACTATTTTGGGCCAAGCATAGTTTTAGATTAGCGCTCAATTGTATGCTATAAAATGCTTACTTCCTTTCAGACTGAGCGCCCGTCTATTTATATAGCGTCTAGCGACGGTGAACAAATATCTAGGCTTCTACCAGTGGCTTGATTATATATTTGGTTAATATTAGCTTACAACAGATGGCTGATTTTATTGCTTTCTTCACAGCAAAAAGTGTTATCCCATTCACAAAAAATACGCTTATACATTCTTAACTATTTCAAATACACAGTTAAAACTCACATACACTTGTACAAAACCAAATTCTAAATTCCCATTTTTATGGGTTCAGGGTTTGAAAATAATACAATATCAAACATGTTAAAATATAGTCTTACTTGAATTTAAAAAGAAATGGGGTAATAACTTCTTTTGTTTTACATTTTTATTTTATTTAATTGCAATTATGAACGAAAATCTCTTCCCTTTCAGACACACTTCAAACAATCCAAATTTTAAAGGTTAACAAAAATAAAATATCGAATCGCAAACCAGCATCTAACATAGCACAAGTAACTTTAGTTACATAAATTCAGTATAACTCGTTCGTTTTTGATTGTGCGTCATCAATCAATCAGTCGAAAAAAGAAACAAGACAAAACATAAAGAAAAGAACTATATCTGTATTTGCTGATAATTGGATTTCAATCACTATTTTTTTATAATTTTAACTTTTATTTCTACTGAGCCAACTATAGTATAGAAGTTGCGTACTTTTTTTTAGGATTCGTTTCCATTAACATATCTAAGCTGCCATTAACTCATTCTCAGCAATTCCAAATGAATAAATTAATTGAAAATGTGCTGGAGATTGGCACTTTTGTGGTTTGTTTTTCATTAAATTTAAATGCAATTACGAACATGGGCGATGTGCTATCTACCTATTGACAGGGCTATTATGCCAAATTGACACATTCCCGTGGTTAAGGGCGAAGGCAACTGTCAAGCGCAGACTTTAAAGTGTGCGATTCGGGGCTCTAGGACGCTCAGCGGACTAATATCCTTGTCACTGGACAAGACACGGTGACCGCCCGTAGTGAAAAGCTCTGGTTGTTGTTTTCGCGTTTTGGTTTGTTTTGTTTTGTTACTTTTTCTTGTCGCCACGTTTCGTTGGCTTAGCGTGGCGCACAGATGCAAAGTACGAGCGCGATAGGAAATACAATGAAAACAATGGCCAAATTCAAACAGTAGCCCCAAATGACGACAGCGACGCAACAGACCTGAACGTGTCCACAAGAACGAGGACAACGTCGATGGCACTGGCGACTACGACGAGTTGATCTATTTCTGGATGATTGATTTGCTTAAAAAAACATACACAAATATACATAGAAACATATACACACATACATTTCTTACTCGTGCGGAAGTTAAGCTCGGTGCTCGCATGACGTATGCATTATTATGTTGAGGCTCTTTTAGTCAGCCTTTTCTGAATGGGTCTGCTGGAAATACGTTTCAACTGTAGTCTGAAGGTAAGCGTACAGGTAGGTAAATGGAATCCAGAAAATGCAAGTAAGTAAGAGAGGTGATGGGTGGTCTATAGTAAACGAGCGGCTTGCATGCAAATTGTGTGGCTGCCTGGATGACGTCATCATTTGTTTGCATGCCAAAATAATAGCAGGAAAAGGCGCCATACCCATAAAATGCAAAATGTGGGAAGCCTGGCTTAAAATATATAAACGAATAAAGACAAAACAACGTCCAGCGCGGTTCAACATGATGATGAATTGCTCGACGCTCGTTATCCTGCGACCTTCACTCATTCATAATTGCTATCAAGTGGGTCCCTAGCAAATTATAAGAAGCTTCCGCCTAGTTTGCATAGTGGGCGTTAACCTAGCAGAGCTTGGTATGCTAAAATGTTGGCACACAAATACGGAGAATTTCTTTAAAGTACAAAAGAAATATTCTGATTGGCCATAAATAGATCAAACATGGCCAGGCAGACAATGCAACAGCAGGTGAGAGTTGAAGGAGCTCATTCGAACTTGACCTTTGCATTTTATCAAAGCTATACACATTTTTTCCCCACGTTTGAAGCATAGCTTTGTTATTATTATTATTTGCTTATAAGTTCTTGTAACTATGGCAAATTCATAAAACTTTGAATAAGAGTTTGAACTAATTTAATTGGATTCCACTTGAAAATACAATCAAGTCCTGGTTAGAGCGTGTCTGCTAATATTAATCAGCGAGAGTGCAATTGCAACTGAAAGTGCACAGTAGTCTCTCATTTCCGTCGCCCTTCGTCTGACCTTCAGGAGAAAAACAGAACATGTTTCAATGCCAATGCGTGGGATAATCTAATTTGATTTCAACCAACCAATTTGAAACTGAACCTGCACACGGTATTCATATGTGCCACGTACTTGTATGCTTGCCACGCACATCTATCCGATATATGATTCATGTGTGGGCTTGTTTTTGCAATTGAAGCATGCACAGTTCAATATTTAATTAAAAGTTGCTGAAAGTGGATTATACCACATTCATTGCGATTGACGATGTTACGATTTTCACCTATCCAACTCGCATTTATAGCTGCCAACATATTTTTTTTGTACATATTCATTATCTACTGCAGTAGATGTAGATGCAAAGAATTTATAAATTACGCAGCTATTAGATTTACTTATTTTATCATTATAATAAGTTCACAACTGTTGTACTTTTATATGGAATATTTTTAGAAATAAAGTGTGAACTTCTGCTTCTGTATATGTGTATAATCACGACAGCAGATTATGTTTATTAGCAATATTCTCTTCCAGTGTATGCATAAATAATGTAAAGCCTTAAGCTTTGCAAGCAAAAGCAAGCAACACCCACAACTCGAGCTATTTATGTATCTAGTATGCGAAACGCCCACCTAAAAGTCTGCAATGCTTTTTATAACACTCTATATATAATTTAATTGAGCATCATATGACGCGTGCAGCTTGCCACGCAGCTACCCAGCTGGTTGCAAGTGTTGGCGGCAGTCGGTTTGGTAATTGTTTATAAAGGTGAACCGAACATTGTGTCATAGTGCACTATGTACACAATACATGTAAGTGGATATGTATCCGCACATAGTCATATGTGTGTACACATTGCGTATGCACAATTTTCTTTATGTACAACGTAGCTGCAATAGAGTGGAAGCCTTTCGCTTGTCGATTGCCGTGTGGGCATTTCGCATGCAACAGATGCCACACACTTCTTATCGCTGGAATGCTTTCACTGCATTCAAACATTCAGCTGAATTAGCAGAACCCTATCCCGTTGTCAATTCATTGAAGTATATTTTCGTTGTTTTTTATTTTTACACTTTTTCGCATTTGGTTGACTAATTAAAGGTAATCTCTTAATCCATTTGACAGTTGCCTCCCGCATCGTCACTTAGCGCAAGTTCGGCCCCACGCTGCCCACTCATTACGGAGCACACACATAACTCACCAAGTATATGTACATGTATATGTGTTTATAAATTACACATATATAATGTTAACAGTCATCCCTATAAAACTATACTTGTATCTATGATGCCCGCATGCGAGTAAATCGAGCGTGTGTGGTTGGCTGGGTGGCTCTGGGTGTAATAGAATAGCCCCCGCAGCATAGATTGTGTCGGCATTGTGACCTTTAACATTGATGGAGTATTGCTGCTAGCCTGTCGCTGGCTGTTTCAAAGCTGCCTCAGAATCGCACAGCTTCAATTCTGCTGGCTCAATGCTTTTGCCCGTCATGACAATGGCAGCTTTTGTAATTACCCGACACATTCAGGCACAAGCTGTTAATAAAATCGTTTACACGCCGATAAGCAGCCAATCCAACAAAATTGCTGCATTCCATGTATTCAAATAGATGAACATTATTTAAATTAATTACCTAATAATAGAAGCTCAGTATCTAATTACGATTCTCCAATCATAAGATCAACTATAGTTAGGAATGAAATTTGATTGTAAAATATATTTAGATAACGTTTATTACAGGCAAAAACATGATATTTTAATATTTCATACTTTTTGCATGAAGTTTTTATAAATGAATAATTTGATATATGGGAATTTTTTATATTTTAATACGTTTTATTAAATCGATTGCCTTCAGTTAATTTGATTTGATATATGATCAATTTTTAATAGACATAACCTGTGGTGTTAAATGTGCCAAGCAACCTTTGAATTGAGTATGTGATATTTGACAGTTATAAGAGCTTACTATGGCGCTCTCAGCAGCAGCCTGGGTTTCAAAGATTGTTGGTAAATAAAAGGCAACTACGTTATATATCTGTAGCATCTGGCTGGCAGTGCTGGCATGAAGGAGAATAATTAATTGGAAATTGCGGCATATCAAAAGCAGCAACTGCGGGCGGCCATAAATACCGCATGTTGAAGGAATTGTTATAAACATATTTATTAAATTTGAGAGAAAGTCTTAAAAGAGCGCATAAAGTAGACAAACAATTCAGGTCGACTATTTTTATTAAAGTATCAAAGGGAAGCCGTGAGCTCTTTAGGATTATAAAGCACCGCACCGCTGGCTTTGTGCTTTATATACAAATTTTGTTAAGAGCCCCGCGTAGATTTTCTTTGGGTAACACGAGAAGTTTCATTTGTCGAATGTAAGAATGTCGTCCTTTTAAGGTTGATTTCCGGAAATGAATAATTAAATAGAATAATTCTGAAGAAGTTTTAAAATTTATTAATAGCTTGTAAATATGTCATTTCTCCATTTAACATCTTTCACATGAAAGGAGACGCTTGTTGAAAAATAGAATTTTTATCTGACTCAGCGCTCAATGTCTGGCACTGATTTTGGAAGAACATTTCAGGACCCACACGAATGAGAGCCGTCCACCCACTACCCCATCTAGCAGCTAGATATGCTCACAAGTTTCGATGGTTATCGAGCATAGCCTTGGGTTTCTGACATATTTTTGCAGACAGGCCCTTTTGTTGCTGGCTGTCAGTAACAACTGATGACATGCCAAAGCTGCCGCTAAAATAGTTTCATCAACTTATGCAAAATGTAGCCAAATGCGACATGTGTTGCCGAATTCCAATGGGCAGTTATCAGCCCGATGAATTATAAATATGGATTAGAACGAATTTGGCCAAGTATTTAATATAACATAATCCCGCCGCAAACAATGTACGATAGCAAGAATGTAATTAATCATCAGCCCCTTTACATGGGTATTTAATTTTAATACATATTAAATGAATTAATACACATTATATAATACAACGAAAAAATATTTAATATCTGAAAACTTAAATAATATATGCTTAAGCTAAAATACATAAACTAATAGCTTAGGCATACTGCGGGATCGTACTTAAGTCGCCATTTTCGTAATTTTATGCTCCTATTGTCATAAAGTCTTTCATTGGGAAATGTAGCCCAGAGCGCATTCAATTTTCAGACGATTGCTATAATTGATATAATAGAAACTCTATGGTATAGTCGTCTATTGTAAATTTGATTTAGCAGAGATGTGGAAATTGCTTTAAGTTCAATATATAGACTAAAATAACCTCCAATTAGTATTTGTCTGGCGTCTACACATTTTTCGAAAAACATAATTTTAGCCATCTGTAGGGGTTAATTTGGGGATTTCTTGTTAAGCACGTTCTGTTCTGCTAAATCGTTATTCATTGCCATGGTGGTCGTCATTGCCCGGCGCTTATCATTGATAGCCCGGCGTTGACGCACCAAATGAACCCGGGTGCAGCCGATGTCGACAAGTTGTCCCCAGTTACCGACTATACTGATAACAATTAACAGTTGTTATTATCGTTAATTGAGACGTACACACATAAAGAGGCATTGTGCTGCCAGTATTTATGCCCCAACTAGGTATGCTTCAACTCAAGTCAAGGCGTCGACAATGCCAATCAGCACACTGATTCTATTGTGCTCAGCGGGCCATTCCACTTGCTCGCTCTGACGTCTGTTCAATTGCAACGCAATCACCGAGTCTTAGTCTCGAAACTAACCGATTGACGAAAGAGCCGGCCCGTGCTCAGTTCGTCAAGTGCCAAGAGCAGAGTGTGGCGAAAGACCCGGGTTTTGAATGAGTGACTAACAGATTCTCTGTATGAGACATTCTAAATGTTATTTAAACTGAAATTTATATTTCTAATATATTTTTTAAAAGCGCATTTTTCATTTGCTTTAGAGCTAGCAAGCTAATAATAATGTAATAGAATTTAATTACCAATACCTCTATCTCTAAATGTTAATTTTTACAGGGTATACAAACGTAGCATAAGAGAAAACCGACCGCAATATAAAAATAGCCAAAGACGCGTTTAAATGGCCATTGATATGAAAACAAGAACAATGAGTTGATTTGTTTTAAAACTCTTCATATTTTTTGCGTCAGCATCGACGCACACTATGAAAATACTACGTAGGCTATGCGTACATACATATATATGAATACATATGCAGACATGGAGACACGCCCATTTACCGCCCTTATCAAAATACCAAAACTTGGTTCCTCATCCAATTTTCCCTCATTTTATCTAATTGATATTACAAAAAGACTGTCCGCTCACAGACATAATCTGTGTCATTCGGCATGAATACATACGAATCGTGGCCAATTTGATGACAAAGTGTATATAAGCAAAACGTAGTGAGAGGAAAATTAAATCTATAATAAATATATAAATAGCATTTGAAAATAAACAGTTGAACAGTTGACTAATTGAATAAATTGCAAATCAAACCCCTGTGTAATTCACTTGAACTAACCTTTTTCTTTAATATTTAAACCACCAAAGGAAATTATGTCAAAGCTCATCCTTTGATTAATCAACTGCGCGGGTTTTTCAGCATATTTATCTTTAAGTCCTAAAAGTTGAAAATGTAATTATGACGTGATTAAAATATTTTCTCAACTTTTATAGAAAGTGAGTTGATAAATAAAAGAAGGCATAGTTGCTTAGGTTCTACCCAAATACCAATAACTGAATTTAAAATAATTAAGAACAAGTATGTTATGTACGGGCTGTTTGGTCTTAGCTTTTTTTATATCTTACTAATTTTGATGCTAGCCAAGAGAAGTAAGGCAATGTCTGGGAGCCAAATTGGTGACAGTCAAAGGCTTCCAAACGGGCACTGTCCCGTGGCCAGACAAAGGTCGCTATAGAAACCAAGGTCGAGCTTGGCAAGATGTGTTGTTGCAGTGCGTATGTGATATAGGTGTGTATGTGTGTGTGTGTGTTTGCTTGGAGGCGATGTCTACGGCAACGCCCACAATGAACGCGAAGGAGAGTAACAGAGAGAGACAGAAAGAGAGAAAGGAAAAAAAAATCAAAAATAAAAATATTTGCACAAGAGTCGATTTTTATTTGCATTTGAGAATTTATTGCTTTTGGCTTCTCTGCTTTCGCCCGGTTTCGACTCAGCAATTTTCATTTTCTGATTCTTGTCTTCTAAGGGAATTTGTTACTACGAGGACCGAAAGGCGATGGGCGCCAAAGCAATTAAAATTTTCAAGCAACCAGTAGCAGTAGCACCAGCAGCAAAAACAACAACTGCAACTACAGCTGAGCCACATCTCCAGACAAGGATGCCTTTGTGTTTAGAATTCACGAGGCAGCACAAAGGCCGGCAATTGTGATAGGTGTTTGGGGTTACTGGCTTCCAGTCACGGTCATGGCTGAAGGAACCCCTTCCTTAGCATAAAGATCCGATATGCAAGATGGACACGCCAGCTGATGGCCAACAGTCATGAGCAGGAAATTCAATAAAGCAAACAAATTTACATATGCGCACAAACAACTAACAAAAAATACACAATGCTTTGATCTAAACTATAAAATACCTTATTATTATTTTATCATAATAATAATAAAAATATAATATATAATATAAAAATATAATATATAATATATAAATATAATATATAAATATAATATAAACATAATAATAATATTTTGATATGTAAAATTGACTTAATATATGTATAATTTATATATAGTTTGTTAAGGAATGATTCTTTAAAAATAAATACGAATACAAATCTTAATAGAATTGGTAGATACCAGTTAAGATGGACACACCATTTATAATAAAGAAATGGAATTCGAGGAAATTAAATAATATTGGAGCTCGTTGAATTAAGATTTCAAAGTATTTTGTTGCTAAAAATCTAAGGCTCATCGCCATTGAGTGTCGCAGCATAGCGAAATCAATGACTATACGGATATAATACATCTCAATTCTATTGATGTGTGTAGGGTATTAATGTATTCGCACCCACGCAAGCAAAAGTGTCAGGGAAAAGGCAGATTTGGAGTGTGAAATGTCAAACACTGAACTTCCTATACTCTTGTTACCATTAATAACAATTATACAAATATATATCTAAATGTAAATAAAAATGAATGGGCAATCTTAAATATATATTTTAAATGTATTAGTATTTGTATTATAGTCAAATAACGTATAAGCTGTAATATCGGATGTAAATATAATATTTATTCCGGAATTATATATATATTTATCATTTATTATCAGACAATACGAATAATCTCATAATGTACAGATGGCTAAATCAAAAGAATAATAATATATGTGTAATTCAGAACAGTTACTACTTCTACTACGATATAGCCTGAATTTGTTGAAGAACTGATATTTCAATAGTTCTTGGCTTATTTTCTGCATGTACATGAAAGAACACACAAATTCGCACGTGCTTCGCTAACTGCGCAGTTGAGGCAGCAATTGCGTTTGGACTGCAGCTGGAATATATCCTCTTGTAGATGGACGTTCTGAATCCGACTTTCAGAATGTGATGATAACATTCAAATGTGTGTGCTTGTCAAACCACAAGTCTTTAGTATGTTAAAAACGGGACTTGGGCCCGGTATACAAAATATAACAAATACCAAAGTTGTATAATTCGGGCTAAATCGACTCAGTCAATCCACCCTGATCCGGTTGCCAGTTACATACATTTTAACAGAATCATTATACCTCTATTTCCCATTTTTAATGGTTCAGGGTATAAAAACGCGCAATTTATCAGAAGCGTCAGAACAAATTTCCTCTGCCCATCGAAATGTGCCAGTTTTAATAGGGGCGAGAATTTGTGGAAAGTGGCAAGTGGCAAGTGGCATATAGCGAATATGTGGCAAAGGGGAAGGCTCCTCCGGTTTTAATTACGTTGTAGTGAAAATGTTACGCGTATGCTGTAATTCGAATAAATTGAATTTGCAGCAGTACGGCAATGGCCGACAGTCTCAATGTTTATAAACAAAACGTGAGCAAACAAAAGCGAAAGCAAAACATTTTTATACACACACATAACGTATACACATTTATGCACACACATACATATCCGAACATAAGAAACTTGCATCTATAGACGCCGCCTTGGTATATGCATTACATAAGCAAATTGGAATTGCGATCCTCACGAATTTGTTCGTCAGCATTAAAAATAAATAATCAATTTACTTACCGTTTATAAACTACTTCAGCAAACTGACGCAGAAAGCGCCGACAATTGTTGTTTATGTTTTTATCTATTCAGCAAAGTTTGAGAACGACACGAAAAAGTCAAATGGTGTGTTATTAGTGTTAATTTTGACGGATATGGTAGCCGAGATTATGTAGTGTATAATGCAACAGCCAAGAAGTTTTGCTTTTTAGCATCTGCTTAATAAAATTTTGACCTTCCGGCAGTCAGAACACGACACTACCGCTCTCCACAATTTTCGCTTCAATAATATTTGTGTTAATTCCAGTGTAGCCAGAAAGTCTACTTTTTCAAATGTACTAAAAATGCACGTGAAATATGGTACTACTCCTCAAAAATACCAATTCAGTTTAACAGCTGACAAAGTGCAGCCAACTTCATTGCACAGCGTATGCTGGCGATGAGCTAAATTATGATTTACTTAAAGAGATAAGAGATAATCGAGATTTGTTATTAAAATTTTATTATTTAATAGATTTCAACTTGATTACCAAATTGTTACCCATGCGAAAATTTAAATGCGTGAATAAATCATGTAACAATATTATATCGAGTATTTAGTGATGTGTCACGTAACCGTTACTTGCTAGTAATTACATAGAGTGTCTCACCACTAGTTGTTATTATTTGGTGGTGCGTTCAATTCATATTTGTTTAAAAATAATTCAATTAAAAATTAGATAAAATACAACAACATGGCCAATGTGGAGTCAATGATTGTGGAGGAAAAGACGCAGGTCAAGCAAATCGATCGCGAGAAGGTTTGTCACAACTATCATATGGCGAACACGAATGCCGGCTATTCGGTTAATATGCTTCCTCTTCTTGCTATCATTGTAGACCTGCCCGCTACTGCTGCGTGTATTCTGTTCCACGGGCCGGCATCATTCTGTCTCCGAGTACATGTATGGCAACGTGCCCACCAACGAGCTGCAAATCTACACCTGGCAGGATGCAACCCTGCATGAGCTCACCTCGCTTGTGCGAGACGTGAATCCAGATACGCGGAAAAAGGGCACCTACTTTGACTTTGCTATTGTGTTTCCCAATTATCGCAACAATCACTTTCAAATGCGCGAAATTGGGGTAACCTGTACAGGTCAGAAAGGCATCGATGACAATAAGACGCTTGCTCAGGCAAAGTTCAGTATTGGTGACTTCCTGGATATATCCATAACGCCTCCAAATCGCATGCCGCCTACTCGACGTCAGCGCCCGTATTAAGTGGACGAATTTTACAGGCTATTCATATAATTTCTCACTTTAAACTTTACACACAATAATAATAAAGTACAGACGTAATTACAGATTAGTACAATTAAGGCGACGACTTAAGAGCTTATTGACTTAAACAGCTAACTGGAGTTGTGTGGTGTATGCCTGCGCTTAGTTCCTGTAGAGACTGTTGGGACGCTTGGACTTCTTCTTTCCTAGCTGTGACATATCGATTTCCAAGCCGTTAGGCAACACAGCGCGATTTTCCTCGTAATTGATGAAGCCGTTCTCCTGTAGATCGTCCTCATTATTGCGCGCATTGGGATCGCATTTGATTCCGGTCTCATAGTTGTACTCGCGTTTGTTGCCATCGGGATCAATGTAGCCATAGGTACCCCTGTAATAGACGTGTTAACATATATGATTTCATTATTTTCTAATTCACTACTCACTTGGTTATGCAGTCGGTGCCAATGAGTTCCTCTTTAAAGGAGCCATCGTCGTTCTCATAGCCCCAGGTGATGGATCCATCCTCGTTCTCGTCGCGCCACTTCCTTATGGTTTGGGCGACGGGACGTTGGCGACGCTGCTGTTGCGAGTTCTGTTCATCCTGGATCTGATTCTGATCGATGAGAGGGCGTGCCTGAATAGGCTTTGGTCTTGGACGCTGTACAGAGACAGGTGCTGGCTCGGGACGCACTGCAGCCGCAGGTCTAGTGCGTATGACTGCGACACGCTGTGGTTGAGGTGGTGCCGGTGCAGCTGTGGGTGTTGGACGCGACAAATCAAAGCGCTGAGAGTTTTCGAAGCGTCCGATGCCGAAATCATTGAAAGATGGCCGGTTGCCGGGCGTGGCTGCAGCGGGACGTTCCGAAAACCGTGGCGCTGGCAATATTGCTGTCGGCTGGGTGTCCTCATGCTGGAGGAGCTGCTGCACTGGCGTGGCTGTCTCCACGGTTTGCTGGCCATTCAGAAAGGCTGCGGCTGCCTGCTGAAACTGTGATTGCTGTGCCTGAGCTAGTTGCTGTTCGCGCAGCAGATTGGGCAGGAATGCGTCCGGTTGCTCATCCTCAGCGGGCTCTGTAACGGGTCGCTCCTCTAGAAGAATGCGCTGTGTGACAGCTGGCAGGTGCTGTTGTTGCTGCTGTTGCTGACGCAGCGTCACTCCAGGTCGTCGCACTCGCAGCACTTGCTGGCGTTGAGGTATCGACGCTGGCACGGCGATTGCACCCGGAATGCTCAGCCGTGGCGGATAGTTTTGGGCTTGTGCCAAGACAACGACGCTGCACAACAGCTGCAAATCGTAAGAGTTTATTAGTGGAATTGAGGCAGGGCTATAAAAGGCGTGGTCTGTTGAAACTGTTGCGGTTGCTTAACCCAGCGTGGCCAACTTTTGATCTCTCTTGGCCGCGCTTCTAATTAGTTGTGCGTACTTAATCAACAACGTGTACTTTTACGAAACGAGTGCTCCACATACGTTCCACAAATGTACGAGGTCTAAAGTTTGACTTTGCGCTTGTCGTGCACTTCTTAAGCCGCTGTCGCCATAAACAAACTGGTTTACATTTATATGCCGCTTAAGTGTTACAACAAAAATTTGTAATTGTAACGCTGTGGCGGCAACAAACAACAACAACAACTGGAGTAAGTAAATGCAATAGCTATAAATGTGGAACATAAAGCAAATCGCAGAAATTGCTCGCCCGCCTCGCTGGTTCGATCGATCATAACAACAACCACCATCGCCAGCACCACCAACCACCGACGCCAACAACTACAACAACAGAAAATATTGGTTGCTGCTGTAGTTGTTATCGTCGTCTCAGGCCGTATTGCGTAATTTGCATGCCTCAGCAGTTGGCGGCAACCTAAAGTGGCACAAACTGGCAAAAGAAAAAACTGTATTGAGTTAGTTATGCGAATTTTTCCGTGGCATGTGGAAACCATTTGAGCTCAAGCACGCCGAGTTTCCGGTACACAGAAACATAAAAAGAAGTCAGTGTCTAGGACAAGTGACCGCCAAGTCAATGGAAGTCGTCCATTGCGAGCTCGAATACTTTCCAAAATACCAGTCGCTGAATCAATGTTTTGAGTTAATTTTTAATTAGGTGCCGCTTTAATTGTGATCGAGATCAGTGACACGGGCTATAGTCAGCGCACCAGGTTAGACCCGCCGCAGCACCACCACTTTTGCTTTCGATTGGAATTTTTATTCCACATTTCTATACTTTAGGTAGACACAAAGTCAAATAGATATAACAAGCGACTGAAAGATTTAATTATGTACATGCTATACTATATATAGTACAAAATGGTTATAATGTAAATTTGTTTAATATATTTGTAAATATTTGACTTTGAAAAAATCTGTAACATGGCTTTTTAAAGCCGGTTTAGTTTAGGCTAACTTGTTATCAAAGCCAATTAAAGCATTTCAGATCAATTATTGTACATTGAAATATATGAAATAATATTTTATTTAATATATATATTTAATGTATATTTTATTAAATATATAATATACATATTGGATATCACTACAAACTAGTAGAGTACTATTGTTGATTATTAACTCTACATTTGTTTGTTATTGTCGGTTGTTTTATGTTCTCAATTTAGTACTTTCCCTATTAACATCTTAGCAATATTTCAAGTAAAGTACATACATATGTATATCTGTCTATTATTTATTAGGGGTGTATACAAATTGTAAACTATGTTCATTCAGTAAAGTTATCATATTTTACGTTTTGCTACTCAATTAAATGCACAGCGACTTCAGATTATGCAAATTTGTATTATGCATTCACTCCACAAATATTGTATAAATGAGTAGTTATTTTTTTGTTTTTTTTTTTTAGTTTTGTTTTTCTTAGCTTGATTTGCTTAGCTTTCTGGGCCAGCGGGGTGTTCCCTGGCGTTGTTTTGTGGGCATTCAAGCCAAGCATTCCAATGGCCAACTGCAGCTTGGCTGGCTGCCCAGCTCTACCTGGTCAAGTGAACTATTTGGCAAGCCGTTATAATATGAACAAAATTAAAAGAGAGTGAGAGAGAGAGAGAGAGAGAGAGAGAGAGAGAGAGAAAGACAGAGAGAAAATCGAGCTCGATTTACACGCTTTTGCAAACATTTGCAACTATGCGAGTATTTTTTGCTGTTTGGGAGCTTTATTTAGTTTAATTAGTTTTTATGGCTGCACCTTAACGACGTGGTTCAAGGAAACCGAAAACAAAATATTTCTTGATTTTTTTCTTATTTTCTTAATTTTGAGCCAAACCCTAGCTGAAGCCATGTGGGCGTAGTCTGCGCTCTTATTCAAGTGTGATGACAGTGGAAGACGATGTTGATTGGATGACGGCTCATTAGCAACAATAACCAGGCAAAGGACTTTTGGCCTTGGTTCCAACTGAACGGGTTATTGACCGAAAGGGAACAAAATCACCGAAAAACATTACTGCACTCAACAGAGATTTCTTGAACGTATCTCTCACTCGACTGGAAATAGTTGTCAGTGCACTTTCAGAGTTCAGATATGTAACGCTTTATTTATGCTTATACATATACCATATACATATATACTTGTATACAAATATATGTTTATATATATGTAAGTATGAGTGTGCAGCGTATTCGTGCATTACGTAACACACTACGCCCAATTGCGTTATGGAGCAGACTATCTGAAAAGCATTTCAAGTTGTGTTGGAGTCGCTGCATCTACAAATGTGTGTGTATGGGTGTGTGCGTGCGGAGAATTTGCATTAAAAGCGTGCAGCTGATGTGTGCAACTTGTGACTTGAGTGCGTTGAGCTGAATCTCAAATAACTTGGTCAGTGGCTCGCGGACTCTGCCAATGCAAGTGAGCCGGGCCAAAGCGACCTTGAGATACATAATCCAAGCCACCATAAAATATGCCCTGACCAATTTCTGTTGATTCATATAAAATTGCTCTTAAAATGCCCAAACAATTTGCCGACAACTAGTGCTCTGATTTTTACTATTATTAAGTTGTTTTTATATTTGAAAACCCATTAGTCCAAAAGCTTTGCCCAAATTGTTGGACCAGCCCCACAAGTCAAGCAATCAATCAGTAACATTAAAATCCTATTAGAAATGGTTATTTATAGCTTTAAAAAAAATTGCACAATCTACTTATATTCATAAATAAATTTATATATGTCTGGTAATATTTATATAGATAAAAATGATAATTCACTTAAATTTTGTATGCTTATAAATTCTTTAAGAAAAAAAAAAAAAACACACAAATGTATTTAAAATATATCTCAAAATCTCACATTCATTTTTTTGTTTTTACTTTCTCCAACAAGCTTTATGGTAATATTTCTAAATAAACCAATAAATATTTATTACTAAGCACTTCATCTGTGCAGACTCAGTGGCAAGTTGCAAAGATAATGCTGACTGCGCCTTTAGCCACTGAACAATATTGGTTTACTTTGAAAATTGTTGGCACATTGCCGTCATTCAATGGGGCGGAGACAAAGCCGAAGAAACTCGTTAAATCTGTGACCTGAGGGCTTGGTTAACCAATTTTTTCAATTGAAATTCTTTGGTATCCATAGACAGACAATTGTTAATGATTGAATCGCATATTTATGATATCGGAGATTTTTGTTGCGTTTGCTGTTTGCTTTTTATGATCGGCGAACGAAATGTCAATTGGTCATATTTAATTGCGAACTGCATTGCATTGAGCTACAAGTACACTCATAGACTTTCTATTAAATGCAAATAAAAACGCCAATGCCTCAATCGGTGCTCAAAGCTTGAGATCGAGATCTTAAGCCTCAAACCAAACGACCTTGGGTGTTCCCATGCACACATGCAGCCGGACAATTGCAGTTTTGAGTGAGTGAGTTTTCCAAAGTGAACATTTACATTTTATTCTTCAGTCGATGTGTTTTATGTTGATCTCTTTCGAACTTACCGCGACTAGTTGCAATTTCATTTTGTGGCTGTTTGTATAACACTTCCGCAATGCTCCGACTCTAATTCTGATATAGAAAAACTTAAACTGTTTTATTTATTTTGGGACCGTCGACGCTTAGGTAGATACTTTTGGCCAGCCGATAAACGTTAAAATGCTGGGCGCCCGAGTTGCCGAGTCGGTTTTATAGCCCCGTCGCAGCTTTTCGTCTCTCATGCCCAGCACACACACCTGGAAATTTATGTGAGGCGTGTTATGGCTGCCATGTGAACGTTTAAACAGTTATAGCCGTTAACGCATCTTGAAACGAAAGTGAACGCAATAATGTTTGCAAATTTGCGATGGTTTTAGGATACATATTGTTTGTGTTGAGAATTGTATGTGTGCTCTGGGAACGTGCTTCAATTTTTAAACTACTTTTAACGCGACTCTCAGCCAAAAATACATTCATGTGGCAACGCTGTTCGTTGAGCTTTGACAGCTTTTGAAAACTTTCGCTTTTAAAGTACAAAGCTCAATTTATGCTTTAACCACAACAGGGCGTATGTGCGATTTTACAGACGGACACACTGGGTTGTAGTATTGGCTAAATAGCTGCGAATATGTAGCAGTAACCTTGTACATATAATGTACTTAATAAATCAAAGATATTTGAGAAATGATGTTATGATATAAAATAGTTTTAGTTTAATAAAGTTATTGAGAAAAATATTTCATATGCCAGAAAATGAATTCACTATCCGATCATACATACATTTTAATATTCTTATTTATTGTTTTATTTTTAAATAATCAAAGACAAACACTACTCGCAAACTTGATTATTTATTAAATTATTTACATAATCTGAAGCAAAAACCTAAAGGAGCACGAACAACATGTAGGTAGACAGACAAAGGCAAATATATCAATAATTAGCTAACTATGTAGATGATAATGATTAAGACACTTTCTCTTAATTGTTAAATATAACTAAATATACGTGCATTAAAAAAGCAGAGAACAAAGGCTGAGAAAAATGATTTTGTGAAGGCCCATTGACCGATATTTCCAATATATCACAGTTAGAAACGTACATAAGATAAATACATGTAAGAAGAGATAAAAACTATTCGACGTCCTTCATCAACAAGATGGCAACAGCACCAATCAAACCAGAAACTCCCATTATATTCAGAGGAAGCAGAGCATCATAATGCTCCTAGAAGTTTGAGAAAGAATAAATTATTCATTGGAAGGGTAACAATAATTGGAGTTCAATAACTTACCAGCTGCCACAGGGAAGGGACCAGAATGAGAGCTATGCCCGATGCCAAGTTGCCCATGCCGACGCCAAAGTTGCGAACAATAGTCGGATACTGCATAGCCGTGTATGTGGGTATAATGGCATTATTGGCGCCTATTAAGCACTTGGCTGGAAGGCAATGCAGGTTAAATGCGAATAGAAATATTTATATATATTAGGTGCCATCGGACACTCACCTATGGTGGCGAGAGCAATGATGCCTGTCTGGTTGTGTTCATTTTGGGGTACCAAGTTGGTGGCCAGACAGCAGAGGCCAGGCAGCAACATGTAGCCCAGAAGGCTGCGCCTGATACCGGCTTTGATGACTACGAAAATGCTGATGCATATCGAAATGGACTCCACACTGCCGGCTACTGCGCTATTTACGTAGACATTGCCACCCAAGTTACTCAAATGCAGCGTTAGGCCAAAGTAGATTATAATTAGGGTGAACCAAATTATTAGAGTGAGCAAAGTGGTGCGCCAGTACTTGCTGCTAAAGACAACAAATAGCGGGTTTACGTGCACATTCATATTGGGTACATCAGATGGCATCTTGCTCTCCTCAGCGACTGTGGAGACAGCTTCTGTCTGGGATGTGTCCTGCCGCAATTCTATGGGTACGGCGGCTTCCAGCATCTTTTGATAGTTGTTGGGCAGCACGGTGCCGTTCATCTTGGCGGCGCCCTCAATCAGACGACTCAGCTCCTCTAGGCGCCCCTGTGCCAGGAGCCATCGTGGAGATTCCGGCAGCCAGTACCTGTTGAAGAAAATAGAAAATCAATGCCATCTCTGTATTTATTGCTTGACCAATGACGCTCTGGAATTTTTCATTTTCTTTCGATTTCGAGCAAGTCAAACAATGCCAATGGTTAGCTACTGCGATTGCGGCTAATCTGAGCGAGTCGCCCTGAGCATCTGGGATAAACATTGAGGAATGTGTGGAACGTTGCCTTTGTCCGTTCGAAATCTAATTGATCCCACGCAACAAATGCTGTCAATCGTTGGTCAGTGGCTGTCAGGAATTTGTTACACATTTCGTTTTAGCTTTGATGTTAAATGCCAACGTGAAAATAACAATGAAATGGTTACCTAAACTTTTTGCTTGTAATTTTTGATTTAACGCACTAAATGCGGCTGCAAGTCACATACTCGAAAACAATTCTGAAAGCTCGAACTTAAAACGATAAATTCAACAAATACAGACTAAAGCACAAAAGCAAGACCCAGAGCTCTAGTCGGGAGTACACGACCAGGAGATATCCTGCAATTTTTATATACATATATTTCAGACGCACTTGGACAAACCCATTAAGATTATAAAGCTCGTATATTATAATAATATTTTAATTTAATTTAAATTAAGCTTTCAAATGTCATTTAATAATAATAATAATTATGTTTATACTGGTAAGTAGAAGGACTGAGTTTTTAGCTGAATAACGATATATATATGCTACTGACTTATCAACACACTTTGTTCAAAATTGCTTGAAATGATAATAAATAAAATAATATATTTTGAATAGATCGTTTATAGGTATCGCATGGGAGGCCTACTGAAATACTCAGTAAATAGTAGTCAAGTACACATGATAGCTATTATTAACTTTCTTGATAACCTCTTGTTATAACAATATCAATATAAGTTTCTCTTCGTGAAACCGGACAGATTTTTAAGCTGATTGAATTCTTCTGAAATTGCGCTATAATGTTAATTGCGTTGTGTTAAAGCAGAAGCGAAAATTTGTTTAGCTCCAACATTCGAAATGAACATGCGAAAAAAATAATAATAATTCACTTCACTCAGAAATCCTGTTAAGCGTGCGTTAAAAGAATTATAAACAAATTTTTCATTCCGTATCAAAAATGATATTATCTTTGCACACGAATGTATAAATTAAGCTTTATCATAAATAACGCACAGTTTTGAGTCGAGATTAGAACGTTTAAGATGCTAGCAAGATTTACTAATTACTCATTTAATAATTAAACAAAGCAGCGATGTAATTAACACAATACTGAATGCATATGATTTATATAATTTTGTATGAAAACAGTTGTATTGTATTTAAGTAATTGACTTCCAGAGAAATTACGCGCGTGTACAGAAAGAGTGGCATACAATATATATCATATTAAATGAGATACAAAAAATGTAATATAATTTGCTCCTCCTCAATGATGGATAGCTAAATTTATAATTATATATATGTTTGCTTATATTTTATTAATAAATCTGAGCATTTGAATCCTATTAATCGATTTATTGAAATTTAATTATTTAATGAGCTCATTGTGGCTACTTACCAAATAGATAACATGACTAGCCATGGCCAGGATATGACCAGCTGCAGTGTGCGCCAGTCTCGGATCAGATAGGCAATGCCAGAGGACAGGACGTAGGAGACGGCCACTGGCAAAATGTTTAATATGCCGATTATTGTGCGCCATTTGCCGGATACCAGCTCGACGACTAACACGAAGCTAACAACAGTCACGGTCATTGATGCGAATCCAATTATAACACGTAGCGACATGAACATGGCCACCGATGTCGAGAAGGCCAAAATACCACCTGTGCCCCAATGGGATAGAAAGAGAGCAGAACACATGTGGCAGACGGTGAGAGAGGGCAGGAGGGAGTCAGGTGGGAATGCCAGGTGCAAGGCCAGGCACGTAAATAAGAATGTAAACTCAATTAAAATCTGTGCTGCGGACAAATGCAAATGCATGTGCTGCGAGCCCATACCGCACACTACAGACACCCACACCCACGCCCACACCTACACAGACACGTGGTCTGAAAAGCTTAATTTAAATGACATTTAGAAGATGGACGCTATGGCTGGACCCGCACATGCAATTTGCTCAGTGATTGCCCTATAAACTATTTAGTGGACTTACCGAAAACGGTTTGTATAAGCACAAAGCTCATCAACGTGTGTCGCCGACCAAAACGGTCCGAGATCCAGCCGGACAGTACGGCTCCAGCTGCTGCGCCTATCAGAAAACACATTTCCACATAGTTGGTAATGTTGTTGCCACAAACTAAACCGAAATCCTGCACCAGGGTCTTGGCATCGCCATCGACATCGGAGAACTCGAATTGCTGACACTTTCTGTAGCCCATTGCAGAGGTGTTGCTTGGCCAATTGATCAGTTGTCCATTGTCCAAGATCACCTGACTGTAGTCAATGTCTAGCAGTTGGCAACCATTGGGGGTTTGACTGAGATTCCGCCATTCCGTGATGCTAAGGTTCTGAAGGTTTGCTGGCCTGGCACACCAATAATCCTTTGGCGCGGTCTTGAATATAAAATGATATAAAATAAAGTAAATGGTCAACTGTCTAAGACTTCATTCACTTTTTTTTTATAAATCCACTTTGAATATCCAATGGTAAATTAGTTAATTATAAAAATGATAGGTTTTAAATGGAATACTAAACAGGTTTAATTTGTGTTGTGTGTTGTGTTGATTTTATTTATTTCGAGTTGCTGTTGTTGTTGCTAGCTATCAGCGAGATTGGCTTTCTGCATTCAAAATCCAACAAAAGTCATTTATTTATTTATCGTTTATTGATTTCATTTTCAAATTATCTTTGTATTGATTAAATGAATGAATTTGATTAAAAGAAACTTTTGGTTTTAGGCACTTTATATATATATATATATATATATATATATATATATATATATATATATATATATATATATATATATTGCTTTATTCATTGCTTTACTGAGCTTCGTTCTATCCAGAAAATCGCTGTAGTACAGTTGAATTTGTTGATTCCGGTAACACTTTTTTGTTCTACTACTAATTTATCCTGATTAATACAGTCGTCAAAATCTTTGAAAATTTATAATAATTTTCCTCCAATTTGTTTCAGTTGAAACTTTCATTTTAATATAATTGATTTAGTTCAAAGCTCTAAAGCATTGCGAATGTTTGAGCTACATTAGTCTCCCAGCTATAGAAAATATTTCTAGACTTTTCCTAAAAAAAAAAAATCAAATACAAATATAATTATTTTTTATTATTTGAGGTCATACAGCAATACAGTAAACTCCGTTAATAGCTGTAATTTAAAACATTTTCAAATAGAATTTCGTTTGTCATATGTTTAGATTGTTAATAGAATAACTATTACTAGCGTAGAATTAGAACTAAATATGAATGCATAATTTGGGACGAATTAAATATGAATATTATGTTAAAAAAACAAAAAAAAAAAAAAAAAACGAATAAAAAATACGTATTGGAACAAAAACAATTCTAAATTGAAATAAATTAACTTTAAGTTAAATTTTATCATGCCTGCTTTTTATTATTTATTTGTATATCGGAGTATATAAGTTTGTTTTGTATTCAGTCGATAAGTCGATGTTAGGCTATGTAATTAGCTAATGGCGATTGGAGTTTATGATGGTACTTGGAAACTGATTAATTAACGCTGCATGAATTTGTGTTTCGCTCTGGTCAATGGCGAAGTTTATGTAGCTGTTGGCAGTAAAAAAGCGATTGCATGTAAAAATAATAAAATGCAGGCCAATGACTCCTCATGAGTATTGAACATGGCTATTGCAGTAGACGGGAAATTGGAAAACATACGGCTGCCTGGCTGGCTGGGATTGCCAGCCAGGCTGATTGATGTTGATGTGGAGACTTCAATATTGAACAGACAGTCATCAATATCATGACATAGGAGAGTAGAGAAACAGGGGTAGATTAGAGGTTATTCACCGGAATTGAGTACTCGGACTTGAGCTACGGCGCATGGAGCGTATACGCTATGCAGTCGCTCAACAGGTTGATTCGGCTCCGCTTCATACGTGCTTCGATTAGGAGTTGGTGTTGTTGCTTTTGTGTGTGAACAAATGGTTTCAAGTTCAAGTTGAAGTTCGTACTAAAACAACACAAACACATTAACAACAGCAACGACACCAATGACGACGCACGTGGAAAGTAAATTAGTCGATTTAATGAGAGCACAAGCTAATGCTCTGCGAAACTACAGACTGGTCTCTTTCCTTGATTAACGAGTTATATATGTGGACATATAACATTGCTGTTATCCATCTATCGATGCCGTGCTCTCACGCCATAAACTGTGAGTCCGTATAGCCGTTGTTTGTGGTTTGAACTGTTGTGGCACATACTTGTCACGTTTCAGGCATTTGCATACAAAACCAACATAGAATTTTATAGCGTGGGCTCAGCCGCATGATCTCCGCCAGGCTGCAGCCACCAGGCCACACCACCCCACTGTACCACCGCTTATAAGTTGTGTCGTTTTGATGAATGGGTTTGCAGATATATTTGCACGAGTTCTAGCCGATTGTTGTGTGAGAGAATGTGTGTGTGTGTTTGTTTTATTTTGTCTTATTTAATATTTGTTATTTATTTTTTATTTTTTCCACCTGATTGCAATTTGATATAATGACGACATCGGGCACACTGGTCAGTAGTCAGATATTGTTGGATTGAAGTTTGCTTAACTGTTTAAAGCCTTTGTTAGAAAGCTTTGTTAGAAATAAACAATTAATTGATTCCAATTAGACTTGAAATTCCAACCAGCAATTTCTCTTAATTGCAATAGCTAAGCGAAAAGTGTGAAGAGACATGTTATGTATTTAAAGTTACCAAAACTTAGAGGAATGCTATTGCAAGAAGTTTATGTGTGGATTATATTAAATTGTAAATAATTATTTATTTTAAGAAATCAGTTTGGTATTAAATATATATACACATATACTTTTAGAGCCGAATACTGAAAGACAATTAATACTGAAAGATGATTAAAAATACCCCAGCATCACACAATAGATCTTGCAAACCTGTTGCTTTTTTACATTCGATAGCCTATTATTAATGGTGCTTCATTGTGTAAGGAGGGTCATTGTATGATTGCTATCCTACTGCAGTGGTATATACTTATAGATCAAATATATTCAGATTTACTGGAGAGCGGCTGGCATTTATGTAAGTGTAAATTACAAAAGAGAAGTGCAACCAGTGTACCTATCTCGGTGGCAGAGAGACTGGCCCAGAAATTTTTGCGTATTTTTGTTATTCTTAGTTAATTAATATATTTAGACACATTTAGCGGTCGCCATTGGCTGGAGGCGCGAGGGTAACCTTTCGAAGTTAACCTTGGTTAGCACAACATCTAGCCAGCACCTGATATAGATCAGTGGGTGTGGAAATTAATTGAAAACTTTTGCAGTCGCAGCAACTCACAGCCAAGTTTAAGATGCCTGAAAACCGAACATTTCAGGCGAGGTGAGTTAGTTATCAATATATGTTAAATATCAGGCATTTAAGAACTCTGTCAGTTCAGCGCAGTTAAATTTAGCCAGCTGGTCTAACCAGACTTGAATGAAATTGCTGAGACTTGTGGGGTATTTAAACAAACGTGTTTCTTATTAAGAGATGAATAAGAAATTAAATTAATATATTTCTATTGAAAATCATTTTCGACTATATTTAGAAAATCTCTCATTATGAGCAGTATATACAAATATTAAAAACTGTTCTATGCTCTTTTACCACATTTCATTTACTACATTCACACAATTCTTATCAATATAACGAGTATCTACTATCAGAAGACACGAGGCAATTCAAACAGAATGCCATGATTAAAGTATTTATGTGATTGTTCGCAGAACATCAAAACAGGCTACAAGTTGTTTGGGTTTGTTCGTGTCTCTATTGAGGCGTTGAAATGCAACGACGCTTGCAGCGACAGCGACTACGACTGCGACAGTGAGTACAACTGTACTTATGTAACTTATATGGCCAGTGTAAGGTCTTGGCTCTGGGGATCACTCACCTGAAACACATAGACGAATATGTGGAACGTACAAATGGCCTGGTGGATCGATAGCAGAGCGCACCACAAGCACTGCCAGCGGCTCACTGAGCCCAACAGTCGTTGCAACGTCTTCAATTGGAGGAGTTCCAACTGTTCGTCGCCGACCATGGGCGAGACCAGCAACATGGGCGACAATTCGCCTGCTGTATTTGCTCCGACCGTTTGCATACTTTGAGCGCTCGATTTAAATCGAATTAGAGAACAAAGTCAACCGACTGCCACTTGCGACACAATTAAACTGATTTAGAATGCTTGCGAATATATATTTTTTCAGTTAAGCGACACACACGCAGTAGTAAATGAGCCAATGAGCATATAGGCATATGTAAAGTTCGATTTTTATGCGTAGCTAATGATTTCGTGTGTGATTGCTGAGAGGCTCGACCAAGTAGTGGACCACAAGCGTGCTCTTTGCTCTTACAACTGAGTTGTTAAACGGGCAGGTGTTGAAGTCCAAGTGGAAGTCACTGTTGCACAGGTGCGCCACCATACAAGATTTTTAAAGGGGTATACAGATAAAATTGAACAAACCCGAAATGACGCTCAAAAGATTTGCGCTTAACTGATGAACCGAGCTTCAGCATAAATTACCCCAGTTGAGTGTTGAATTTAGTTAAGCTCTCAAGCCATTAATCTCAGAGCCCCTTTACGAATAGAAGAGATATTGGAACAAAAGAGTGAAGCCATTTTTACCACTCTCTGAGGCTTGCAAGACTTTGATATTTCTATTTTTAATTTAAGCTAATTTTAATATTTTTTTATTTTTTTTTTTTTATTTTAGAGAATTAATTTATATTTTGAAATTCTCACAAATTATATTTGTATTTGTTTAAATAATTGGAGCATTTGTAAGATTTTAATATCTTCACTTGAAAGTGAGAGCATTGTCAGCTTAACTTTGCTCTTGACTAAAATATTGACTAAAATTCTGAGTGGGTAGGGTTAGATAACGGTCAGACTGAACAATATCAAAAATTATGACGAACCCAAAATTGTGTTAACATACAAAGTCTGACATTTGCGAAAGCTCGTGGGGGTACTTAAATGGACACAAGATTTGTACTAACATGGAAATATATCAAATATGTTTAAAAGTAATATTTTGTTCAAAAAAGAAGTTGACAATATCTTCTTATATTTTTGTTTTGCCTAAATTTTGTAACCCGCTTATAATTATGTACCCATTATATTACATACATGTTTCATAACTTATAGCAGTTTCTTATGATTGCAATTTTTATAATATTACATCATATGCAACCGAACAATTAGTTAAGCTTAGGTAATATTAGCTGCTCGTTAGTTAGCCAATTTTATTTCCGTGCATATAAGAATGGCCGCTTGATTGGGAGTTACGAACATGAAATTATTGACTGGTTAGTAGCCGTACTAAGGTACGGTTAAGTTCTTGACTTCTTGATGCTGCAATATTCTTTCTTATTTCTTAAGCTCTATCGTACACCGTACATGTCAAGGTACACTGTGGTTTGTTTTCTGTAATTTTTTTGTTGGTTACCTTTCCAAATACACATTAGCACGCTAGTCGATTATCGTTATTATCGTGCCCCGAATCAAACAATCGAAGTGCTTAAATCGGTGTTCGCAATCGACTTGCACGCAAATCTATGTAAGTTTCTGACAGATATTCGCTGTGACAAATGATGGCAGATTGCAAACTAGAGAAGCCTATTGGGTGCGTATGAAATGTGTATAAACGCTGGCAATGCAAATTTCTCGAAGGTCGATCATGAGCGGATTTAATGGCACACGCGACATCGACAATGCCTTAAAGGCATGAAATTTTAACAAATTTTAGATTATTTATGTACATATGTAGGTTATAACACACTATACATACATATATATTGCAAGTACTATGTATTATTATGCGCAATCTCATTGACATTTTTTAATTTCGACGTATTGTTGACAGAGCATGAACCAGAACATTATCAAGTGGTGGCGGGCCGTATACTTTTATATTAGCACATGTTTTCTATTTCATCAAGATAACAGACTACCAGCGAGCGTCGAGTGTGAGATTTCATATATATAGAACTATAAATAAGTTATTTTTACACTTACTTATTAACGATCTACTGAGGTGAATACTGCTGAGGATCGATACGCTTGTAGTAATTTAATTGAACCCTTTAATGACTTATGTATTAAAGAAGCTTTTGGCACACATTTTTTTATATATTTTAGTAATGGTAAAGATGAAACGAACTTCAACCAGTCGATCGATCAGCTGAAGTAAAACTTTCTCTTCCCATCACCGAATAAAATCAATTATTAAAACTGTTGCAAAGCATAATTGCCCTCGATCTGTCTTAACACACCAAACAATAAACACCAAAACACCGCAGGCAATTTTATAATTTGGCTTTGAGTGGTCGACGCAATCAACTGTGCAAATATTTGCCAGTCCACAAACTGAAACTCACCTGAAACACAAACATAAACAAATGAAATGTGGTAGGCAACTGGCAGAGGCACAGCAGGAAGGTCCACAGAAAGCTCCATTTGCGATAATGGCCCAGAAAATTGGATAGAACGTCGCTATCAACATCCTGGCTAAGATCCTTAACAGGGCTCGCGATTGGCATGGCGACAGCCATGAGGCCAACCTTCTTTAGGTCATCGGAGTGGCGACGAAAATCCATTGCAATTACTTTTATTTCCGGTGTGCCTGGTGTTGGCTTTGTCTCGCGGTAGCCGCCATAAAGGTTTGAATCAAGGCTGCCCCGTGAGCTGCCAACGCAATCGAAATTCAGGGAACCGCGACGCAAGACGCCACTCATAGCGCAATCAAGGGAACAAAAAATGTTTAAGAGTCTAAGTGTAACACTTCTAAATATTTCCGCTTCTGTACATATATTATTTCCTTTCTTTGCTGATCGATTGTACTGTTCGGAGTCGCGACGTTGATTGTTTGCTTTGCTTTTCGCGACGATCTAAATCCGTTAAAAGTTCAGTCAAGCTATTATAAATGGCAAAAAGCTCAAAAGCTCTAAATGCCGGTATTGCCAACTGAGTCAAATCAAATTGCTAAACTTCGCCTAAGTCAACGACTCAAAAGTTGTCGTAGGTTAAAAGCTTTCCGCCTAGAGTCATATGTTGCTTGCAGTAGACGTTTCCACATATTTATTTATTTATTTATTATTTTTAAGCATATTTGTTTTGACACTAATTGATTTACGTTGCTTTGGTAATTTTGATTTACAACAAATTCATATATGTATATGTCATAATTAACATTATTATTTTGTTCTTTCCTAAAATCCAGTTGCGCATTGAGCTTTTAACATCAGCTTTAAAGACGATTTAAGATGGAATATCGAAAAGTTAACATAGATTCTTACTTTCTTTTCATTAACATTTAAAAACGTAACGTGATAGCTCTCGCATTATCCATACTTTAACATTACAAATTCATCTTTCATATATATTTTTGTGTTTTGTTTTTGTTTTCAATTTTAAACTTACATGTGATTTTTAATTGTATGATTTATTATTTGTAAATATAAAATTTGCATTTTTAGATAAGCAGTATTTGCTTGAAATAAGCCTAATATAAGGTTCTGCTTAGCTCGTAAGTACAATTCAAAATAAATCATAAACAAACAGAAAAGCCTACAGATAAGAACAATAATATTATAATATCGTTTGTAAGTACAACAAGCATTTTGACGGTTTCATATAGCAACATATTTGTAATTCTTAACATTTATTTTTCAATTTCTAGCCAATTGCTTACGCGTTTTATTTATTAATATTCAACTACATACATTCATATATTTAAATGCATTATTGTGGGAAATTTGTAAATTATTGTTGATGACATTTCGTTAGAAACAAATTTGCAATATGAGGTGTGTGAACGATCAACAAGCAGCATTACCTGCTCTTCATATGCATGTACGTGCCTATTTACAAATACATATACATATAAATATGTATATAATTAATATTTATGTAATATGCATAATTGACCGATATTTAGTAAGCGAATAATTGACTACATTTACCAGAGATAACATTTCTTGCCTCAATTTAATAATTACTTTAATTTATTTGTTTTGCATGTTCTATATATATGCATATATTAATTTGGTAATAGACGAGCACATCGAAGACGGCAACAACGAGATTATGTATACGTTCACATATTGACAAGACATATTGACAAGAATTTTTTGACTTAAATATATTGTGGCTGTTCATTCCGTTGCTGATAGAGTAAATAATTGAGCAATACTTTTTAACTATATTCATTTCTAGTTATTCGGATAGCCTACGAAAGTTTCACAAAAATATGAACAGGATACGATTTATTTTTTATATGTTCTTTAAAAATTTGGAAACGAGAAGGCCGAAGAATTAAAGATTATTATAATAATGCACTATTAATACAAATTGTTTTAAATAATTTATTTTTACCAAATAAGAATGCCTTTATAAAAGGCTTTAAATTACAAAAAAAATGAAATTTTAGAATTTCTAATTCAGAAAAATCATCATTGAAATTATTTATTCATTAAAGTTCCTGTTGTATTTTATTTATGTGAAATTTGTACATCTTCGATGATACCGAAGAGATTTACCTAATCTGAATTGTGACTTCGTTAACAATATTTATTGATTTATTCTTACACTATTATAAGCTAAAAGCCATTATTACATTACGAATAATATTTTTGTTTTAATATATTATTTCAATTTTAAATACTCACTACTTGCTACGCAAATAAGGTCCTGCCTGACTTTTAGACTTATGGCATTCCATGGACATTCGATTAATTGCGCTATTTACTTGAGTTCTTGGTTAGTAGAAGGTGGCGGTGGCTGAGGCGGTGGATATGTCAAATCGGGGCTGGGCAGCGATTCAAGTGGGTACTGCTTGATATTAAGTAGTTCTCTGGTAGCCTGTGTGCTCATTTACATACTTTGGACCAGCCAAAATATTTCTTAGGTGACAGGAGTATTGGGAGTGCGATGAGGCGTATAAGAACCACGTTTCTGTAATTTATTACACCTGCTTAGCTGCATTCTGGCGATTTGTTGCGGATGGTGCATTTTTTCGCACCGCCGTCTCAGGCAGGAAGAGCACCACAAAGCCGCCAAAAATGCTCCAAGCGGTGAGCAGCGTCATTAGCAGGTGGCCTTCGATTTTGTTCTGCGTAGAAGAGAATACAAATTTAATTTAGGGCTGTCAGGTCCAATTGTAATTCATACCAGAAGCGACAGGTAGGGTGTCAATATGAGCGCCAATCCAGCGGCAACGTTGCAAGCGCCCACTCCCACATTGCGTATGGCCGTGGGATATAGTTCGGCGGTGTAAACGGGCATGATGGTATTGCCAGCACTGATCGTAAATTTGCCCATCATCAGGAATGTGATCTTCAGCCAGAGCATGTCCTCGCGTCCCTCAGTGATAGCAGCACAGCAACAAGCGACGCCGGCACAGAACAGGGTGGCGCAAAAGAGCCATTTTTTGCCCACCTTGGTGATAATGTACATGGCCACCGCAATGGCAGGTATTTCGACTAGGCCAGCTAGCGCCTGCAAAAAAAGTCACAGACAGACAGAGAGACAGAGACATCACATCAGAGAAACAGATCTACTCGAATGTCGGCGGAGCACACTAAATCAAAGCGGCATCAAAGGTGCGCTATGCCATGTCAAAATAAATTATCTAATAAATTTTCTACTGAAATAATACTTTGGATATTATGTTGTGGCAAGTGATGCTCACTTAGCGTGATATTAGCTAGATTATATAAATTATGGAGTATTCTATTCTTGTCAAGCAAAAAGTATAACCTTTTGTAATTTTAAAATCTTGGTTTTTACTTCGAAAATTCAATAAACATATTTTTAGTGCATATAAAATATATCATAGTTTATAGAGCTGTCAAAAAGACTCAGTTATAAAAGTTGGAATGCTTAGAATTTGGTAATAATATCACTTAATGTTCTTTTCATTTGGTATAAAATAATAATTTTGAAATACTTAAATTTATTACATTTTATAGAATATTCGAAATTATAATTTATTAATTTCACAAACAGCAGACAGCTTAAAAAGTTTTGTTTAAGTTTTTCAAAAATCTTTTTCATGCAACATTTGCCTTTGGCACCTCGCCAAATTCCGCACATGATTCCTAAGAGTTTGAAGCAGGGGATAGAGGGGGTGATTTGGGCAACAGCAGCAGCAACATCCCCAAGCATCATTTATTGGAAGCTCTTGCAAGCAACATCATAATTTGATAGTAAACACATTTTCCTGTCCTTTTGACCGACTGTCTGCCTTGGACGTGGCACGCTGACATGACACTTAAACACACACACATACATACAAACACACCAACAGGCATAGTAAATAGGCTGACAGATCCAATTAGCGGACAGATCTGGACTGGCCGGGCACTTAGCACTTGTTAGATGTTAAATGTGTTCCCAACGCACTTGTCACTAGAAAATTGAGACTTGATGTTTGATGGAAACAATTTGAATTAAGTAAGTTACAAAGGAAATTTCGGACCCGGAACATAATTTCTTAATGCGCTTAAATCAAGTGAAATCAAGCGCTGCCCCGATGCCCATAATATTACTTAGCTTTCATGTGAAATGTTGACAACTTACCGAATTCAAGTAGACATTGCCACCGAACGAGCTCATATTCAAGATAATGCCGTAGTAGACCAGGTTCATGGTGAACCAAATGCACAGAAAACAGATGGAGATGCGCCTCAAGTAGCTGGACCGGAACAGATACGTGACGTCTTGTGAGCTGCTCTCCTGCGTAGGCGGCGTCAGCTGATAGTCCGGGGGCAGCTGGCGTCCATTGAAAACGGCCGCGGCTTCAATGATGCGTTTCACTTCCTCAATGCGACCCTTGACCAGCAGCCAACGCGGTGATTCCGGCACCACAAACCTGCCAAAGAGAAGCACACCCGACATAGTTTCAGTCTCACACTCATAAATTAGACACCTCCTCGTCTGGTTAGAGACGTCTCAAATGTATAAATGTGTGTGTATGCTTATAATTGGGACACCCACGCGCAGTTTTTTCTTTATTTGCCATTTATTGCCCAGCCGACTCAATGATCAATGCGCTACACACACATACGCAGGCATATTTTACTTATTGTTTATGTGTACATGATATTTTATTGGCCATTAACACCTTTCACGCGCCAACTTTTGTTTACCTTTGCGAACAGCTTTTGATCCAGCTAGAAATATGATGAAATTAATTGACCTTACCAAAGAAAACAGAGGAAAATGCCTGGGAGACCAATGCACAGCTGCAAACGTTGATAGTCTTGCGTCAAATAGGCCAATCCAGATATGATCATATACGATATTGGCAGTGGGAATAGGTTGTACATGCCGGCTATGGTCCGCCACTTGCCATCCACATATTCGATTGCCAGAATGAGGCCCGAATAGGTCACAGAGACGGAGACGAGCCCCAACAGGGCACGCAGCGTCAAATATAGCTCAAAGGAACTGCAAAAATACAGCCAAAGACCTAAAGAGATGAAAAGGGTAAAATATTAGTAATAATATGATTGAATTCTAAAATATACATATATATATATATATATATATATATATATAGATTGAAAATGAGAATCAGGGTATAATCGTTTTGTTAAATACATGTAACAGGCAGAAGGCAGAAGTAAGTATTTCCTCTAAGTTTTTAATCAATGTCAAATACATGAATTTCCTCTAAGTATTTCCTTGCTCAGCAGATGATCACACACACACTTCACTTCATGTTAAATGTTGAGCCCGACGCCAGGTAGGGGGTAGGGACCAATGGGAACACCCTCTGCTGCGACAAGCATTCTGGCTTCGTTGCTTAGTAGGAGTCGTTGCAATCGAGTCTAGCAATAGACAACTTAAATGATCTTCTGTAGTTCTTCTTCGTCTCTTGCTTTTTCTAGGCAGACAGAGAGAGAGACGGAGAGGCAGACAGTCAGATAGGCAGAGAGGTATATACACAGACAGACATACAGATATATAGGGAAACAAATACGCATAGTGAAATCGAATTATCTCATTACGCTGCTCAAGGATATATATCCATGTCCAAGTATATCAGTTAAATATTGATATGCTAAATAGCTTATGTACATTAATATATATAATTATTAGATAGCATAGAGAGTATTTTCTTCTGTTTTATAGTTCTCTTAAGAACTAGGACTTCTGCATAGTTTGCCTTAATAACTGGCCATACCATCCCATACTCATTATACCTGGAACCCATGGAAAATGGGAAGTCAGGGTATAATGGTTTTGTTAAATGAATGTAAAAGACAGAAGGTGGCGTAGCACATACAACAAAGTATATATTATTGATCAGGGCGACGAGCTGGCTCGGCTTAGCACTGCCCGTCTGTCTTTCTGTCCATATATGTGTGACTAACTAAACCAATTTTAAGCAAATTTAAGATATCTACCTCAAAAATGGATAGCCAAAGTGCACACATTGTACATACAAAGTGTACATACATTGTGAGGCTGCACGTGGTTGGCCAATTCATGCCGATAGCTTATTAGGAATGTCCTTTTGTATGCAAATTCCAATTACATTGAACGTGATTTAATCAACAAGGTCAACACAGGTACGCAAATGCCGTAGATGCTGCGGTTGCTGCTGCAGCAACCACCTAATGTTGACCCCGTCGCCAATGCCAAGTTCAAAGTCAAAAGGGGACACTGGCGGCATTTGCCAATGTCACTTCCGTGTGTATGTCTCTGAGTGAGTGTGGGTGTATTGAGAGCTGGCAGTAAAGGTCACTGCGGCAGGATAATTATGTGTCAGCCGATGATGATGATGATGATGATGATGATGATAGTGTAGGCTTGTGGGTGGTATGTGGCCCACTTACCGAATATGGTCTGCAACACGGCCGATATGAAGAGCATTGTTTTGCGACCGAACTTGTCGGAGAGGTAGCCGGAAATAATGCCACCTGTTGCAACGCCTAGCAGAAAGAACATCTCGGCCACATTTTTCAAATGTTCCTTGTCGCACACCAGATCCCACTGCGAGGTCCAAGTGTTACCGACATTGTCGTTTGTCGCATACTCCCATCTGTTGCAGGCAATCAGCTTCCCGTCGTTGGCAGCCGCAGCTGCTGCTGCCACCGCCGCCGCCTGTTGCTGCAAGCCACGATAAACGCGTTAGTTACCCATGGCTGGTTGTGGATTTAAATGGAATTTCATGCATGAACACCCTTTACTTACCTCCATTTGTGAAGGCAGCGTTTCATTGCTGAGCTGGCTCCAATCGATGCCAGCGCGCATATGACAATTGTCCTGGGAGCTGCTCAGATTCCGCCAAGCATCCACGGTCAATTGCTGCAGATGTGGTGGACGCTGGCACCAGAAGTCCTTGTTGGCCGCCTGGTAGACGGATGAGGATATGTGAAACGTGTTGGGCACCTGGAAAAGCGACAGCAGCACTGTCATCAGCAGCTGCCATTTGCCATAGTGACCCATTAGATCGCCAATCACATCGGTCTCATCCTCATCGTCAGCTGGCCCAGTTCCGGGCTCCGTCGCTGCCATCGGCGACTGTGTGGGCGTGGTTATGGGGGACGGCTTGCCGGCTGTGTCGTGCATGACGCACAAAGGAACTGCAAAGTTGGCAAAAAAAAAAACAAAATTTTGTTTTATGACTTGCGCTGGATGTGCACATAATTTTTATATAATGCTGGGAACTCCGTTAGCTTAATCTTAAACTCACATTACACCAACATTATTATATACTACATTTACTTGTTTACTTGTAAAGCTGCTAAAACGAAATATGTTCTATAATGATGTATTAAGTCTGCATTTCAGATAGGACAATTAAGTTCAGTTATTCTTTATTTAAATATCATTCATTATTATTATTCACTATTAAATATCATTCACTTATTAAAATGTTTGATCTCTGTTAGTTCGCATATATTCATGATTTTTGTGTTTACCTTGGGGCGTGACAAGCTGCACGCACATTTCTATTATGCTTAATGGAAAAGAGCATTCATATTAATTTTATGGCGCGTGTCAGGCGCACACAAAGACGCAATTAGTTAAATGGCCAGTGACCAGTGACCAGTGGCCAGTGGCCAGTGGCTAGCACTGGCTATAAACCAACTCAGAAACAGGCTGAAGCCGAGTGCAGGCAATTCAAGCAGCAAAGAAGACTCTATTTCATTTATTACGCGAGTCCGCAACCGTTTCCCCCTATTGGCCGCAGTTGCCACTCTTGCCCTTGCCTTCTGCTCGTAACCTGCGTTCGATGGAATTCAATCACATCGTGGGCGATTAACCACAGCCGGGCAAAGTCCGATCTGAGCCACCAGCAAAAGTTGTGTGGGCACACACAAATACAAAGTAAAAGAACAAGAATAATAGCTAAGATTTAATGTAATTGCATTGGATGGGGTACGAAGGGCTGGCCGGTCGTCATGTTCGTGTCCTTTTCTCAGTTGGTTAGTTCAACATTGTTTTTTTTTTTTTTTTTTTTTTTTTTTTTTTTTTTTTTTTGTATTCTGTTAGTGGCTCTTTCTTTCACTGCGGTCAGCGCATTGGCTTTGTTAGGGATTTGCCAGCTCAGCCAGTGACTGAATAGTAGTATAAAGCCAGAGGTAACAATATCTATCCAACAACTAACTAATACAATACAAAGAAATAAAGTTTGACTTAAATCTCATTGAGCCGCCCTCTCTTAGCTACACTAATCCTTTGCAAACTTCTCATCGGGCCTGTCTGTCCGCTTGCCTCCCCATCTGCCCTCCTACGTGACATATTAAACATATTAATTAAACACTTTGCTACACGTCAAATGAAATCAATTTCACATTTCCTCAATATCATTAAGTATTTACTACGCCCATGCCTCGTTGTTGAAATAGGAAATGGGAAAGCAATGTAACCGAATGCTTGCAGAGTCATATTCAATCTTATGGATATGTTAATGAAAGCAATTAGAGTAGCAGCAATTAGATTAGGTCAATAATCTCTGATTTGGATTTTTGCTTGCTGTAGCTAAATACTCACATATTATTATTTAGTTTGCTTAGTAATGGGGATCCGGATACACAGTAATGCTTGTGAATGTACAGCTTGTCTTAGCTGAAGGTCAAAGTAAGTTAACAAACATTAAATCAAGCCTAATAATTACCCAATGTATAGAGTGTGCAGCTCTCTGCGGCCGAGTGCAAAAACTAGTATATATAAACTATATTATAGCCCATTTATATGCCCTGGGAAATACATAATCATGACTTTTGATACATGTGAATGCTTTAAAATTACAATAAAAATTCAATTATCCAGATGCTCATTTCTGAAATGATTCTCTACACATTACCGCATAATTCAATCAGAAATGCACATTCCTTTTCCTGCTGCATTCAACACGGCTCAAATTAGCATTTTGCATATGTATGCCGCAGCTTTGTGGGTGTTTATCTCTATCTCTCTCTCTATATATATCTCTCGCTCACTCGCTCTCTCAGCCTCTGTCTGTGTTTTTCCATATGTGGCCAGTGGCCATATGCCGCATACCACATGCCGCATGCCGCACGTGATAAGCAGTTAAGCGCAAATTTTCACGCACTTGTAAACACAATAAGCGAAGCGTATACGCGAAAAGCCGCAAGCCAGGGCTGCATGGTAGGGATTGAGGTTGGTCCAGCGACTGGGTAGGGCTGCATAAGCAAGGCGCAATGGGAAGTGCCAGGCTGGCCGGATAATTAATTATCAATTTCATAAACGCCATGCGCTGCAGCTGGGACTTACATATGCACAGAAATATGTAATGACTGTCTGTGCCTGCAGTGCGCTGCCTTCTCGGTCAGTGGAGTCGCATAAGGAAGAAGAGGATCCACGGCAACAACAAGTAGTAAATGTTTGTTTGCTGGCATTGCCGTTGACAACATAGTTAGCACCCATGGACAGGCACTGCCTGAAGGTCGTCGCACGCAGCAGGCTATCTGGGTGGTAGTAGAGGGCTGTTCGACGGCGAGGGGGGCTGCATTGCCACTGCGTGTCGGCGACTCAGTCTCAATGCTATACACTACGTCGTCGCCATTACAATTTCACCTTCAACTCATTCGCATCAGACGGGCACACATGGCGTATACACAGTCTTACGCCACGCTGAAAATAACACTAATTGCATTTTGCACCTGTCATCCGACTAACTGGCCAGGCAACCTAATATATCAACACTGCGCTGGTTGGCCTGACCCGCCTCCATTTTCATCAACACAATACCCGTGTTTATGCTAAATAAAATCTACAGGTTGCGTTTTATGACTCGCATATTCCAATAAATATATTATAGGAACAAATGCAATGGATTGAAGTGCATCACCACAGCTGAAATACTCTATATAAATATTCTACAGAATGTCTATATATACATATATAACCATATTGGATCAGCTAGACGTACTTTTCAATTGCATTATTTCAATAAATTTCAATTGCCATTAGCAAACGGTCTAAGGCATTAAATTTACATATTTCAGAAATTCTTCAAGACTGTTTGCTAAGCACAATGCAACTGATTCCCGTTGTTTGCTGCTATTATTCAAATATCCAAAGACCAATTGCTGATTTACTGTTGCCATTCACCATTAATAATTATTTGCAGCATTTATTTATTCGAAAGGCATAAGTATTTGAAATATTCAATGAACTTTTAGCAAATAGCAAAATATTTTTTGCGTTGGCGCTCTGACGTAGTTTGCATTAATTGGACGATCTGGTTTTTGCTGCCAATTTGTTAGCTGATTGCTACTAAAGATTTTGTTTACAAACTGGGCATGGATTTTCGTGTACGAGCTGCTGTATATCCCACTCTATGCAAATGCGGCTGCAATGGACCATGTTAGTTTTCTAATTACTATCACATAGTAAAACTAATCTATGCATATTTCGATCGTACAAAATATGCATATTTATTGAAAGCATTGAAAGTCAGTTCACTCGCTGGCTCGCTCTCTGATAGCTTTATGATATCTGATACGGATGCATTTGAGTGCGATCTTTTGACACGCTCCAACAGCTAGCTTTGGCTGACTTTGCTCATCGCTCATCGCTCGGTCAATTGAAAAAGATATATAATGATTTGTTTCAATTGAAAAGTCAATGCCAGCACTCAAAGCCCTGGCCAAACCGATCCACCAACGGGGCCGCTCTCAACAACAACATCATCGTCTAGGTTTATTCATATGTATAATTAATTAAAAGCTGAAACAACGCCCGTCTCTAATTAATTGGGCGCTGAGAAAGCTCTCACAATAAATAATATTCAAAACTCTGCTCAAATTTACATAGTTTAATTATGAATTATCTTTGTGAATACAATATCCAAATGTGATATGCGCAATTCCGTATTTAAGCATTTGTTTGGAGTTAGTATTCATTTTGTTAGAATGAATTACTCTATTGTCAAAATAATATTGAATAAAAAGTAAATCTGCTTAAGTTGTTTAATTAAAAGAACTAATCAAAATATTAGACAATTTCATAAAAATGCTCCAATATCAGTAGCAAAAGTACCTAAATTAAACGATTTAATGCTAACCCAAATTTGCATAGCTCTTTTCTAAACAGCCGCAATTAGCTGCAATTATATGCACTGCCGCAACCAAAAGTGACAAAAACAGCGAGTGTAAATTATAAAAAAAAAATAAAAATAATAATAATAGAGATTATAAGCGCCACAATACGCGAGAAATGTGCTAAATAATTTTATACAAAAGAAATCGTTTAGCTCTGGGGAAACGTGGCGACAATCGCAGCAGGGGGGGGAGGCTGCCTGAAAGACTGAGAGATAGACAAGCTGTCGCTGTAATTAGCAGCCATGCATATAAAAGTGCATTCACTTTCATCCTATGACTATGAGATGTTGATGATAATGATAATGGCTATGCTAATGATGACGTTGACAATGTGTAATGCTGACGGTGCTGATGATGGTGATGAAGTTAAAGAGAGGACTCTTAATGACGTTGCCAGGCAATTTTAACATTTAAAGGATTTATTTATTATGCGTTGCCATTGCAAAAGCCCCCAATGTACTCGCCAGGCATGTGCATTTCAATTGCAGAATACTGCCAAGTGGGTAATACTATATAGTAGAAATAGCTATCTGTCCACACACGTGCATATGCGACTATATGTTAGTAGTATAGCTAGCTCTTCAGCGTGAACAGCTTCCGTGGCGTCCACGGCACGAGTAAGATGCCGACATTTAGGCGGATGACAGCTCATCTCTGCGCAGTGGTCGATCTGTCGTCTAGGCTGTCTGGCTCGTCACTTCGCTGTCTAATTGCAACAACAACGAAATCCGCAAATGTCGCGACGTGACAGGTCGGATAAAAAAATTAGTTTTTGCGGCTTATGAGTAATATACGAGTATTCATTCAACAAATGCGCTGAGCTGTGCTGGCTCCGGCATTGGCATCGTCTCGTTGGACGCATTTGCAAATACAGTATATTCATTTTCAATTCTTTTTCATTATATTTGCGTAATTTACGGTCTTTGCCAAATGCATTTATATAGGCTAATGCCTTTATGCACTATAAATTAAAACAATTAACTTTTTATCCAAGCGATGTACGTGCTGGATTTAAAATTTCACGCCTTGCAATTATCGTTATTGATTTTGGCATGTGGACACACACACACACACACACACATAAATACACACAAATAAAACAAACATACCCCCAACATACCGAAGCTGTGATGTACTATATGGGCTTCCTATAAATCACCAAAGATTTATGGCAAATTATTGCGACTAATCGTACAGTAAATCTGGCTGTGAATGATTCAGTTTTATTTAGCGCAGAATAAAAACTGCGCGATTTTCGGTGATTTAATGAATCTGTGTTGAAATTTAGTTCAAAAGAGAAATCGAACAAAAGATTTTAATTACACTCGTTAAAGTTTAATTACTAGAAGAAATTCTAATCGGAGCTTCGTCGGTATAAAATACTCCAAAAAAATATTTTGTTTGGCGTGCTAAACAAAAGTTCAACAAGTGTAATTTTTCAAGCAATCAATAAAAACCAAACCAAACTTACTCTGAATTTGTATTAACTATAAAAAAATTAAAAAAAATTGTAATGTTTAAAATATATCTCTAATCATAATAACCAATTCATAAACAGATTCATAAGTAGTACATAAAAATAGATTTCTTAAGAAATTATTCAATAGTCTTACGTGTTTCCAATTTTACTCATGTTTCTCAGAAAATTTTATATTATTTGGTACATCCTCCTTGTTAGCATAGTTCGCACGTATTCTTAATGTACAGAAAACACAAATATCAAATTTCCAGCGGCCCATTTGCAATTGGGATCTAACTGACTTTATGAGCCAAACATTTAATGGAGGGACTGAGTTCCGTCTTTGATAGCCACAAATTGAAATCGGCTTAACAATTTCGTCAACAACTCTCATAAAATAAGTACGAGAGATATTTACAATGCCAAATGATTGAATAGAAAGGCACACACACCCACACACACACTCACACACTCGAAAATCAAATGGAATCAAATCAATTGTGAGGCATTTACAAAGATTTACATTTTCGCAAAATTAATGAGGTGGGCGTATTTGTGTTTGTGTGTGTAACCTTTTGGCAGTAAACTGCAAAATATGTTGATATATTATGCAAATGTTTCTATTGTGTATCTTTACCTGCTGGCAATGTTTGCAAAAAAAAAAAAAAATATATATATATATATTTTTATATATATATATATATATACATTTGCCACAATAGCAACAAAAAGGAAAATGTATCTCAGTGTACATTGCAATATTGGCAGATCCGTTTTGGCCGCAGCTTGGACTAGTTCGCTGCCATTGTCAGGCCACATAGGAGAGTCCTTACAGAGTGCCTTCCATCGTATGCTAGCTGGCCAGCTGCCTGCGGACCGACTTCATGATATTCGCATTTGTTGTAAACAGACTAACAGATACAGCGGTCCCTTGTGGCTGGCAAGAATTTATACATATTCTATTTTATTTTAGCTGCGCTCAAAAAATGTAGGTCATCAGTACCGTGGCTATCCATGAGTATCCACCAACATCCTTATTTTCGTATTTTTATTAGTTTTATTCATCTTTTTTAATATGTATATGTGCGAGCGTCCATTGTTGTGAACATGAATTCGCAAATATATTTCCATTTCGATTTATTTGGGTGGTTGTTGTTAATGCTCCTCTGAGGCATGCCCTTGCAGCTGTTCACTTCTTAATCGAATAGCAAATCGTTTAGCCATTTCAAATTTAGCCAGCTAAGCAGCGACAACCCACCAACATACAAGCACAGATATCCCCATGTCCCCATTACTTTGCCGTTTGCCCTTTGCCGCTTGTCTTTTCCCCTGCCACACTGTGAGCGCCTTTTGATTACAATTTCAATTTCAAAGTGCGCACTGATTTGCTACTTTCATGTGCTTCCAATCAGTCGTTGTCGAGGCACAGCTTCCGCCATTAGCATAACCCAACATCGATGACTGAATAACTGGATGGATGACTCGTTGGCTGGAGGCGGCGGCAACCGGCGCCAGGTGATTGCCAGCAATGTTTGTGTCTCTGTTTGATTCATTTTTCTATTTTCCTTTTTTTTTTTCTTTTTTTTTTTTTTGCATGCATTGTTAAGATTCGGATTCCAATTCCAATTGGCTGGATGCACAAGAGAGGACTTCGGCATGTATTCAGTTGCCCTTGGCGCTTTGTGGCTGGCAAGTAAGCCTTTAATATTTGCTGACTAGTAGATAACATTTTACGACATGTGGCTTACTCTAGAGTATATTAGGAGTATCATTTACTAGTAAAAGACATAAACTAGGAAAATCTTTTAACACTGTGTGTTAATATTAGATTCGCCGATATATATCCATGAAGGAATTTTCGCTTCACTTGGATTTCTAATAAATTTTTATTTTTTTATATGCTGAACAGTTAATCAAATGTGTTTTCCAAGAAGCAACAGAAACATATTTTCTCTCTAAGAAGTTCATTTCAGTTGCAAAACCTTTAAAGAGGGTACTTCTAAAAAGCATAAATAACTGGGCCCCATAACCGTTATTATAGCATACATGGTTGTACTCAACTAAGGTACAATACCAAATATAAAACAATTAGAATTAAAAAAAAATCCCCTAACATTATTTTGTCACAAATTACTAAGTCGCTAAATAACACAAACATTGTTTGATCATAAAATTTTTGTTTTAAATAGTTTACGTTAGAACAATTACTTGAAAAAGTTTATAGTAACTATAGCTGCGGGGCTTATATTATAATGTGTATAAATTTTGTATGCTAATGCATAAAATATCTCAGGTTTTTAATAATTATTTCTTTGAACAATACGATATGCAGACATATTTTCGAAAGAACTCTTCTCATATTGATAAGAAAAAAAAAAAAAAACACGACAACATAAAGTAATATATAATTTAGTGCCATTATATAATACTCTTGGCTTTTTTATTATTTTTGTGTATTTACTTCTATATTAATAGTTTGCCCTTGTAGTAACAAAGGCTAATACGCCAAATAGTTCCATAAGCATTGAGTTGAAAAACTTGCGATTGCAAGTAGCCGTAACATTTTTTTATATTTATATGCCATTCAAAGTGTATATATGATATATAAAGAAAATATATCAAAATGTTTGTATACACGTGGACACAGAGTTCAGGCAGCTGCTCTGCAATCTGTCAAGATAAAGTCATTGTTGTTGTCTGTAGTCGTTGTTATCCTTATTGTTGTTCCTGTTGTTATTTTTGCTGGCGCTATTTGCTCTAATGCACACACACACACAAACACACCCACGCACCTACACACACTAGCTCGCACACACACACACACACAAAGGCACCAAATAAAATAGAAAAACAGACGGACAGACAAACAGGCAAATAAATAAACAAAAGCAAAGCAAACACCGCTGGCGGCATATCCGCGAGCCATGCAAGCATCAGGAGCCAGGACACAATGTGCTGCTGCTGTTGCTGCTGTCAACATGGCAATGTTGGCAGTGCGTCGTAATGAGCTTACCTTATTGCTCTTGCTGTTGCTGTTGCTGCTGCTGCTGCTGCTAGACTCGAGCTAATCCAGAAACGCTTTCTGCTGCACAATTGGCACCGAAGCGATGCTGTGCTACTGCTGCTGTCTGCTTGCCTGATTTCCTTACCCCGCTTTCTGTCGCTGTTGTTTCGATGCCTTGGCGCGGAAATCCGTTACCCGCCCTGTCGCGTTTCACTGCTCGTTGCGTTGATCAATTTTTTAAAGGCGCACCAAACGGAAGCAGACACATAGAACCAACTGTCCCGTATCTTTGTTGTTCTTGGATAATGAGCCTTTGACGAGTTAAGCGCTTTTCATCGTTTATGACATTACGCATACGAGGCGTAGGCCAAGACAAAATTGTTTTTTATTTACTTTTTATTGTCTTCTATGTGTGCTGCGTACTGCTTGCTGCGTGTCGCAGTCGCAGTGCTCTCGAATCGTAAATGCAACTGTAACTTGTAATTGCGGATTTCGTTAATGAATGCTAGTGAGCGGGCGCGAGAGAATCAATTTCGTATTTGTTACTCATACGCCGCGTGGTGAGACAAATGAAATATTTTCGCGCGTTTCGCTTAAACAACAGCGAATTGCAGTTTGGAAAACAAATGCAAGCGAGAAAACAATAAAATAAAACTATCAACAACGACAACTACAAGCAATTTCAGACTAACACAATTTGTTTTTTGCTAATACGAGTAGTTAAGTTAATGAGGGAAGCTTTGCATATATAAAAAATTATTAGCTTATGTCTCTTGACCAAAAAGCAAGTGATGCAAGAAATCTTTGCTCTATTATTATTGTTGTTGTTGATATTGTTGTTGAGTGTATGTGTGTGCGATGTCTACTATGCTCTATTTAACAGCAAGTCTCGTCATAGTTGTCCAAACATTGCCGGGTTGCCTTCAGACTATTACTTATAACAAAAACAACTATAAGAATAAGTATTTCTATAATGGCACATATTTGTATATATATATATGTATATATTTATGTACTTGTATGTGTGTATATGCATATAATAATATTGTTGCCGAGCTCGCATTTGTTGTTCTTGTTGTTGTTATGGTCGCTACTGCTGTTGCCGCCGTTGTTTAATTTATTTATTTAATTTTATACTATGCGCACTCACGCACCCACAAAACGTTTTGTCTTTGGCTGCTCACACGAGAAAACTCTTCCTGCTGTTGCTTCTTATGATTCTGATTCTCTATGCGATGTCGATGTCGATGGCGATGGCTATGGCGATGGCGATGGCGACAACGATGGCGACAATGTCGTCTCTGTCCGCTGCTGTTGTTCTTGTCGTTGTCGTTGTCGTTGTCGTTGCTGTTGCTGCTGTTGCTGCTGCTGATGATGCTGCGGCACAAGTTCACACAACCACAACGAATGACCGAGAGCAACTGAGCGCTCGTGCGAATTGCGAAGAACTTTTATAACTTTTGCTCCTGCACGCAACGACCAAGTACTGTGGTTTCTCGTCCAATTCTCTCAGTTGAAATCGAATTTCCCTTTTTGCTTAAGGCAAGCCAACACACTTAATATTTTGATTTTCTTTCAAAATATTTGTGTATAGCACTTTATGAATTTTACGTAGGAAGTCATATTTTTTCCATAATTCAAATATCGATTTAAATAATTTGTAGGTAAAAATTTATATTTATGTTTACACATTTCATCTCAACCAAAATATAATATAAATGCGTAAAAAAAATATTAATCAACATATTTAGCCTATTCAACTTTAATAGTGCGAGTGTGAATCTGACCCACTGTGCAACGCCAGCAGCGCTGGTGGCTACGTTAACGCCGTCGATAGCGAAAGCGCCAATTGCTGTGGGGGTGCTGTGGGGTCGCTGATGCTGCGCTAAGACCATTCTTTGGCAGTCGACGTCGACGTCGACGTTCTATCTAACAGCTGCTGCTGCTGTTACTGCACCAGCTGCGCGCTCTCTCTTCGCTTTTCGTTCTCTTCGAATGTGCTCTCTTAGTTAGCCTCGCTTGGCGCGAAAAACTGTTGCTGTTGTTACTTAATCGCCGGCATTGTTTTACTCAACAAACCGATACACTACAATTGTCTCACAGCTTGTGAACTATACCATTTAACTTGATGATTAAATAATTGAATTTATTTTATTTTTATTTTTTATTTTATAAAAACAATATTCCGTAGCTAAGGACATTTTTATTCAGTTGACTATTTGTTAAGTTTAAATATTTAAAAATTGTGAAGGTCATATCAAATTGATAATTTATTTAAGCAAAGTAACTAAAAAGTATGATTTATTTTATTTTATTGCTGGTTGTAGTTTGGTCTTCAACAAAAAGAGTATGTACTCTTCTGACAAAAACACATGCTTTCGTGTGATATATTATGCACTAAAAATAAATCAATATGCATATGAGAAATGCTTTTAGCGTCAAAGTTGCATTTAGTTTGTAGCGGCCTTTCTAACGGCTCTACAACAGATGTAGCCCCAGATGTACACATATAGTTCAAATTTCTCTCTTTCTCTCTCTCTCTCTCTCTCTCTCTCTCTCACACACACTCCCTCTCTCCCTCTATAATTATAGTAACAGTGTATTTGGCATTAGCCGGCACGTGGCTAGCACCCATCGCTGGGCGACGACACTCAGTGACAATTTGCTTGATAGAGATCATCAAAAAAATGCTGACAATTTGTTGACATTTTTGTATAGTTATTTGTTTCGGGGTATTCTGTATTATTCTTTTTTATTGTTGTGGTGAGTGATCTTGTTGATGAGTATGACGATTGTTTAATGGAAATTTTCATTTACTACGATACAACTGTGGCAAAGGGCGGAAACACCGATATATAAATATGATTAAACATATTAAATTATATTACATTCAGCTTAGTAATAGGCCCATTGTTAATATACATCGCACGCACTTTACTCGTACAAAGTAGGAAATGTTAAAAATAAAATAAATAATTTTACAAAATACTGTGATAAAGAAATTATCATAAATCAAATTTAAAATACGAAATAATGATATTAATATTTATCATAGAATCATTTTCTCAGTGTAGTAGCAGCGTTTGTTTCATATAGCTTGTCTTTTATTAATTGCAAATTCTGAACTAATATTTACATGTAAAAAGAGGTATTATTTATTTATCATTTTCACACAATCCAAGAACAAACACTCACACTGTTTAACTGCTTGAGGTGTCGCTAATTGAGTAAAACATCTCCAAAGCGAATACTCTGTTGTAATAATGAACGGGTTTCAAATGCTAATAGTATATATTAGCCATACTCTAAATGATAATTTATATAGATATAGCACATACTTGTAACTGCACAATAAATTCGATTATCTGTTAAATTCCAAAATAGGCATTGATACGCTGATCGGTAAAGAATTGTTAGTCATACGACATCCTGTTGTGTGCACAGAAATATATATATTTCAGAGCGAATGAATCTTTAAATATATTTTTCAGGCAAATAATCAGTGAATTTAATGAAATTGGTCTAATTGCTCATTTATTTTGCTATCTAGCCTTAACCACAATTTTGCGCGCATGCGATAAAAAGTTGCATGCGATAAAATTTATCTTTCTACTTTTTGCCTTTGGCGCGTTTTTATATTGATATTGATATTGTTGTTGCAGATCGAATGCGAGGCGCATTTTGCTTATTAATGATAAATACTTAAATAAATAACAATTCGTTTTTTGATTTTATAAGTTGTTGTTTCAATCAATGAAAACAATGCGCAGCTGGAGATGAAGCATTGATTAAGATTCTTCATGCCGCGATATCAGCTCTGCTATATATATAGACGTGTGCGTGAGTATACATACGTGTGCTTATGCATATTCTAATTAGATTTCTGGGTGCTACTCGATTTTCATAAATTAAATAGCAAATATTTCGTATTCGCATTTGATTAGAACAAAAAGCGAGCCGCTTGCAACGCAGTTAAGTTTCATAAACGGGCAGCACTTGCAATGTGCAAATGTCACTGATTTATGGCTAAGACCGGTGTGCGTGTGTGTGTGTATATGTATTTGGGTGCAGTGGGTTTTGTTTGACCAACTTAACTGGTTTAATAGCCCGCTGCCTAGGTAATGGCGCGTGTGTGATACTCACTTTTGGCCTGCTCCTTCGACGACAGCAGCGGCCGCTGCAGCTCCAGTTCCAGTTCTAGTTCAAGCGCCCGCTCCATACCAGCTGCGATGTCATGGGTTAAGCAAGCGTCGCTCTGACGTCTTGGCATTTTGTGTGCTCTTTGTTATTGTTTTGGGTCGCTTTGTTGTTTATAAATCAACATGTATATGAGCATTAACTAATTATGTGTATTTTTATTATGCTTAGAATGCTTAATATGAGCTTTGATTTCAATTTATTTTTACGACTTGGCGCCCCCGTCTTATCAGCAGCGTGCGCGCTTATCACCGGCACTTGACCATGCGACTAGCATGCTACTGGCAAGTAGGCGACTAATGAGTTGCTCTATATCTAAAGCCCTCTACATACGCATACGTCACGACACTTAATCGGAAGCACTTTGCTAAAAGTTGTCGTAGTTAGGATTGCGCACTTGTCCCACATATATCACGTTTCAATTACCCGCACTGCATATTCCAAATTAGGCAAACGTGTTGGCATTTGTTGGGATTTACTTTATTAGCTTTTGCAAAAATGAATCGATTGGGGCGTTGCTTGTATTGTACCTATTTTTTGTATTATTTTTTGGTCTGCCACTGTTTGAATATTTTTAGCCATTTATTTACGAGAATTGTCGCCGTTTTTATATATACATATATGTACGTATATTTTTTCGCAACGTGCGAACTGTGCAACGGACAGCGGCCAACTGACTTACTAAACGCTGCTGTGGTCAGCCTTAAAGTAGCTTCACTTCTCTTCACCTCCATTCAGTTCCGTCTCTGACCATTAAGCCGCACAGTTGAATTGAGTAGCCCAAAAAAAGAAAAAAGTAGCTAAAAAAAATATAATGATAAATTCGCTGTGTTGCTGCCGGTTTTTGTTGTGTTTGTTTTGGTCTGATATTATAATTGCGAGTGGGTAGCGGCAAGAGCTCTTCGATTCGAAATCGGATGGGATGGAATGGGATTGAATGGAATGGGAGCTGCTGTTGTGGGATTGGCACATTAAAATGTATTTACACGTTCATTGAATATATTTAAAGCGACTCACATTTGTTTATCACAAAAAAATCAAAACAAAGCACTTGCTATGAAACACGGACACGAACTTAATTGACAGCTGAATAACATCGCCAGACGTCGCGATGAACTGAAATAACCCCGATGTTATGGATGGCATAATATACTACTTGCAAATGTTTAGTAAGTAGGGGCTAACCCTTATCCAAATAACTGATGAGTTGTTTGCGAAAATCAAACCAAAGATGACCAATGTTTGAGATGAAGAAATTTTGTACGCAATTACCCAACGATTTCAAGCTGAATGTTCAACCACACTTTAAATAAAAAAGTAAAATTTAATAATAGGAAATTTAAAGAGGCAAACAATCATTTCATTATTAGATGTCTACTTTCATTATGTAGATTATACAGATATCTACAAAAATAGTATAAAGATAATAAATATCAAGGTGTTCATTGTCAGCTTGTTAAGAAACTTTCCTTATCTATTGAATATATCAGCGGATATCAAAAATAATAAAACAGATTTGCGTGTGTGTTTGTTGTTGGCCTGTATATTATTGAAAAACAGGAGATTAGATTGCAAATAAGCTCTTTAAGTTCTGCCGCCCAAAACTTTACCCCAAGAACGTACCCCAAAAGCGAAAGTTAGATGGGTTTCAAACCGAAAAGCACGATTGCAAAAGCTTTCGGAATATCCTCGTTGGAATTCACCTCGCATCGTCGCTGTTTACTTTTCCCAGGATGTTGCTCAACCATAACCGCATAATAGGGCAGAGATTTAGCACGCATTAAACAACATCAAAATAAACAAACAATTTCGCAGACAATTGCTTCAAGCAGTTCAAGCAGCCACAACGAATTGCGGTCGACGCTTGAGGGAGGGGTTAGTCCTTAGTCCTTAGCATTGGAGGTGGGGTGGGATTATCCTTTGGAAAAGTATTCGCTCTTTACTGGTCGTGTGTCAGCGTACAAATTCACAGACAAATTTTCCCTGGCCGGATACAATGCACTAATCGATATGTTCCAGACGCAAGTTCTTCATCCACATAGTCAGTCGAAGGCCAGAATAACTGTTAGGGATGCTATGGAGTGTGTGCGAATGAGAGTGCGTTTGATGGCTGCTGCTCCAGTTGAATACACCATAAAAACGTTTGACACTATCAATCTGTTTTTTGTTGTTGCTATTTTTAGTTGGCTACGAGTCAACCCTTGAATTGAATTATGCGAACATGACTTGAAGCAATTGGATTGAATAACAGTTTTATAGGCCTTTAGGAAATAACCAAGTTTATTTTATTTATTGCGGAAAAATAAATGTAGACCTTAACTTAACAATTTCAACCGGTACATTTTAAATAATAATAATGAACAATATATTGCCAAGAATATAAGGGGAAATAGAGAAAATCAGCTAAAGAAATATTACTCAGCCACATGTAATCATATCTAAGACTCGAGTATCGCATTTAAATTTGCAGTAAATATTTGTAATTGCAAATTAATTTTATATTGTATTAATTTTATAAATGAATATGCATATTTTTATTTGTGTAATTGGAACTCTATTTTTTCTTTCCTCCAACTGGACCTAATAAAATATGAATCCTTTTTTAAACCTCTTCTAAATAAAGAAATATCTGTATATGGCCAATTATTTGGTGTGACAGGCGACAAGTACGATAATATGCAAATCAAATGAGAGTAAATTTGATTTCCGTTCTTTCCCACAGTCGGATCAAGTCCAAGTGGAAGTGTGCATTGGCGATAATCGCATCGCTCGGGCGCACTCGTTTGAAATGCGATAATTTAATTGTGGTCCAATGACATATCCGCCGCATAGAAACAACAACAACAACTACCACTACTACAACAACAACCACAATGGAAACAACAACGACAATAGTAGGTGAACGATATTCAGTCGAGGGTAGCTAGAGCAATTGCCAAAGTTAAATTAACAATCGTGTTTACATTGGTTTGTAACAAGATTTCACTTAAGGATGTCAGCTTTGGGCCTGCACCGGTATCCTGGACACTTACCCTGCATCAAAACTGATTACTGTCATCAGGTCTTTGTGCCGCGGAGTGTGCGCCGGCGCGTGTGTGCCAAACCAATTTGACTGGTAATGAAAAGGTTTGCGCATCCGCATCCGCCCTGACATATTGTTTGTTCATTGTTCGACTTTGCCTCGAGCTGGTTTTTCGCGCCTCGGGGTTAACGCACGTGACCTGGTCGCCCGCCGGGGCGGGGCGAGAGTTCTGACGTAGCTAATTTGTGCGTAAACCAAAACATCAAATAAACATAATTCAATTTCAACAATTGCTCTGACTGTCTGCGGTTTGAAGTGGTGCCCTGTCCGATGCAGATATAGATAGATACATATGTCTCCCGATATATGTAGTGCGACAGTGCAGCATTCGTTTAATGAGCTGTAAACTGTAACGAACGGCTCTCCGATGTGATCTAATTGTTGTAATATCTCACACAATTTGTCATCTCGTGGGAATCTCAGTTTCGAGTAACCCTCCTACTCGACGCCTAAAATGTCAACAGGTTGAGTTCCGATCAACTTTCAAAATGAGGCGCCATCATGTTGATCTCACATTACAACTTGCCCATCAAAGAGCTTCACCTCGCATATGGCAGTAAGTCCACATTGTTGCAGGGGTAAATTAAGAGAAAAAGATTCCTCCAACGCCGGCTGTTGCTTCTGGGGGTTCGAATCTGTTTGCAGAAAAACATGGCGGCTGCCTGCTGTGAGCAATATAATGGCAAAATGTCAAAAACAGGTGAAGTATACAAAGAAGAAGAAGTATAAACTTATGATAAGGCTGCTTTCGGTTATGCAGACCAAAATATGCACTGCATAAAACAGAAAAATAATTGGGATATTCTAGCTTATTTAAAAAATGATATTTTTAATATATAAAATATATGAGTATATATATTAGGTTATATATTTATGTAAAAGTGCTCAACTTAAGCCTGAATTTTTCTTAAACCCTGCTTTGTAATCTTAACTGTTTACTATATAGTCTTACATAATATATAGTCTTATTTTGCATAAATATGAAATTTAGCGGGCCTATACATAATATATAACCATCAATTGCTCTAAATATATAAAATTTAGTCAATCATAGGTCTCATTAAACAAATATGCCTTGTTATTTTCTCACAGCTTCCGAGAGGCAATTGCCTTGTGCGAAAACACCCTGTAGTACTTGACAAGCTCCGCCCCTCAGAATCCACGGCGAATAGTTGCAAGGACATTTAGGGGTTGATGAGTACACACATGCAAACAGGCATACAGACGAAGTAGCAGAGCTGCGGCATTTCCAATTGGATCGACGGTGCTATAAAAGGGTCTGTATTCCCTAGAGATGTTCTCATTACACATTTCAACTTATTGGACATCGCCCGCGTATATTAAAATATTTTAAAGTGCAACAAATTAATACGTTTTTGCAAAAGACATTAGTTAAATAAAACAGTTGACCAAAATGTCACGAAATCAATTGCCAGATTCATCCTCATCTCCTCCCATAAGGTGAGAAGCTGTCAAAACATAAAAAGTGAAAGAATATTCCTGATGTTGCTATTGATTATGGTCATACTACAATGTGTTTCCCGTCGGCGATTGAAATTAATTTTGAAATCATTAATTTTACCTACAGCCATATGCCATATCACAATTTTGACGATGATTTAATCAATGAGCTGCCCTCCTGCATATATGCGGGCCAACATCAGAGTGGGGTCGGTGCAGCTAGCGGTGGCATCTCGTCCGGAAGCTCCGGTTTGCGTCTTAATTCCAACAATTTAAGACATATTCAACAACATTATTTGCATCAGGGCAATGGTAAGTAAATTTAAAATTGGCATTAATATTTATATAGTTTTTGATGCCACTAAAAATTGATTTAACCTATATGATCCATAATTGTCAATTTGTAATCATATCATAAAAGCTTAAGCAATAAAAACTTCGACAAAATTAAACATTTTTTATGCTGGAAAAATGAAAATAATAGACAGTATACTATAATAAAATATATGATGGCATAAGAATAAATTCATATAGAAGGAAGGTGTTGATAAGATAAAGCTGCACATTGATTTAATTGGCACATTAATTATAAGTTTAATCAAACCTCCTGCTATTTTTGGCATATTTGTTGCATAGTGTAATCAACAACATAGTGTAATAATTTATTTTTATTTCATCTTAGAAAACATGCTCGATTCATCTACAAATTCCAATAATCTGGTGTCTCTCAATTCAAATAATGCCACACCCATGATGTGCAATAGTCCAACGGCGACCAGTAGCGGAGGAGGAGGCAGTGGAGGCGCAGGCGGTGTTGGAGGCGGAGGTGGTCCAGGTCCTAGTTCGGCAGGAGGAACCTCGAGTGCAAGCTATGGTGCAGCTGCCGCGTCCAGTTACAAAATCCAACGGCAACAAGCAAATGTGCGGGAGAGGAAACGCATCCAGAGGTCCGCACCAACTGGGTACACTAAATGGTCTTTTCCATTGCACACTTAGCTATGCCCTGCATTGAGTACAACATTCCGCTAATGAGCTCTCTCTCTCTCTATTTCTCTCCTTTTCTATATTTCTACATTGCGCTCTGCAGTAGTATCAATTCCGCATTTGACGAGTTGAGAGTCCATGTGCCCACATTTCCATATGAGAAGCGTCTAAGCAAAATCGATACCTTGCGCCTGGCCATCGCCTACATATCACTTCTGCGTGAGGTGCTCCAAACGGATTACGATCCGCTGACCTATGTGGAGAAGTGTCTACGCGGCGAGATCAAAGCCGACCGAGCCAATTGGAATACAAGTGATTTAACGGCACGTCTCTCCTGGATCAATTGGGAGAATCTGGGCGTCCATCCAGGACGACGCACGCTCCTCACATCGCTAGCATTGTCTTCGGAACCAATGTGCGGTGCACATTGTGGTATGCCATAAGCTTATTCGTTAGGATAAGCACATTTTTATGCCAAAAAATTGTTATTCAAGGAATATTCAAAATATTCCAATTGGATCTCTGAAAAAGTTAGTGATTCCTGACTTACTTAAAAATATATATTAAATTATTTTTAAATTTATGCAGATATAAAAAAAGCAATAAAATAATTAATCAATATTATATTATATTAGCTCCGAAAAGTATGCTATTCATATAGAAGTAGTAAATAAAATATCCAAAATATGTCTTCCCTGAAACACTAATAAAAGACGATCTCATTATCTAACAAATAGCAGTAATATTTATTTAAAAAGCATATTAGTTGCACTAATCGAACGACACTTTTTATCATTTAAAGTTTACATTTGTTCGCTGGTTCGTAGAGTTTGGCCTAAAAGGCATGTGTTAACAAATCAATTCCTCAAATTATATTTCAGGATATACATATAAATATACATATATATATATATATATATATATATATATAGTATCAGTGTAGACAGTGAGTATTGCAACGTGCTCATTGGCAAACTATAAATACAAATGTCATAGTAAATAGCTATAGTGAGGTCTTCGTATTTGTCTGTTTGTACATAGCAATCAACTAACAGGCTTTCGCAAGTATTCAATAATTTAAAAGCGTTTTATAAAATAGATTCATATATAATCTAGAAATTTTCTACAAAACACAGCATAATGTAAAGTATATATATGCTACAAAATAAATATTTTTTATCAACAATGAAAGTAAGAGCATACCAAAGAAATTAAACGTTTTAAATTTACAGACATACATAACAAATACTTGTATGTGACGTATATAGGCGATTGATATACATTATATCTACATATGTATGCTTTCTGCTTAAATTTTGGCAACATCTACAACTACTATTAACGCACAACCACATATGTACACATACATATCTATATTGTACATATGTGTCTATGTAATTACATTTTCTTGTTCATTGAATTGGAATTTAACTTTGGTATCATATTTAGTTTTGTTTTGAATAATACTCAAAATACATTGGCTACAATGAGGCTATACACAAATACACACGTAAAATATTACATATATATATATTGGACACATATAAGCTAGATCTCTAATAATTGAATTTTACGATTGCTTTCTTTTGTTTCCATATTATTTTTTGATGAGGGTCTTTTCTTTTGTTACTCTTTGTCTCTATTTTGATTAACTGCTTAGTTTCCATTTAGCACAGCTATTTTGCGCAAGCTCTCAACCTCATTGCGTTTCAAACGCAAGGAAAACATGGCTTCTACAAAGCTATGGCAGTCGGTGACTATGTTATCCTGTATCATATGGTCGCGAAACATAGTGGCTAGTGCCGCAATATCGTCACAGCGCAATATATCATTCTTATGTGTAATAAACATGGCCAAAGCTGCGCGAAATACAATCTGCAAATATATGCAATTATTATACATTGTTACAGATGATATTTCATGACTTGCCTTATAACCTTCTGCGAAAACACAATCCCATATTCGCAGCACAGTTTCCACGGGCAAAACTTCGGCAAATATGCAAATGAACCATTTGCTTGCTATCACCGCATAGGGTAAATCTGTTTAATAGAAAGAAAAGTGTCAAAGGTTAATATACTGTTGCTTCTTAAGCGATACCCGTCTCTTACTCATGTCTTCCACGTGTCGGTTAACAGCCGGTACACGCCTTATGACCAGCTCCCTGAACACAGCCAAGTCTCGCAACAGATTGGCCATATTATGTGAATGATACTGCGGCACAATATTCTCAACGATATGCTTCAGTAGCCAGAATGACTTCTCCTCGTCATCGGTGACAATGAGCAGCAGGCCGGCTATATAGTTGAGGCCCTGGCAGTAGCCAACATCTCGATTATGATGCGCATAGGCGCAGAGTATGTTAAAGAGACGCTCCTTCTTGGCATCGAAGTGGATATTGTCGGGAAACGTTCGAGGTAGATCGATTGATATGGAATCGCAGATTTCTTTGTTGAAATGCTCGACATTTAATAAACTACGATAAAGGTTGGGATTTCGTTGCTTTGCCTCATCGGCTCCACTGATTTTCATCCAAACATCCGCGCGATATGGACCTGGTATACCCTTGCGTATATATCGCTTTAGTTTCGGACTTATCAGCCTGAAATCCGGATTCTGCTGAAGTAAATTTTCCCATTTAATTCGCCGGCGCGTCAGTATCTTTAAATAACCATCCATAAACTTCCCATAGAACTTGTAATCAAACTTATCGCCACGCTTAAATCCGTACTCGTCCACATCGCTAAAAATATATAGTTAAATGGTTACTAAGCACTAGACTACATATATGGAACTATTAACGTGGTCAGTTTTGCCAGCACTTACCTAAACTTGGAACTTGCGGTCGCTTCCATATGAATTATGACTAGTTGTTATTGCTCAGTTGGTAAAATTAAATACTAATTTTTTCTATTTTGTTTGTTTTAACGGATTTTTGTCCGTTAGTCAGTTGTGCTTGTTGTTGTTGCTGCCGTTCGTCAGTTGTTCTCTTTGGTTCATGGCCCCCATTAATTGCTTTTTGGAATTGTGTGCACGTTCGGCGCTTCCGCTGGGCGTTGCTGCCACTGCTGCAACTTCAACTGCATAAATAATAGACAAAATTAAAATTAATAGGTAATCTTATTTATTTACAGTCGTTTTCCACTACTATTTACATCGAATGTCCTTCGGAATTTCCTAGGCAGTCGTGGTTGTTTCAATTGTTGTTTTTGTAGGCGTTTTTTAGCGCGCCTCGAGCACTGATAACATACAAATAGCAGCAGCAGTGGGTGGTAGGTAGGTAAGGAAATTTGTATCACACGCTTAAAGTTTCAACTTTCACTCTGATTGCAGTGCGGTATTGAGGTTGGGATTATACTACTTTGTTAACAATAGCTGACAATTGCTAATTGTTTGCTGCTTATTAATTCCAAGGGTTTATTTATCTTTTTCTATTTCTTTCTGTGCGTTTTTAATTTTTTGATCAAACACAAGTGTTAGGCGTTATGTTAAGAAATGTCAACGAAAAGGTTTGCAAATTTTTAATGGATATGATCCTAACACTCACTTGTTGGCGTCACATTAAGTGCATCCTGAACTTTGGTGATGGAATTTTAAGTTATCATGTGCAAATTATTTCATCTTATCTCGATTTTATTTTCCTCGCAAATCGCGAGACCAGGTAGCAGCACAACAATGTCTGCTTCTTCCATCGTACGATGGTCACCCTAACTAATGATAACAGCAATGTAAAAACAACTACATAACATTTGCTGTTCCTAACAGTGAGCATTTTATACCAGCTGTAATAGTGGCAAGTTTGTGTATTACAAGTGACCTGAATGATTTTAATACACAAATATAGTACTATATGTATTTATTGTAAAGTATTTATTGTCCTTGAGAGCTAGTGGCAGTAAATTGGACGGACATGCATTTAATTCCATTTATTTGAATAAAACGGGTTTCGTACAGCGTTGCCAGATGCAGCTAAATGTCAAACAGCTGTGTTTTTTCCGACGTGCTGTTCTTGTCAAGCAATCGCAACGTACCGGTGACACATTACGCAATGTATGAAACAATCTAAGGTAAAAGGCAAACAAATTTTTGACAAGCTAAAAATTCATGTTACAAATAACGTTAAATTTGCAGACGCTTCACCAAGATAAGACTCAGACTAACAAAGAGAAAAACAATGCTGCGCAAAGCGTCGATGTTAGCTGCAGCTGTGGCCGTAACTCCCACCGGCGGAAATCCCCCAGAGAAAGATTCACTGGTGTGTAAGCCAAGTGAATTGCCGATCTACGGCTCCTTGCGTACGTCAGAGTAAGTGCATCAACTGAGGTCTGATACCATATACGTGTTTTTAATTCCATCAACTTGCAGACCACAGAAACACCCGGAACGCAAGTCGACAATATCCCCGTTGCAGAATACTCTGGAAGACGGCGTCCGTTATGTTCGACTAGAAGTGGGAAAAGGCTGCAAAGTATTGGGCGAACAGACTGCCATCGTTAGCGACTATTATAATACGGCGAAAGATCACACACAACGTTCCATTGACTTTCTGAATGAGCCACAGAACTCGATGCACCGCAGTGGAGCGATTGTGATGGGTGGTCTGGCTGGTTTTATATTTGCTGCCCGTGGCGGTTTCTTTAAGAAAGTGATTTACACCACAATTGGTGCTGGCACCGTTGCGTCACTCTGCTATCCACGCCAGGCGGAGGAGAATGTGCGCATTGTACTGTACGAGGGGCGCAAGATATTTGCTGTTGCCTACAACTTCATCAAAGGCGTGAAGCCCGGCGAGGAAGTCTCCATCGAGCCAATTCAGAAGTTCCCCACAACTCTGAAGGATCTCAAGTTCCTGGCAGTAGATCTGATCGACGAGGCTAAGGAAACGATCTTCCCCAAGAAGAAGTAAACATAAGCAACACGCAAGCAATACTATTCAACTGAACTTTGCTATGATTTTAGTCAAATTTAATTATATCAGTCGAATCAAGATTACCGATCATTCATATATTTACGTGTGTAGCAGCTTACTTACTTTCTGTTGACTCTGTTGGCCCACTGTGCCAGCAGCAATAAACTCAAGTTGAGCATCATTTTGTTTTTTCAGCAGACCACGGACAGAACTCGCTTATATTGTTAGGCTATTGATTGAATATTCAAACCGGTGTCAAATGTCGTCGGCTAAAAAGTGAAATTTTGCTGTACTGCGAGCTGGAGAAGTCTTCAGTCGAATTCGTATTTGTACTCGATTGCGATTGTGCCAATCATTCCCACTCGATGACTGAGAAGTTAATGAATGGATCGAAATTGAAGCTGCCGTTAGCTACAATTGTTGTTCATCATTTACGCACTTGACCATTGCGGGAAGCTGAAGCTGAACCATCTCAATTGAAGATTGTAATAATGATAATGCATAATTGCTGTATGCTATATACTATGTATTCATGTAATTGTCGCAACGAGGGTAGATTGATCAGTAATGGGTCCAGTCTAGACACATTTAATTTGTGCGGTTTTATAGAGCACATCATTAACTTATTCGGAAGCAAATCTTGGTTGCTACCATTAAAAAAGAGATTGATATTTTTTCAATTTATTTCACCTTTAAGGATTATATATTTAGACACTTTCGGTTATTTGATGAATGCATTATTTTTCTTCTTCACAAATTTACAATATATTGTCAATAGATTTATTTGAGCTCATCTTTATAAATAAACTTGTTCTTTGGGCAAGATACAACATAATGATGTTTGTATGCGATTGTTTCATAAGTTATATATATATTTAATTAATTATTAATGCCTAGACTAAAATACCAACAACTTCACAACGAAAATGACTTTTTGTTTTGTTTTTTTCCTCATTTTTGTTTTTGTTTTTATGTTATATATATACACATATTGATGCAATTATATCATTTATATATATCCATATGTTAGACAACTTAAAGACAATTTTCGCTAGACTAACTTAGTGGGCCTGACTAAGTGTGTGCGGTCAATGCAAATTGTTAAATTGAAGCTAACTAAGCTTAAGATTCGTTTAAATTAAAATCACACAATCTTAAAACATACATTTAATAAATTAAAACAATAACAAGAGTTGAGCATATCGACGATACAGATGCGGCTTATCATCTCACATGCTCCAGTATCCAGGGTACGAATTTGGAGATGCGCGTGCAAACGCCCGGCAAATTGGCCTCGGCACAGCCAATGCCCCAGGATATGATGCCGGCTAGAAAGAAACGTCCGTCCTGCGACTTAGCCTGCAGAAAGCGTGAATTTCAGTTGAGCATAATTCTGTGAATGATTAAGATAGGGGGACTTGACTGACCTGCAGTGGACCACCTGAGTCGCCTTGGCACGAGTCCTGACCGCCCGTTTCGTAGCCAGCGCATAAGAAGATGTCTGGAATGAATTCCTGGCGGCCGGCGCGCAGAAACATGGACTTGCAATTGTCGTTGCTCACGATGGGCACAGAGACCTGCATTGAATGTGAGTGAGAAAATATGACAACGATTTTTTGCCTGTTGGCTTACCTCCTGCAGCACCGAGGGCAGTGTGCCGCCCTCGCTAAGTCGACCCCAGCCAGTGACCGTGGCATTCATGCCAATCAGCAGACTCTCCGTTTCGGGCAAGCAAATGGGACTGACATGCGGCGCAAATTCCAGAGGCTGCTCCAGCTTAACCAGTGCCAGATCGTATTCGTATGTGAAGAAGTTGTATTTGGGATGCACCACCTTCTTCGACACGGCGCGCTCAATGTATGGCAGCTGCTCCTGCACATGAGAGAAGTCATACTCGCCCACGCGTATGCGAATCTGTGAGATGAGTAGACTGCAAATGAGTAGACAGAGGAAGGGAGAAAGAGACAAAGAGAGGGACAGTGTGTTAGATAAATGCTATATATATATATATATATATATATATGTGTGTGTGTCTCTGCTTGTGTGATGCAGTTGGTACTTGGTACTCACTCGTCTACACAGTGCCCCGCCGTGGCTATCCAGTTCTCGTTGATCAAAGCGCCACCGCAGCGATGTGTGCTAGAGAAGCCAAAGAACGAGGTGCGTCGCACAGACACCTGCCAGGGCCAACGACCGAATGCCGCGCTCTTGCCGCCCACAATCCGAGTCTCTGGACGCGTCAGCATCGGCACTCCACATTCTGAACACATGCATACATACACATATATGAGCATATATATATTTATGCGCAATTGGATTGTGTCAAATACATTAGGCGTGGCTGTACTTGGACTTACCGCTGCGTGCCGCCGAAATGGTCTTCACATGGCCAAGCATGCCGGCCTCATCTGTGGAGGAGTCCGTTATCTCATTGGATTCAATGCCAGCCGTGGGCTGCTGAGATGTTGGACTCGGACGTGGTCTGTAGGTTGATACAGAAGCTGCTGTTCCCGCCGTTGTGGATGTGGATGAGGTTGTGGAAGCTGTTGTCGTGCTTGTTGTGGTGGGCCGCTGGTAGGGCTTAGTAGGCTTCCTAGTCGTTGTTGTTGTGGTGCTGGTTGTTGCTTTCGTTGTTGTTGTTGTGCCCTTTGTCGTTGTTGAGGTTGTTGTTGTTACGGCTGATGTTGATGAGGAGGACGCGACTAATGATGTGCCCGGCAACAGCTGGAAGGTAGCCAAAAGTGGTAAACATTATGCTAATAGTTACCCAAGGAGCTCAACATATGCAAAGAATCAATTTTTCATTCCGCTGCTAAATCTCTGCGGAGGCCACATTGGATGGCTTTGCTCGAGCCAACGTCTGCATACCCTTACCTTACTTCCCAATATACGACAACAACATTGTGAACAAGCTCTATAGATAGTCTTTGAAAGTACTAAAACTTAATAAAAACTATTAAATATACAACTATGTATATAAATACATATATTAATATATATCTACATATATGCCGTTTCTACTACATTCACATTATTCAATTGAGAATATCTTCAAACCGTAATATATATTCTTTCTATTTTCTATATGTTATTAATTTGCTGAAATATCTGGAAATGTTCTTTTTATTAATACACAAATATTTTATAGCAAAGCTTGAACAATTAGTCAATTGAAATACTTTTCTTGAGCACTTTTTTGATACCCTAATCCTTGGCAGCAAGTGCAGAACAACACACCCCAGAGACGAACAGCTTGACTGCGTCAGCATCAGCACAAGACAAATCTTACATCAGCTTTGGCTCTGGCTTTGTGCAAACAATAAAATGTCCCCCAAGGCTGTGGCCTCAGTCAGAGCAACAGAGCATCAGAGACTCCCAGCCTGATCGAGGAGTAAATGACCTCGTCGCTCGTTTGTTTCGCTTTCGACATCAATGCATCACACACACACAGAGCGTGTGGCACAGGATGAGGAATTGTGGCAAGCAGACAGAGAGATGAAGACGCGTATTTACATACCTGAGGCCTAGTCGGTATGGGTTTGGGTTTGGGCTTCGGTCTCGTCTGCATCATTGTCGTAGTCGTAGTCGTCGTTGTCGTTGGCAGCGGCGTTGGAGGCCGTTCGTAGACAATCGGTTTCTTTGTGGGCTTTGCCGGCTTGAAGGGACGCATGGTTGCTGGCAAATTGACTATGCCGGGCTTGGTCCAGCCGGTGGGTCGCGGCCTGGTAATAAAGCTTGGCTCGGTGGTCATGTGCCAGTGGTGGTGCTGTGGCTGCTGCTGCGGCGGCGGCGACTGCTGGTGCGTTGATGTATGCCAAATACTATCTGTTGGTGTAATTGTTAGTTGTTTGTTTGTGAGTCCATAAGTCTGTCTTCCATAACAATGCAACAGGCGCCACGCTCTATACTCACTCGAACTGCTCGTCGCCTGGCTGGCTGCACTCTGCAAATCGGGCGGCGTTGTTGGCTTCGGATGTGGCCTGGATAAAGTGCCCTGATGCACCGGATCAGAAGGACGAATGACCAATGTGCCAGCGCCATGTGGACGTTCAATAGTTGTCATACCGCTGCAAAAAATAAAACAAACAAATATTCGATAAAACTTATAAAAAACTGTGCAAAATATTTATTTTGAATATTAAGGAAATTAGCATAGTTAATCTATTTTGCAAAATTAATTTTGTAATTAATGTAATTAATTCTCTCATCACCACATATTTAAGTAGAAGCACTCAAACACAGTTTTGGCATTAATTATAAAAAAGGCTCATCTTTTTTGTTTAAATATTTTAAGCAGACTTTTTGACCTGGAATAAAAAATACAAAAACAATATAAATATAAATATTTATGCCAAATATTTTCTGATCCACAATGCTTATAAATTGTTTACTAATTTTCATTTAATCAGAACTCAAATTAATTTTATTTTTAACTACGTGTCGCAATTCGCCAATTACTTATTATAGTTGAAAAAGTAATATATATTAAAGCTCGTATTTAACCAAAGGTATACTTAAATCTCTGAATGAAATTAAAGTTTAAAATTGTCTATAATTTGTAAAAATAATTGGGCTTACTAAGCTCGCACTACTTTCGGCAGGTAAACAGAAAAATGTTTGTGTGCAAGGAAATTAATTTGTAAAATTCTTGTACTATCAATAGTATATACATTTCAAAGGAAATTGGGTTAGAGCCGCCTTTATTTACCCACCTGATTAGCGGCTTGTGTGGCTGTGGTGGCGGTCGGGGCCTCAGCGACAGGGGCTTGGTGGGTCGCGTGTATGAGAAGCCCGTGTGGGGCAGCACAATATTGTCGGTGTAGTTGTGGGCACAGCATGAGCCAAACATGAACGAGTCAACGCACATGCCCACGTGCTGACCCTCGGACTTGATGCACTCCCAAACGAACATGCAGGTGCCCTCGATGCGGCCAAAGGAGCATGGCTTGGGGCTTATCTTAAAATTTTGGCTGCGCTGCAGATCCGCAGGCGTATAGTAGCCATCCAGGCGATGTGGACTGCGATAGAAACTGGGCAAAGATGTGCTGTCATCCTCAATAGTGGAATCGTAATCAAAGCTGTTGGTATTGCTGCCGCTGCTGCTGCTGCTGCTACCGCTCCCGCTGCCGCTGTGCGGTGGTGTGATAAGCGCCGCCGTCGCCGCGGCTAGGCAATTGACTAAGATAAAGGCTACTAATACTGCTACTATTTGGTGTCTGCTGCTCTCTGGTATCGCTGCAGTTGCTCTGTTGACTAGCCAACGCTGTTTGGGCCACATCTTCGGGTCTGTGCTGCTGCCAAAAAGAAATAAGAAAACCAAAACGAAAGATAAGTAAAAAAGTGTGCTGGGGGCAATTTAGCATTAGACTTGTTACCTGCCGGAACACTGGTCATGTTCCAGATGCCCCCATACCCTGCGCTTCGCTTTACCTTCTGATCCCTACTAATTAAGTGCACTTGTCGCATGTTGGGTACTCTAAGCAACTGCAACCACAGTAACAGCAACAGCAACAACAACATTAGCGTTAAAAAACGGGCATGTCGCTTCAGCGATTTCTACTCTTTATGATTGCCAGCTGTTTGCAGCGCCTGCCGTTGTTGTAGTTGTTATTGCTGCAGTCACAGTTGTTGCAGTTTTTGTAAGACTGCGAGCAGCCAGTGACTGGTTTAATTACAACTTTTCACTTTTGCCTCATAATCAGTTTTTTGTTTTGGCGCACTATAATAGAAAAAATTTATTGTGATCGCACGAATATGTTTTACAGCCAGCGACACTTGCTACAATTAATAATATTGTCTTGTGGCAAGAAGAAAGAGAGACCCAAGTCAGATATCTTGGTCGGGCCGGGCCGGGCCGGGCCAAGAGCTCATCAAAGCGGAATCATTTTGAAGTTTAATTAAAAGTTTACTCAATTCCAACGCAGAGCACACGCTATCACAGTGGATGTTTGTGGTTCAGCTGATGCCACACAATGCAACCACCCACAAGTACGAGTACAGTAATCATATTAGCCCCTACAAGCCAACAACAATTGGCCGCCCTACCCCTGCCCCTGGTTGACAACTTACCTGTGTCTGTGGCTGTGTCTGATTAAAGTTGCTTGCTTCATCGGTAACGTGCCGGGCGCATGTCTGTAGTAATGGAGTACAAGAAGCGAAAGGTTTGTTATTAGTTTTTGTTTTGTTATTCTGCTCGAGAATGGAATGTAGCAGGCCTATAATTAGTGGATAAGTATAAGTATATACTTCTATATGATTGGTCATGCATACGGTGCAAGCGCTACATACGCCCACCCACCAATAAAAGCCCGACCAAAGTGGTCCAGACAATTGCATGTCTTTATCGTATATAGACTGAGGCAATATTGCAGATTATGATCGAAGCCGAATACAACTGGAACTACTTTTCGTTGTGCTGCTTATATACAGGGAATGGGAATATATTTCATATATTATATAATTCAAGAATAGTTTACAATAATATTTTTAAATGTATAATAAATATAAAAATAAAAAGCCCTCACAATTGCCTTTTCCACTGCCCAAACAGGGTATTAACAAAAAATGTAAGAGCACAATAATAAGAAAAAATACAATGATCAATAAAAGCCGTGGTCGCTAATTTATGAAGAATATTGTGACATTGAGAGAAAAGGTAAAAAAGCAGGCGAAAGGGAAAGTATCAAATGAATATAAACCCCGCATATAATGGTGATTCGCACTTAAATACATTATTATAAACATTTACTTTAATAGACCTTTAAAAATGAGTAAAAAAAGAAAATAATACTGTAAAAAAGCCAGAGAAAAAATTCTAAAATATACCTTTTATGTTGAAATTATATGTACTAAAAATATATTTAACATTTTTATGTTTTTAACTTGACCTAGATTAATAAACAGTTATTCCCAGTTATCAGTCGAGCCCTGTATTGATAACAATTAACGTAAATGATTAACACATTTGAAAATGCTTGAATTAATGGGAACGTTTATCGTAAATATTCTCAAGCCCCGTTTATCACTCTCATCTCATCAATTTAATGAGCGCCATTTACGCTCATGGTAAGTACAAATCATTGAAACTGGAACCGAAATATTTCTGCACGTCATGAGTCAGCAGCTGATGATTGAAACTGAAATTGTGATCGAATGACTTTAATTTCAGTATTTGATCTCTCCACGTCTATTTATCGAGCGTTTCCGACCTCTATTACAACTGCTCAATGTACAACTATTGACGCCAAACGCAATTTTCACTCTAATAACTTTATTTCAGTTTGAAATGAAGACAGGCACCAAGTCGATCCGCCAATCGGCCGATTGCTCGATGGGAACTGGGAGCTGCCACACGCCATTTATGAGCCATTGAGCGCCTGAACCGTTGCAAATTAATTTCGTTACGTTTTCATTTCCTCAACAAAACGATCAGTTTAGCTGCTATTGCTGTGGCTCGTAGCTTATTTTATTTTTGTTTTAACTAAGAGACCCGAAAGGTAATTACCCCGCTTAAGCGCCCAGCAAACAGAAGCACCAGCCGTACCACAAGTAATCTTTTGTGCTAATGACTATCTTTTAGAGAACCCTCGACTTACAAAAAACCAAAACAAAAAATAACAAAAAAATAAAAAAAGACAAGTAGCTACAGACTGACAAACGATTAGACAGAACCAGACCCGAAACCCCGGCGCTGGCCATGCCAAAGGCCAAATCATTTTGTAGCAAAATCTTTTCTGTTCAACAAAGTATTAGAAAAATGCAACAGCTGACAGACAAACTGACAAACGCGGAACAGGGCAACAACTGAGGTATACTGCAGCTACGTGTGGATCACAGACCAAGCTGCAACCGATGCCACAACAGGCAGCTAGTTGTACAGTAATTGTAATAAGAATTGCGCAATTTGCGTCAGTCACTTAACTCCAAAGGCGAAGGCGAAGTCAACGGCGAAAGCGAGGGCTACAGACACCAGCTACCAGTTACTAGCCTTCGGTTGCAGTTGCAGTTGCAGGTTCGATCTGCTGTAAAGTGTGGAAAAGTCACAGCCTGTCTGGTAAATGGTGGGCTGGCAGGCGAACCTGCCCGGTAGGCGTTTTGTCAATCGACAGACGATCGACAGGCGACGGCATAGATGACAGGCCGCCCAGGCTAATGAAAAAGATAAACAACTGGATCACACGACCACAGACCAAACACGCAGCTGGGCCGCAGCTAAAGTCCGGCTTCTATCTCATACGTTAGATAGCACATGTCCATCTACAGCTCGACGTCGACGTCGACATCGGCATCTTTTGAGCCGCTCTCTTGTTATAATCACAGCGCGTAACGTAAACACAATTTTTGAGTGGCTTCTCCATGTGAAACACACATTGCCAGGGGCCTGATACGACGACGACAACGACCACTATGATCAGAACAGTGAGAAATAAAAGTCATTGTACCTATATATCAATATCGCTATTTCTTGCTAGTGTAATAAATATTGTCTACGCAAATAATACATGCGTAAACTCTTGGCCACATAAAAACTTTGTTTATATACGTTTTAAACAATTATGGAATGATAATTGGTATAGAGTAGATTATTATATTGAATTCAAAAAATATTTTAAATATTATGTATTTATTTGAGCTAAGATCAATTGCCCAAAACTTTTTAGATAGGCCCAGCCACAATATTTGTTAACAATTATGTTCCCATCTTCTAAAGTCAAATATATTTCTAGTCTATTTAATGGAAAATAAAACCTTGACTTATTTGAATTCAAATTAAATAATTTTTATGATTTTCCAACTAATCTAAATAATAAATCGCTTGAACTATAAGATTGTAGTTAGCGCCTGCCGGCATTAAATAAAATTTAATTTTCTTTTTATTTAACTGTCCATTAACTGACGACTATCACTGTTTAGCTATCACCTGGCGCCTATTTGTGGAGCCGCAACTTTTAACGCTGCACATTAATCAATTATGTGCGTCAACATCAACAGCCATCACCCATACGCACGGTGAGCCCATCAAGGAACAGACCGAACTCGACTCTGCATCGTTTGCATGCACTTTCCACAAGGCTGAGAGTACTGAAATAAAAGCAACACGCTGCCGAGCTGTTAGGTGTCATAGACTGGGCCACAAACATAAATCACTCGGCTGGCGAGTGTCTCTGGTTTATTAACCTGCCTCAGCTAATGGCCGGCCCCGTGCTATGCAACCTGACGGCTTAGCTGCACTTGAACCTTTGACTGCAGCACTCTTAAGCCTCTCAGACCCAATGGCCAATGCCCAATGCCCAGAGCGCAGTTATTGTTGTTGTGGTTGCTGTTATTGTTGTTGGTTCTTCTTTAGTTTGTCTGTCTGTTTGTTTATGTTTGGTTTTCAGCGTTTTTCCTCATTTAGAGCGACCCCGGCGGAACCTTTTGCCTTGTTCCCATTGTCCAAATATTTACTTTTTTCTATGCCCTGTGCAGAGCAGCATGACGCTGCTGGTTTTAAGGTCGAGTTCTGCGGCTTCTTATAATTTCATTTTACCCTCGAGCCGAAAGCAACATAATTAATATGGATTTAGTTGTCTAGTTGGTTTGTTCTCGGACTTGCAGCGCTCTTCCCAGCTTGATTGGCCCAACCAAGCTGTTTATTCATGGCAATCTATTCTAAATAAGTTACTTTATTTTCAATATCATAACGGTCGCACCTGTTTCAATGGAGTGAAAATTAAAGACCCTTAAATGAAAGGGCCCCATTACAATGAGAAATATAAATCTAACTCAATATCATGGGCTACGGAAGTGAGCAACACCAACACGTGCGCCCAAGTCATTCACAAACCAACAAAAAAGTACATACATATATATATATATCTATATTTATACGCAGCAACCATCTCCATAGTCATCGTAACTGTTGTCAAGATCTGACATGCCGGCCACTTGGCATTTAAAAACGTTAAAAGTTAAATCGTGCGGCAATCACTTTTCATTATTGAATGCTCCACAAAGAGATCGAACAATGAGGCTCGAGTCTCTGTTCGTGAGTGTGACAATTTGACAGATTGAAAGTGAAAATCTTCAAAATAAACGTCTTGAAATGCCTGTAATGAACACAGACCCGGCCAGGGCAGCCATACCCAGCCAGGGAGAGGTAATTTGCATGAAATGCACGTTACTGCCGTGCCCACAGCCAATGCTCGAGCACGCCCCGAGCATTCGGTTGCCCATTACCTATTATCCATCTACTACCCAGCTCCAGACTCAGTGGGTCAATCAGCATTCACTTGTCTCATTTTCAGTTTGTAAATTGAATAGGGCCCATGGCGAAGACAGTCAATTTAAGCGAATAGCCAACTAAATTGTCCAGATGGTGAACTATCAATGCACATTATTGCAACGAGCTGAAACAATATGATTTCGATGTATTCTATGTCAAGCAATTTCGCTCAGGCGTCATAATAAACAGCTCGTCAATTGAATGTAAATAATTATTGGTTTACCGGTAAGTGTTTGCCATTGATAATCACGATTAGACAGACAGACAGATGCTCGCATGTAAATAAATGAGTAGACCGCATTCATTCATACATTCATTCAACAAAACAGGTAATTGCCGGTTTGCTGTGCGGTCATATTAATTATAGTTTGCAGTTTATATGGCCGAGTATGAGTGCGGGTACAACTGTGATGTCATTGCATGTCAATGGCCTAGCCTCTGTGATGACACAGCAACAATAACAACAACAAAACAATAACAACAACAAAAGAAAGTTGTTATTAATGTACTTTGTTTATAATTCTCACAGAGCTGCACACTCCTTGAATTGCTTTCTATATTACTGATTATGTGACTGACCTGTCTAAAATGCATGAAATTGAATACAAATGAAACATTTTGAAATGAGTATGTCAATTAATTACAATCCGAAGTTTTTATCTTAATTTCCTCTACACACCTACAGCTTGTCGTTGACAATATCTTTTATTAATGTTAAATGCCCCTGAAAGGCTTTATCAAAGGTGTTCTATTATTATCCGATTATTGAGATTTTCGCAAGATTATTAACTTCTTATTAATGCATATAGACATATTTTTTTATTATAAATACAATTTATTTATTACATTTGTTTTTGTTTTTTCATTTCATTTACCATTTTTATTATATTACATATTTTAATATATTCCAATTCGAAAAGTTCATATAAATCTACATATATATTAACTTATTTATTAATAAATTAGAATTAATGTGATTTTAAATATGTATAAATCTGGCAGCAGGGGCCTTCGATACATATTCATATATATACATATATTATATTATTTCATTTTCCTGTAATATATTTTCGTTAGCATTTTATCAATTTTATTACGGTCAGCCAAGAATTAATAATGGATATTCAGAAACAGTTGCATTCGTTTGCATATTATTGTAGTGGGATTTTGGTATCAGATCGGCCCACACCCGTTTAAGATGGCAGCACAACAACATCTCTATGATATAACTGTGCATGTTTATAGCCAAGGTTGTTTGCGGCTGAGGCAAAAGTAATTTCATAATTTTCTCGAGGAAAATGTTAACGCATTTAGCCAATTTTGGGACCGAGGTATGGCAAACAAATTTTGACAAATGGAATAATGAGTTCAAAAATTATATAATAATCCAAAGACGGTCACAGTTGTTGGCTGAGCTGCAATAAGATTCGCCAAAAGCAAACAACACTCACATGGAGTTACACACACACGCATGCACTCTCGATGTTGCCGTCTGAACAAGAAAAAAAAATTTCGTTTTACGCGCAAGTGAATTGGAATTGTGTTTTACGAGCGCCCGCCTTGATTGCAATCGTCGTGGGGGAGCGCGGTAATCGTAATGGCAAGGGGCAGAGTTTCGGGAGCCGCATTGCAACAATTATTCTGCTCGATGACTTTCGCTAATAAAACGACGTACGGCCAGGCAGCGGATGACAGAGCCTGCTAGCAACTAGTAACTGGCACTGACTCAATGCGAAAGATGGCTTCAGGTTTTATTATCGTAATACCTAGATAATCGTCGCATATGCCAGACTCTTTCATTGCACACATACATACGCTTATGCTGATGTATGTGCAATAGTTTATAAACAATTTTATTGCAAAACATCGATGTGCTCGTCGTTCGTAGACTCACACAAAGTCATTTGCAAATTAGAATGTCACATTACGTATACGAAACTTTATCCGACTTTATGACGACGCAGTGAAGCAATCAAATTAAATTTAAGCAGCAATTTTCGTTTAGAATGTGAAAACGTTTAAAACAAATGAGCGAAGAGCAATTTAAAACACGTTTATGTTCATATCTGTTATACAAGAAGCCAAGAAAGAGGGCCAGGTGGAATCGACCTTACGCTTACAAATGATTGTTAAACAAATTGGAATTAAAACTTAATCAACTTATCATTCGAATTCGTTAGGCTCATAGCTAAGAGAAACCTATACTGGCTGTCGACAGAAAAAATAATAATCAAGAGCTAACCGATAATAAAAATGATACTTTACATCAAATCTCCCAAATTGAAATATCACACTTTTCAATATGAAGACTTCAATTATAAATAAAAATGAGAATGCCAGCTACTCAATTTGAATTTTAATGAGGAGAAATACAATAAAATTTTAAATTGGATTTTTATTTTTACTTACTAGACTTTTCAATTAAGTATTAAGCTCCCAGACATAAATGGCTGTATTTGGATCGTTGTACAGAAATAATAGTTGAATGTCTTTGAAGACTTTTGGGCTACTTAAATGCGAACTGATTTTCACTAGTCGTTAAGAACAATGACCTGGTGCTGTAGCTTATCAAATTTGATTTTCACTGGCTGCCATTTTGGCCACTGGGATTTTGATTCGGTTTACACGCACTCGCACTTTTCTGTGCCGCTCTCCACAGATTTCGTTAATTATTTTGTTCGACCGGCACACTTTCCAACGTTTTCATGGTTAGTGGAACAGCAAGTCGGCCGATAACTGCGTGTATGATCCAGTAATGGTAATCAAATATTTTGTTTAATTGATTTTCACTCTTTTCTTTTTTCGAATGCAATAAACTTTAGTAAATATTTGTGGGCGAGTTTATGGGGCAATAACTTCACAATCACGCCAACACTTCCAATCAAAACTAAATCACCACAACTTCTTTTCGACTTGGTCTTAATTAAATTCGTTTTAAGACCTTAGGTTTATTCTTTTTTCTTTTTCTTTTTATTTTTCGTTTTTATTGCGGTTATCTGTAAATGCGATATTTGCTTTTATTTTATTGCACAATTTTGATTTACGATTTTAGTTTTCCTTTTATTTTTGTTTGATTGTTTTTCACTTTTCCAGCAAAGGTCGGCTTGTGAGTTGATTCGCCTTTCTCCGTCCAATTTCTACAAAATAAAACATAATTATATACGTTATAAGCAACTCAGCGAGCAAAATCAAATAAAACGCTTGGGAATTTATGCAAAAAATATGTCGATAAACTCTGAGATAAGGTGCAGCTCGAAAACACATTCGGTGACCCTATTTGGGCCTAACGTATTTGCATTTGATGTGCCACCAAATGCTAAATGGAATAACCAAAAAGAAAAAAAGACACACACACACACATACACACAGTCGGCCACTAAAATTCAAATAAACAAACGAACTAGTTAGTGCAGGTAGCTGAAACGCTGTGATAGATCAGGTGGGCAGAACTGGATGCCAATCTTTTTATGTGAAACACCTATGGGTATTGGAAATTAAATACGAATCTACCGTTTGTCCAATTTTTATTTCAGTGACAGCTTACTTAAAGCATTTTATATAATTAATTATAGTATGCGTATAAAAACTCACAAATCTAAAAATAATATTAATAAATTAATGCAATATAAACGTAGTTTTCTTCATCTTTCATCTTTCGGCTAATCTGTCAACTGTAAATATAAGATCGCTATTTGGATTGTTTTTTATGCCGCCTGAATTTGTTTTCTCTTAGACATTAATTCGACGTTCAGTTTTCTCCTATCTGTGCAAGTTGCCAGCCAAGCAAATCATTCCCTTGCACTTACTGTCACAACCAGCAAAAGCAGCATAGCCTCAGTCACCAGCTTCCCATCTCAGTTGCAATGGAAGACGTAACCACAAACACCACAGATACCAGAGTTGCTGCTCATTAAACGTACATTTGCACTTCTTTTCGTTTTGCATACAACGAGAACTTGTCAACAATTAACAATTAACTGGCTCAAATGCCGCTAGCTGCTGCTGCTGATGCTGATGCTGCTGGCATGGCTGTTATAGCAGCAAGTTCGTTTCCTAAGTCTTTTGTTTGTCGTATGTGCCAAAGTGCTGCCAATTTTTATTGCCAACTTATCGCTTCATCCTGTCTGCAGCTCTCAGCATCTGTTGCGGCCCCACTCTGGTGTCGTGTGTGGTGGTTGTTCCCACTAAAAGTGCTGCTATTCAAATGCTGTCGCCGTTGTACTTCACTTAATGAGAACCGTTAGCCAGGCCCCAAGTTGATTTTTCGCAACGCATTCGAAGAACAAACATCAAACTGTTAGTGGCTGCTACTACTCTTATTCTTCTTCTATTTTTTTCTAACCTAGGCCTTAGCGTTGACTTAAGTCTGAGTTTTAGCTGTTGCCTTTGTTTTGCTTTTTGGTATCAAAACTAATTTATATGCAAATGCAGTTCAAGTAGCAGCAACAAAAGACTTCGTCGTCGAGTGCAACGTGAAAACTCACAGTAACTATTCAATAAACAGACTCAAAGAGAGATTGCAACTGAGAACAACTCGGGACGTTGCACAGGCCAGCTTCTAAGTGGCATTCTTATTCTCTGTCTTGCGAAATCTCTCAAACGGTACGACTTCTGCTGCTAGCAGAGGCAACACCAACAGCAACAGCAACAGCAGCAGCAGCAGCAGCACTAACACCAATGTGGCATGATTTACCGTAGAGAACAACACAGAAATTAATTAACTGCACCTGTATGGGTGTGAGCAGTGTGTGCGTGTGTGTGTGTACGAGTGTGTATTAGTTCATGTCTTTGTGAGTGCATTAGCTTTGCAGTTAAATGCTTTACGAGTAACTCGCCAGCATCTGACCGCAACAGCAACAGCAACAGCAGCAACACCAACACCAACACCAATGCCCAGTGCAAGCCAGCGTTTTCATTTGACAGTCAGGAGCAGGCCTACTGGCCAGCACAACTTGCAGCACAGCTGAAAAACTGGCTGACTGGCTGACTGGCCAGCTAGCTGGATGGCAGGCTGGCTGCAGCGGGCACTACAATACGAGTATTAACTCACTTTTGCCTGCGTTTTTGTTATTTTACTTATTTATTTTTTCTTCTATTTATTATACTAGCAAAGGCGACAGCAACTGTTGCAGACGACGTCGCCCAATGTTAACAAGTGCCAAGTCGACTGCTCTATGTGCAGCTGTATGCCACAAATGTGAACTAATTAGTGTGCATGTCGCTGACAGAGTTATCGGCATGCAAAATGCAACAAAACCTGTGCACAGGTCATTCGCCTGGCCAGCCAGCCAGGCAGCCAGGCAGCCAAACGGGCACTTGCTTTGCTGTTATCCTTTTTGTCAGCTTTCACGCACAACGCGTCGACTGATAAATTTGATTTCTTAATTAGCAGTTGCTCCAGTTGCGCCAGTTGCCAGGCCAATACAGCATCGGGGCATTGAGTGTTAATTTCAAAATTTCAACGCGTGCCGCTGCTGGGGCTGCTGTGACTGCTGTGGCTGCTGCAGCTACATCGTACCATGTTGCAATGCGTTGACAGCGAATGCAATTTGAACTTGATGGCCGGCAACGTGACACGCATATTAAGCAGCCAAAGAGGCAGGCAGGCCAGATACCAGAGCTGGGCTCCGGTTTTGTAATATAGGCGGCACTTTAAATACGCATAAAGCGGGCGCGCATGCGCAATTAGTCGTGATTGAGTCGCAAGTTTATTTAACCGACGAAAAGCAAAAGGTAAAATAAAAAAAAAGAAGGCAACAGATAACAGCAAAATTACCTAAAAAGCGTGGAAAACTCTCACTTTTAACTGACTGATTTCGACGAGTGTGTGTGTGTGTTTTTTTTTTCTCTCTCTCTCTATTTTTTGCTGTACACTAATTTTGGCTATGTTCAATCGATGATCGCGAATAGCATTAACTTCTGTCGATCGATTTCATTTCAGAAATTTTTCAGAAATTTATGCGTCTATTTGATTGATTGCGTCTTGCGACTTTGGCTAGGTCTGTAGCCGCAGGCAAGTTTTGATAAGTGTTATAGAGTTAGGCACCTTTTAGAAATCAATAACCAGAAAGCCGATGGCAATCAAATTACGTTCCAATGCGACAGTGGACAGCTGCGGTTGCTGCTACTTCGGTAGAATTGGCAACGCGTCGACAGTTCAAAATTTCCAGGCTCGCAAACGCAACGGTAATCAAAATCAAGTCCGTAACCGTATCCGAACCCGATCCGCACTCGTGCGCTGTGTAAACCAAACTGCGGCCGGCAAAGCAGCTGCCAGGGCATAAAACTGCGCCACTTGCGCCGCTAACCGTCTTGCCAGATGCCCAAAGAGAGTTGGAGTCACAGCGCGGCTCGCCAGAGAGAGGCAAATGAGAAAGAAAGAGAGCCCGAGAGCGAGAGACGAGAGCGAGCGTGCGAGCTCGATTGGCCAAAGAGAGATTTATGACGGACAAGTTTGTGCCTTAAGTCTTTTGTCGAACAGCTGATTGGAAGCCCCCAAGCCAGCAGCAGTGGAAACCACAACATCGAATCTCTTAACTTGCATATTGATAAGTGAACGACGAGTGGTGCCAGAGTACCAGTGTATGAGTGTATATAAATGTTTACGGTTTGGCGACCTCGACCCCCCAGGCGTGTGATATCTCTGTATATAAATTTTAACAACTTTTCTTTTGGTTTGGCCGCAATCCCTGTGTTGTTGTCACTGTTGGTCACTTGCCAGTTATTTTGCAAGCCCGCCCGCTCGTGTGGGTGATTCATGGTCCAGAGGCCGAGTCTGATGCTGATGCTGAGACTGGGTCTACGTCTGCGTCTATAGACTGAGACATAAATTGAAGCCTGAGTCGTACGATTATTTAATCTCCATATTAACGCAAGCCGTATTTGGTCTGTGTGCGGTTTCTTTATTGACTCACTATATTTTGAAAGTGGGTCAGTGTTAAAGATTTTTTTATGTGATTTTTTTTCGGGGCTTTCTTATGAGCTATCAGTGTAACGGTTATATAATATTGGTTTGTGCTGAGTGCAGGCTATTGTACTGCAATGAATCACAAATTGTTGATTGACACCCACGGATTAAGCGGGCACAATGTGCATTGTAATATGGAGAAAATTATGTGATAGAGTCAGTGTATAATAAGATTAGCGTTCTAAATAATACGAAAGTGATCGCACCTCCTCCAGCTCTCAACTCTTTTGATAAACGATCACTGATCTCTGGCAATTGATAGTTCGAACAGTTAATGTGACATGAGTAAAGTTAGCCGCTGCGATCAAATGACGATTTCAATCGCCAAATCGATTTGTCAATATGGAGAGTCTCATGTTAACCATTCTAGTCTTCTATAAAATGAATAGACGAACACTTGTAAATCATTCAACGATAGTTGCAGTTCAATGAACCGAACTGGAGAGCTGCGCTTCGACACTAACACAAACACAGCTGGTGACAATAAATGTGAGACTGGTAAGGTAAGATATTAATTCATGGCTCACTGCTGCGGCTAAAAGATGGCATTCCAGATCAGATCTGGCTGAGCAATTTAGTGACAGAATACTTAACACCGATTGCTGATAACTTCTGTGCACCAGCTCTGCGCCAGGAAACGGAATGTCAATAAGCAAACGGAATGAACTTACGGTCAGAAATACAAAATATATTTAAGATATGCTACAGCTTGATGATAGTCGTATACTAAATAATATATTTGTACAAAACTAAAAGTTAGATAAATCATATTTTTATATAAGCCAAAGAATATTTGGCTATCTGTCTTGGCATGTATAATAAATCAAATGCTCAGATTCCAAATGTTAAGTCCTTAAGAATCATATTCGATTGCAATGTAAAATAAAAAACAAAAATAGCCAATATAAGTTTGTAAATCTGAAAGCACCAACGTTCACTTATTGACTGGAGGGCACGAGCACGAATTTTGCATTTCAACTGTCCATATTATTTCGAGAGGTGTTTAGCTTGTCAAGAGTTTGAAGCTGTTAGCAAACTATCGCCAATGAAAAGAAAATGAAAGTGAGTGTAAGACTTTAGGCAAACGTTGATTTTGTGTCTTTTGGCTTTTCGTCAAGTACTTTATTTCCAATTATAACAGTTTGGCATTTGTTTATGAGCTGAATGGGGGAACATTATTAATTATTGGACTTTAAACTGAACAAATATTTCTATACAATAAATCATCGAGATTTTCGTTTCTATACATTAATTGACTATGCCAAACATCAAGCCTTGAGTACATGTTGTTATGAACTTTATTAATACAATATTAAGCTATTAAGATTTATAAAGCCCCATAAATATATTTATTTAACGCTCTGCATGAGATTTGTCTTTATATTCGCACCAATCAATTTGACATAAACTCCAAAACAAAAATTAAGCGGCTGTCTTACGACCGAAAAATACCACCTTACTGACCCATATACCCTCGGCACAAAGCTCCGGGCTGAAACAAACGCAGTGCGCCCGGCCCCACAGCTAAAGAAAAGTCCAAGCCAGGGGCCAGCTGAGTCGGACCAGCCCCAGTCTGAGTGGCAATCGTTGCTTGAGACTTGATTAATCGTTTACACGTGAATAAAATCGAAGAAAAAATCGATTATTCAAATGGCCAGAATACATTAGAAAAAGTCTAAGCCGCTGTTGCTGATGCTGCTGCTGCTGCTGCGGCGGATGCCAATATATATTGGCAATTATGCGGCGGCTGATTAGGCATGGCCCATGGCATTAACTGGGCCCGATCCTGTTGTCAATGTCAACTGTACGCAGCTGATTGACATTTGCATAATATAGTGGAGAGGCCGCGCCAGGGCTTAGAAGATGTGCGGGCCTGGCAAAGTGAAAGTCCATGCGAGATTAATAGGTCGCAATTTGTCATGCGGCTCTAAAGAGATGTCTTCTTGGCCTGGTCTGCTCAGTTGGCGTGCACATCATGTCATTTTCATTCATTGTAATCGTATGCTGTCAGCAATGCCACAAAAGCGCGTCAAATGACATGTGCGAACTCAATCGATTACCATTTGAGTAGGAAGTGTGCGAACTTGTGATGGGTGAAAATCGAGTTTGTGTCTTAAGTCGTTCGTATTTGGTTCCGCACTTGGCGCACACAAGCGGAAATCTGACAGCCAGCACACGCAGACAGCCATAATCACGTATAGACTATCGCACACGCACACACACACACACATGCACATCCAGATACATATATGGACACACAAGTTAGCAGAAAAATAGTTAAAACCTTTGGAATGTGGTAATTAATTAAGCCAGGGAAAAGCGCAGAAAAGTGGCTGCAACAGTCAACAGCAGCTGTCGAAGAATTTTTTCATTTGTTCCATGTTAACTTGAAGGTTACCGCACACAGGAGCAACTGAAGCTAGAAAAGCCATAGCTATATGTAGCTCTAGCTGCCGGGTTGGAGTGGAGGCGGGAACGGGTGCGGTGGTGAGCAGTGGCCAGGGCGATAGCGAGATTCACTGGAATCCAAACATTGCATGCATGAAATGAGCGTAATTATTAAGTAGCAGGCGAAGATACTAAGCTGGGCCACAGGCCACAGCCTGCGATGGGCCAAGGCATTGCCATGTCTTTATTTAATAGTTGTGTAAGTATTTTTCACAGCAATATTGAATTTTCCACACACATATGACATGGGTCAGTAACCTAGAAATGAAAATAACACCTTGCTGCTGCCAACTGCCATAAATGCGGACGGAATGGAGCAAACGATGAGCCATGCCAGAAACTAACCCGACCAACCGACCAAGCGACCAGGCGACCAACCAACCGTCGACCGTCGGCCAACCAACCGACCCCCCTGTGTTTGCTAACGTTCCAAGTCCATATCTATATCTAAGCATGTGTATGAGTCGACGTCAACATCAACAAGACGAGAGAACCTGTATGGAAGACAAGACTTTGCACAGATCACTAGAAAATTTGTTAAACCGCAAAAGAAAATGTTGAAAACACGAAGCCCAAACCGCAAAATGTGGCGAAAAATGAGCGCGCACTGGAACGCAGTCCAGAATGTAAATTAAAACAACACTTAAAGAACTAAATAACCTCCTAACATCTTTTAATGGGCGAGCCCCAGTCTGAGTTTCAAGTTTGACTTTTGAGTTCCAAAAATGAGCCAACACAATGAGAGGGGCATCGACACCCGGCCCAATGGCCATTGTCTGGCCGCAAGACCGTCACAGTCACTTAACAGCCGGCATTATGATATAATAAACAATGCTGCCGAAAAGTCACAGTAGAACTGAGCGAGAGCACCACAGACCAGACCAGACCAAACAACCAGCCAGCCAGGCAGAAGATCAAATGCGGTCAGAAGCCTTGGCCTGGCATGCGTGTTACGAAATGGCGAGCGATGATCTTTAAAAAATCGCCCAACACCAGCGTCAATTCGTTCGTAGATTAATTTCGAGTGACAAATTATACATGGAACATAACGGCAGTCCAATATTTATGTGAAGATTCCCACTAGCTGAGCCACAGACGCAACCGCCGCGCCATCAGACACATGCGTGGCGATCAGTTTAGGACTGGCTCTTCGCACGAGGCCGTTGTCTTAGCCAAAGTTCCCCATCGGTGTGGTGCAGTTGACAGCTAAAATTGAGATTAATTGTGCTAAATTAAGTGAGTGAGAAATTACAAAATTATTGCAACGTTGCAGTTAGAAACTGCAATCAGTTGCATCAGCCGCTGCCGCTGCCGCAAAACGCAACCTCAACAGTTCCTTCCTGGATCTGAGCTGTCGTTGTCTAAACTTGAAGGTTCCAACAAATTGTGCTGGGCTGTTTTGGCAGCTAATGCTCGTTTTGTTGCCAGCGAAAATTACAGGTGTATGTGACTGAAGGCTGCAAAAGATGCATAGGTGTGATACCATTGCCATAGCACATAAATTGCTGAAGGCTGTTGATTTGCTAAAGTGCACTTACCCCACCACACACAATCAAGCACTCAGATAAGCTGCTAAAGTTCCACACTTTTGCGTTTCAGACTTACAGTGTGTGTGTGAGCCATTAATTAATACGTTTTCATGAGAAAGTTGCACGCTTCTATGGAAAAGAAGATAAGAATAATGCTTGCTACGCGTGACAAAATACAAGGGCTGGCTTGGAGTGACACTTGGAATTACCTAAAGTGATTTATTTCATTTTTAAATGAAAGTGGATAATACATATTATCCTACATTAATAAATTCTAAGTTGGGCAATACTTTGTAATCATATTCCACATATCTGATTAAATGAGTTCGCTCAATTTCACTTAAACTTTATCTAGTTAAAAGTCTATTTGGCAGTCATTAACACCACAAATTTAACAGATATAAGACTTGTTAAGCAAACCTTGACCCTTAAAACATATTTACACAAATTTCTCCAAGATAAAAGCCATACTAACTAATTGAACAACAAATCTGGCACCTGAATTCGTCAGCAAAAATTTGTAGCCTCCAATTTGCAGAGCTCTGTAATGGCTTTTAGGCTCAATCAAGATATGGTTAACCTCTGCTACGACTTGCTACGTTGATTCGGCCATAGTTTGAAGAGCATACACCCACAAGCCCAGAGGTGACACATCAAAACGGAGCCACATACCAGCAACGAGTCCCTTTGAGTCAAGAATATGAAAAGGCGTTGCCCAAATGTAAGTGCCACTGACTGTGGCAGTGGCAGTGGCAAGTTGCAACTTTGGCCACGGGCCGCACTTCAGTGAACTACAGGAACGTCAAAAGCTGTTACAAATTGTGCAATTGGTTTGGCTAATACTCATACAGCACAGCACAAAACTGCGCTCTCTCTCTCTCTATCTATCTCTCTTTTGCTATTTGAGTTTCTATACCTCTAACAGTATGAAACTGTGCTTATATATGTATATGTGTGCTCATCAAGCCGCCACCGGCATAGCAGATGTGCCGAAGAGGAAGCACAACAAACTAAAATGGTATACGACCACTGCAACCTGTTTAAGCCAAGGCAACAACGTTGCCTAGCCCCAACCCCGACTGCAGCCCCTGCCTCAGCCCCGGCCCAAGCCGCAGCTCTAGCTTCAGCTCCAGCCACACTTTACAGTTTGATTTCTCACGAGGCAGCCGCAGTCGCAGCAGCCGCAGGACCGTTACTTACTTACATCTGGTTCCGCACTTCAAGTTCAAGTCAGACATGTGGCTTGCTCGGGCAAGGAATGGCACAAGACCCAGTTGCCTGTGCCAGTGATAGAGCCACTGCCAGTTCAGCTTACAAATTTGAATAGGGATTTTGTTTTCACTTCTGTCTGGGTCGCCTTCAAGTGGCACAAGGTCAGTGGTGTCACGGACTGGGCCACTGATTAAGCCGTGCTGTGTCCAGCTGCGCACTGGGCCTCTGAAAGCGAGTTATGTAATAAAATCTAACAAGTATACTTGTTTAAGCAGTTGTAATTCGAAACCAGGTATTCATAAGTAGACGTAATCGTATCTTGAGTTAAGATTTCCTTATTTCGCTGCTTTGAGAGGTTCTGTTTATTGGCAGCAGGAAAAGCAATGCTGACCAGTTTTCAAAGAATTCAATATTCTGTAGAGAAAAATGCGGCATATCAAAATATTTGTAAAAAATTCACTAATGCGAAACTCAAGGCAGACGATAATATTAATGATAATGATGATGATAATGATGACACAATAATGAGTTCTAGTTTCAGCCAAAGTCGGCAGATATCGCAACGCATGTAATTGTCGGCATTGCATTTGTCAAACGCTTTTTCCGTCCTGAATAGCTGACGCAGTGCAGCAATTAAAAAGAGAGTCTTGTGTCCAGGGCCACGCACCGGACTTGAACTGGGAATACAGCTTGGGGGACTGGGATTGACGCTGTGATTGAACTGCACTTTGCGACCAGTCAACCAACCGAGAACCGAGTGGCCAAGCGACCGACCGCAGTGCGTGGAACCTGTTTAGTTGTCTATATTAGATATGAAGCAACGATAAGTGGAGCGCTCTGATGCCTTTAGAGAGCTGTGCGAAGATTTGCAGTGGCATCAGCAGCAGCAGCATCAGCAGCAGCAGCAGCAGCAGCAGCAGCAGCAGCAGTAGCAGCATCAGCAGCAGCAGCAGCAGCACCATCAACAGCTTCCAGCTTTCAGCTACAGCAGCTGAGATCGTCAATACAAACATGGCAAAGATATCAGCGACAAGCTGACATTCTCTAATAATTGGCAAGTGACATTCCTTCGCGCTTTGAATTTACAGAATTTATGGTCAAAGGCACTCCACTGTGTGTACACCCTGCCCCACACTCTATACGAGCCATGGCTCACCCAATTCTGGGCAAGCGAGCGTGGCTTGCAGCACATCCGCCAGCACCTTAACTGAGCTCCTTCAAGTCCATTACTCCAAATTATGTGGCCGGCTGTATGCAAGTTTACAGCTTCGTCTGTCATTAGCTACCAACTCCCAGGCCTTCAAATCCCCCCAGAGCGAGACCGCTGAAATGTGTGTGTGCGTGTGTGCGTGTTTGTGTGTATGCGTTTTATGTGGCGCCGCCAGCATGAACATCTATATAAAATATATAACCATGTTAGTCTCATCGGCAGCAATTAGCCGAGTGAAATTCAACACTAGCTCGTGAGTCCATTGTCCAAATGGAGCACTCGACGGCGGCATCGTAAATGTCCAATTGGTCAATTGCTGAATATCTATAGAAAAAGTTTATATCCACTTCTGTACGCTCTCCTAGGAGTATCTTAAGATCATTACTAAAGATCGTCTGTTAATTGCATACCAATTTAGTTGTGCAAATCAAAGAAAAAAGTTTCACATTCGACAGCCCATCTATCTCGACAGCTTTCGAATATAAATGTGCGTACGCACTTTAGATACAATTTTGATACATTTATCAAATATTGTGCTTAAGTCGATCAAGGGAAAAATTTCAATTTATTGGTTGAAGTTACCATTGCAAGAACAATAAGTTGCTTTTCCGGTACTATTTAAATAGATGACCGCCGTGGCTATAGACTAGCTTAAAGGCATTGAATCGATATTAAAATAACAGAAATGGTTATCGACTTTTAGACACAAACTCGATTTGCGCAACAATATATGGACGTAGCTCTCTTTCTCTCATAGCTTCTGAAATCAAAGCGTTCACACATATGGACAGACAGACAAAAATGTAAACACTTTATGAGCTCTGCCACGCTTCCTTCTGTCTTTTATATACATTTAACAAAACCATGATATATAGTCCTTAAAAGAACTATAAAACAGAAGAACAGAACAGAAAATGAATGAAGTTGTCTATATATATGCAGCAGTATTCATTTGGTATTTGTGTGTAAAACGAATGCTGGCAGCAACAGAGGGGGTTCGATCGACTACAACGATCCCTACGAAGCTATCGAAGCTAGAATGCTTGTCGCAGCAGAGGGTGTTCCCATTGGTCACTTAAAGCTCGATGGCAACGACCCCTACCTGGCGTCGGGCTCAACATTTGAGCGCGATTTAGTGTTTGAGAGAACGTTGCCCTATATAAAGTGCAGCAGCTGTGGCATTTCTTCAGTCGCCCAGACCCGGTGGGGGTCAGTAGTACACTGCAGTAAGTGAACTGAAGTGAAGTGTGTGATCATTCAGCTAAGCATCAAGACTTAAAGGAAATACTTCGAGGAAATACTTAAGGGAAATACTTAAAGGAAATACTTAGAAGAAAACCTTGGAAGAAATACTGATAGGAAATCGAAGAAACCCTTAAAGGAAATACTTAGAGTGAATATTTAGATGAAATACTTGGAGTAGTACTCAGAGCTCTTATACCTTCTGAGATCGACGCGCTCATAGACGTTCGCGAGCTGGGTACAGGGTAGCATTTAGTCGATTAAAATTACCTAACTTCCCTGCCAACTTCATGAACACGTATAACGAAAGAAAATCTATTTTCGGAATCACATCAAAATGTGCAAAAAAAATATTTGGTTTATTGTTTGTGAAATGCGTAGAGAGCAAACAAAAAAATAATATTAAATATAATTTGCTTAACACGTTCGCAGAGCAGAAGCCGAAATAGCAGCAGAATCAGCTTAAATGCTTAATCTCGCAATTAAAGTTAAGAGCTTTTCACTTGCAGCCTCATCTATTTTTATTAAAAGAGCCGTTTGCCCAAGGGCAATGCAAAGCAAAACCAAAAAAATACCAACAATAAATTCACATAACAAAATAAACGCCATGGCTCATGTACGATGTGGTATGAAGAGCAGGTATTTCATATCTGTCCATCTGCTATTTGCTTGGTAACAATCTTAACAAGCACCTGTCTTGGCAGCCGCCTGGCAACGACCGTCAACGAACACCTTTATTGAAATAAGCCGCGGCTTTAGGATCTGTCTGGTGCGTGGTCCCATTTCGCGCGCTCCAAATCTAACAACTTCAGTTGACCCAATGCTAACCAGCCATAAGTTGGACAATGGCCCAAAGCAGTTTAACGGACGTATAGTCCACGCTCACGTGCTGTTGCTGTGGCTGTTGTTGTTGCTGTTGCTGTTGCTGTTGTTGTTGCTGTCGCGTTGTCGTCTTTGCTGAGCTAGAAAAAAAGGGTGGAACAAGTCTAGAGACATGTTACTCCATACTCCATACTATGCCAGGCAGTCAGCAATGAAGTGAGGCAAAATGTGCTATGCTGCCTGCTAGCGATGTCCAAGTCCAAGTTCGAGCTGGAGATGGAGTTGGAGTTGGAGCTGGAGTCCAGCACCTGAACTTGTTCCCCGAAACGTGTTTGGTATTTGCCTCCGAAAATACAGAAGAAGCAAAAATAACAAAAACAAACGCGAACAACAATTTTTGCCATGCCTTGCGACTGGTTGCGACCAGGTGAACAGGCGACCTGACAGAAGCGGCAGCGGCTCTCCATGTACTTGCCAAACGTTGGCGAATATGATTACCGGAGACACACATACGGGCCGGCACGTTGGCCCAGAGCCAACAATCGAGTGCCATAACCAGCCCCCAAGTGTGGCCACAAATCGAATTGCAGTTAATTAATAACATTGAAAACAACTTTGTCTCGTCTCGGGCATGCAACAGGTGCGCCTAATTTGGGTGGCGCCCCACGTTCACGCCCTTTTTCGCAGCTGTAAACGAATCCTTCGCATTGCACCTGTCCAGACCAGAGCTCAAAGTGCAGTTAGAAGCACGGAAGAAGATATATGGAGAAGAGCTCTCTCGTTTTACTCTCTGTGGTAGCCAGTTTCTGCTGACTGCAGATCTTTGCATAATTTTAATTTGTGGCATAACTTGTTTGGTAATTGAGAATTACATTAATTTTCGTGGCAAGTGCGTGCGTGCGTGCAGAACTAGTTCGAGGCCAGCACAACATAGCACAGTCATCGTATGGGTATTGAGTCATTTGGGGAAAAGCGGCAATAAATTGGCCAAGATAAGCGAACGTATGCCAATATTTATACCACTTCGTGCTCGCATCGACCGTTGTCTGCCGCCTGTCGAATATTTCTCTAATGATCAACCGTTGATAGCTACCCACAAACATATCTATCTTTTATTGCACGCAATATCCTTCCAGCGCAATTCGTTCTGCAAATCATTTCGCATTGCGCATAGACAAACATTTTTAGTGGATGCTGGTGGCGCAGTCGCCACGCTCTTGAAGATAATCAGTGGGTAGTCAGTTGGCCAGCAGCTGCAATGGCACCACCAGTAGCCATAGCAGCAACAGTAGCAGCAGCTACCACAATTGCAAAATTTAGACGCGCCACTTGGCAAAGTACTGCATCCAGCTCTATCTCTGCCGGCATTAGCATGAGTAATCAGAGTTCGTAAATTGCATCTAATTATTGTGATCGAAGCTGGCATTGCATACCATCAAAATCAGACGTATCTTTAGCCGACTGTCCAGTTATATTCCAATCAATTTCTAAACAGCTGATTGATTGCACGCAGCCTTAAGAAATATATGAACTATGATTAAGTGAATCGCATTACCTTAAATCTTCTTCAATTATATCTCCAAATAGTTTTCAGTAACGAGCGAAACTTTAGCTTGTTTGAGTTGACTTGGGCATTTCACTTTCTAACAAATTCAAAGTTTTCAGAGAATGTTACTTAATTACAATATATGATGAAATTATTAGATTCAAGTGCCATAAAAACCCTCCACTCTTTCGGGCAGATTAATTTTTATCACTTAATACCGAATAAGAATCAATGCAACATCAAGTCAACTTGCTGGCAATATAAATATACGTATTGAAGTCAAGCTGATTAGTTGGAAAAACACAGAGATCTTAACTTGTTGAACTTCCTGTTAAGTGTGTGGTTACTGCGAATAGCCGCACACAGACATAGGCGCAGACACACACATACAAACAATACTCATCTACACCTATTTCGATATGGGCCAATTGATTTCATTGCTAATGATTGTTAACGGTTTCTCAGACACTTGCAGCATCAGCTACGGAAATCAGTGGTTACCAGGCAACGCCCGATTCTCTAACTGCCACAGCTGCAGTACCACAGAAATTGCGAGCTCTATCATACCTCGACCAACTCTATTTAGTAGACGCACCAAGCTGAGCATGCCGACTGCCTGAATGGGTGAGTGGCTGGCTGGCTAACTGGCTGACTGGCTGACTGGCTGGTTGGCTAGTGGATTGGATGACCGGTTAGATCCATGTGGTTGGTTGGGTTGGTTTATCTGGGCAACGATTTGGCGCACGTTTTTGTGTGTGGCTCTCGTACGATGGTTGTCTTCTGATTGATTGTGCATTTCGTTTATTGTCAGTGGCTGGCTTATCACATCAATTGCAATTTGTTAGCCACTTGCGCTTCGGGCCATACGCGCGCCACTCCACTTGGCCGGCTAACTTGTGTACTTATAATGCCCATGCTTATGCCTATGTAGTTTTTCCGGTCTGACGTGGATCGGCAATTTAATAACCCGCGTGCCTTAATTAAGCCTTAAAGTAAAGCACTTTGATTGATTTACATACACGCCACATGATACATTCGCCTGGGGTTTTATGTGCATTCAGCAATTAAGAGGTGCATGCCAAAGTTGAAGAGCAGGCAAAAGACAGCGAGCCGGTGACGATTCCCGACTACTGCATAATTACCCTATAAGACTCAATTAACTGTAAATTAAAGAAAATGCTCGATTACATTATGGCTGCACTTAATGTCGCGTGTGATAATGGACCAAGCCCACAGAGCTCCAACTGAGACAGACTGAGACTGAGACTGAGACGCCCAGGCAGAGGCAGTCAACCAGAGACTGCAAAGGCAGACGAAGTCGAAGTTGGTTGGAGACGAACACGACAAGATCAGCACTGGAGTAAAAGCATCTTATTTTTTTCCTTGAACAGCAAGTCGAATTAGAGCGGGAAAATGTACGAAAAAGATAAAAGCAGAGAATTAAATAACAAGGCACTTAACGTTTACACTTAACAAGGCGACGCTGTCGAGATGGCCATAAACTGGGAACTGGCAACTGGCAACTGGGAACTGGGAACTGGGAACTGAGCTGGAGCTGGAGCTGGAGACTTGCAGCTAAAATGCCATTAAGTGTCATTGCTCATTCCTGCGAAAGATTGATATCAAACTTTAAATATGCGTACCAGCGAATGGGGCAACACATAACACACAGAACAAAAAGCAAATACAACAGACAGACCGAGTCCCGAATCCCGAATCCCGAAACTTGAATCCCGATCAGCGCCTTGTTACATACCACAAACTGATGATGTGAGCGTGGAGCGTGGAGCGGCGACTCAATGTTGCAATCGGTGCAGGTGCCGAGTGGTAATGCGGTCAGTTTGTTAGCTAATCACATTACGAGGAGCACACACTTCCGTTACCGTAACCGTTACCGTTACACTCCGCACTATACACTCTATTCTATATTGCTATTACACTAGGAAAGAGGCTCACAGAATCCTGCTGGATCCTTTTGGATGCTCGTGCGTTGCTCTGTTGTTCAATTGTTGTTCTCAGATCTGCCACTGGCCGGTCGCACTTGGCCTAGACGAGATCTTGACAAAACTAACTCGATCAGCATTGATCAACACACATTTCAACTGAAAATCAGTCGACGCCATCGGAGCAGCAGCAGCAGCAGCGGCGATCCGCATTGCATCCACAACTCACTTACTCACAATCTTCAAATGTGAGCAGTGCGCAAAAATGTATGGCCCAGTTGCATGCATCGCGCAGTACGCTACGCGATGGACTGCGGCGTTATATTGCGATCTTCTAATGAATAGAAAGCCACAGTGTGGCTCCCAAATCGGCTGATAACAAATGGACTAAGTGCTTTTGGCCACAGATCAATCAGTAATGGCAAAAGAAAGTCACGCCAGTTTGGCACCCACTGCTCAAGACTCTCGACTGAAAATGAGCGTGGGAAAATATTACGTGATACTGAGTATTCAAAGTAAACTGAATGGCGTATAATAACAAAAAAAAAAAAATAAATTAATAAATAAATAATAATAATAATAATAATAATAACAATAATCAATTAAACAAAGTAAGTTATACAAAATTTAAAATTTATACTGTTGTTCAAATGAAAGATCAATAAAGACAAAACCACTTTACCCTGATTTCCCTTTGAAAATGGGTTTAGGGTATAAACATCAATTTTTATAAATGGAGAATATTCATTATTAATTGAACCTAAAATTAATTAGTCACAAAACTGAAGTGCTGTAATTATAATAATTATAAATATTTAAGATCAATTAAAGTTAATAGTTTGTTGGTAGTACACTCTGGCATTTCTTTACAAACAAATTGAAAATGCTGTCTTCTATAGCCTATATATTAATCAAGTAGCGCATTAGAGATGTGAAAAATCTTTGTACAGCAGCGACGTCAATGCGGGCATCGACGCCGACGTCGACGCTCGGCTCGTTTTGCTGCTTCTCATTTTGTGCTTGGCTGGAGCAACCGTACAATCAAGTTTCCACCAATGTGAATTAAATAGTTATCCAAAAGAGAGGCGACAGAGACCTGGCTAAAGCTGCAGCCGCAGCCACAGCCGCAGAACGCAGAACGTAAGAAATCCCAGACGTGGACCACAAAGTAATGGAAATATTGAGAATTCCTTGGCAGCTGTAGCGTTGGCTCTTTTGACTGCCACTGCGACTGAGGCTGAGACGATGACTGGGATTGGGATTGGGATTGGGTCTTGGCATTGGCGCACTTACTCAAAACGACCATTAGAAACTAACATTAGCAGAAAGAGCACCAGCAACAGCGATGCCAATAAAGAACGACAAGTAAGAGTTTGCTAGATTGAAATATGCGGCTTAGAAATACCCTTTATAAGGTACTCATATATGCTTATATTATGCATTTAAATAAAGAAAAGATTTGAGACTATATAATTATCATATAAAATATGATTATTATATATTGTTTATTAAAATAATATATTTATTTATATTTATTATTAGTATTGTAATTATGAGTATTATTTTTTTGTCATAAATATATATATAAATAATATAATATAATATAATATAGAATATTAATTAGAATGAGGTCGGAAAAGTTGTCATTTGAAACGTAAGCTTGCCCATAGCTATAGTACCCGTTCTTACCTGGTCTCCATAGGTTCGAGGTATAAAAAAAACCTAACGAACCTTGACAATTAAGTTTGCGCCACACTGCCAAACCCAATTGGAATTCAATGTGCATGCAACGCCAGCAGCAGCCGCAAATGACGTTTGACGATGATGATGCTAGCCTTGCTCCAGCCCCCGGCCCACAGGCCTCGGCTTCACGGCTCACTCTCATCATTAGTTAGCAAAACGAATAATGAAGTTGGTTAAGATATTGCTATATACACAGACTCACAGACAAACATCATTTTGTGTTTGGAGACTCGTCTCTAGCTGCTGTCGCTTGCTAATTCTCCAACAAATGTTTGTTTATTGTTGTAACTGTTGTTGCTGTTGTAGCTGTTGAAGCTGCAACATCTACATGTGTCGGTACAAATCGATGTGACGCCAACATTGACTCGCAGCTCGCTGCCTGCGCTCAGCATGCTCAAGAGTCGCGTGTTGATGCGCCAAGTGGAAAAATCTCGTTAAAGGTCGTGTCACAAATTCAACCGCAGCCGCAGCAGCACCAAAGCCTCAATATGCCAGCAGAGCCAAAGTGCCGAAGAAAAAGACTCAGCAAAACAAGTAAGAATGACGTAGTCGACAGAACCAAGACTAGGATATACCCTGCACCCCATATTGAGATACTTTTGCAAATATTTTATTATCGAGATATTCATATGGCTGGATAGAGAGATTGACTGGCGTGTTTCGGGTATACCTTCTCCTGCCTGCTTCATACATGAAGGCTCATACTCCGTGAGTTTAGGGTATAAAACAAAAAGCCAACTCGTGCCACCGCTAACACACAATAAATTTTCTATATCTGGCCGCAATCTGACTATAGACTTTAGCCCAAAGCCAACCATCGGAGCTGCGTAGTTGGGTGGCCGCAAGTGCACTTGAAGCTTTGTTGCACCCAAGTGGTGGTTGCTGCTGCAATCAAAATAGATTTGTCGCACTCTGTATGCACCGTACTGCGATTAGGTTTACAGATCCCCAAGATTTATGAACTAGCCATTTTGATGGAGGTGAAAGGCGGTGCTCTGCTGCTTCCAGTGATTGCCCAATAGAGCAAATCAAGCAACTAAGTGTTAGAGCAGTGGCACACATTGTGGCATGTTTGCATTCGAGTACTTAACAACTTTTCTAAAGCACCTATGAATAATTAAAATTATATTCTAAAAATATCCTTACATTCGAATTTAAAAGCCTATTTAAGAATAAGTCACATTTGTGATAGCTATTTGGAAATGCATTAAATTTAATTATAACTAGCATACATTGATTTAAAATCGATTTTCGTGTGATTAAGTTTGTAGGAGTTGCTTCTTGAATGAAATCTCCACAATTTTGTATTTTATATGGAAGCCGTTAATTATGTGAAATCTATGGGAGCCTGCGTCTTGTCGCATTTGTTATCTCGCTCATTGTCATGTTTCCGCCCATCAGCCGGCGGCCTTTCGACACGCCGGCATGCGTGACCCCAATTTGGGAGAGGAGTATGAAGAAAAGTAGCACAGGTTATAAAAAGGGCAAAATGCGAGGAATGAGGATTTGTGGGCTGCGATAAGCGATCTCAAAATGAGGGATAACTGGTCAGTTAATGGATGGGGTCGCAATAATTGGTGCCACATTAAATTGAGCAAATGCAGCGGCCAGAAAGAAAGTGCAGAAGGGACGGCAACGGATGAAGCTGATCCTGATGCTGATGCTGATGCTGATGCAGATGGTCATGCAGTTACAGCTACAGTTGCTGATGCAGTTGCTGTTGCTGTTGGTGATACTCAAATCTGAAGTGATATTTCACATCAACCTTTCTCCCGAGCCTTAAAAGCGGACCCGCCAGTCACACCAAAGGCGGTATGTACATACATACATACAGACATACATACATACATACATACATATATACATACATATATACATTAAATTCCAATGCGAACGTGGCTGCAGCTACGGCCTTTTAATCAAGCACATTTCGAGCAAGTGATTTTATTTCATTTGGTTGTTGCTGTTGTTGTTGTTATTGTTGTAGTCGTTGTTGTTGTTGCTGCTGCTGCTGCCTTTTGTGCATTTTTGCTCACTGACCAATTTAACCGCTTGAGCACAAAATTTCACCGCAAGATCATCGCACTTTGCACGCAACCCAAACAGTCAAAAAAAAAAAAAAAAACACACACACACAAAAATTAAGTTAAAAGCCAAAACTATAATAAAAAAAAAGAAACAGTAAATGCCAAAACAAAAGATGTTCCTGAGCTACGTCCCAAAGTTGGACATGGGGCATGTTAATGTTTATGTATGAGTTTGTTCACATTTTGGGGCAAAAACTAAAAGAAAAAAATAAATCAACAAGAAGAGAACAAACAGTTAGCTAACAGGAAGGCGGGCTTGCAGCATGCATCATGCAGCATACTGCATACAGCATGTAGCATGGTGCTGTGTGCATTTAGAAATTGGTGCAACGCTGCGGTGCACCTCTGAGTGGCACTCGCATGCTCCAATTATTTGGGCAGTCCTGTCATTGGTTATATCACTGGCCGAGCTGGGTTGAATGCACCCCAGAGCGTTGCATTTGGAAAAGCGCTTTTCATTAGCCTCTGACTTTGACGCTGATAAATTTGTAAAGCGTAGAAATCGACTGAAATATACACACACATGCATACATTGAAATGATTGAACGATTGCATGAGCATAAGGCACACTCCAAATGAATCAACAGCCGAATGAATGTACGTCCACATTCACATCAACAGCCGTGCACCTGAGCATTCATTTGCTGCATGAATTTGCGCAAAAGCCTTAAAAATTAATTAAAAACAATTATTTTAAAATAAAATTTAATTAATTGCAATGTTGCATGAGTAGACACCTCAGCGATTGCTGATGTTGTTGTTGCAGTTGTTTTGGCTGCTGTTATTGTAACGGTGGCAGTGGCCTCTTCACGGGGCATCCACACTTCTGCTTCTCCTGCAACTCACGGGTGGTAAAACTCTATCGTATGCATATTTTCTGTCCATTGTCTCAATGTCCGATGATATTGCTGCTGCTGCTGCTGCTTCTGCTGTTATTGTTGGCTCTGAAATTCAATACCATGTGGCCTATATACAGGTGCGCGGCAATGTGGAATCATTGATGGCCATGGGATGTGCTCGTGGTATGCTTCACTGCCACATGAGGCATGCCTGCAACTCGTTGCAAGTGTTTTTATTAATGTTGGATTAGTGCATTATTAACAAATTAAATTAACTGTGCGCAATGAGCTGCCAGTTTATCTTTCTAATTTGATTTTAAGTCATCAGCTACAAGTTTAAAAATTATATGTCAAATATATCTTATCATATTCATATGTATATATGAAAATAGTAATATATGTATGTATATACTTGAATTTTAATTAATTAAAATCAATTGATATATTTAAGCCTCTGGTAACTAGCCTGCTACAAATAAAGGGTGAGGAATTGGGGGAATACCCTTAATGCTTGCAATTAAATGTGAAATAATACAAATTTAATAAAACTATAAATATATATTTTAAAATAGGTTAAAAAAGAACGAGTAAGTAAATTGTTCGCAGCAAAAGAAAAAGCTAAAGGAATGCAGTGCCCTCTTAAAAATAAATTAAAAATTTACATATATCTGTTCAGCGTGTTGGCAATGAAGAAATTAACATGTTGCCGCAAACTGCAGTTATGTTTGCCCCAAAACAAGGAACAGGTAAAAGAGCAGAGAAAAAAGTCGATGGGCAGACACATTTAAGAAATGCGCCCAAAATATGCCGAGAACAAGGAAATGTTTACTTTGGGCAGTTAAAATGCCAGGTCCAAGTGACCGGGCCCAATAATTGCGGCCCAGAGAGAAGGTCCAGTTGGCAGTTGGCAGTTGGAAGTTGGCTGTACGCATAAATTTAGCCTTAATTGGCTTTAATATTATGTTGTCAGTAAAAAGGAAATCAGCAAACGCCAATCAAAAGCAACAACAACAGCAACGTCGCCGACGACGAGGACAATCAGGACGGGAATCTGCGGCTGTGTAAAGGGCCACGGCCAGAGAGAGGCTTAGCAAGTTGCCAAATGTGGCACGTTTTTGAATGTTGCGGTGTTGGGCTTAATCAGCGGCTTCCACGCAATTACAAAAAAAAACACACACACACACACACAAAAACAAAAACGAAGGAAATAAAAATAAAACACAGGGCAGAAAATACATGTATGTGAAAGCAAAGAATTGGCCCCTCCATATTAAGCCAAGGCATGGTCACTCAGCGAAGTCCAGCCACCACGTCAATGCGCCGAGCCCAGCTTTTGGGGCTTTTTGGCGCATTAACGGCTAGGGCGAGGGCCACAGGCCGGGACTCGAATTCAGCTCTGAGGTTCAGTGCCACCCAAAGCGAAGTGCAATAAAAACAAACTACCAAATTTACAACAACACCAAGAAAAACAAAAAATAAAGAAAACGTTTATAAAGCAATTACCAACACTGCTCGTGTTTCAAACCATATGTAAGCTACCTTTGTGTGTGTGTCTGAATTCATAGCAAGCTAGAGATGCTTACGTGATATTTCATTAATAAATCAAATTTTGTATATCCATAAAAGTCAAGTTTAATGTTAGTTTTTTATATTCAACTTAAATTTTTTATTTTATTTTTTATTTAAGTTCTCAAAAATAATATTCCAACTAAAAATTGATATATTATGAATTTTTTAAAACATAAATTATTAAAAATAAAAGCTTTTAATATCTTAATATACAAATATGAATAAGTAAATGACTTATTATTAAAATATTATATTAAAATAATTTAAAAATAATTTGTATTGTTTTATCTATCATTTTCCTTAATAATAGTAATGAGTTTATATTAAATGACAAATTTGAAGACATTTATATTTATTATCAATTATTTGTTTACTAATTTATTTATATTATATAGATAAAGTTATGCTCAGTACAACATTATGCATAATATTAATACTTTTCGAACAGGCACGCAGCTAATGCAAAATGCAAATAGAATAAATATTGCTGTTAACTGTTTATTTTGCTCACGCACGAAGCGCTCATCTCTAATGGAGCCTGTGCGGCCTATTGCTGTTGTTGTTGCTGCTGCTGCTAACAAATGAGCTATATGTATGACCATGACTGTGGATAGGCCTAGTCTGACCATGTGGCTGTAACAGCATCAAAAGTTCATTATACGCGCCCGCGAATCGTGACATTGCATAATGGACCGCTGCAAGTGGCCGAGCGGACATGCAAGGCGCCGCCTCCGTCGCCGGGCCCCTGCTTTGGTGGTGGCAGTCAAAGGTGGTGTGTGTATACACACGTTGGTATGAATGCTTGTATGTGTTGCGGCAGTGCCACACCTACATGGAGAGCGGGCATAATGTCGACAAGGTAAGCTGCAGGAAAATTGATTCTTTAACTAACGGAGCGCTGTCCGGCACAACTCATCAGCATCGTCAGCAAACAATCCGGCGACTACAGCTACCTCATTTATTGGCCATGGTCACGGTCACATATGCCTTCCAGTTGCCCAAATCCGTCACAGACGGCTTCATGTCTTAACGCTGTCCAGTCTGCAATTAGAAACCTGGCAAATGTTTTACCTCTGCCTCCCCCCTTGACATTTTTAAGGTGTGTTCACCGTTTCTTTGTGGCACAGTCTCCCAACCCATTCCATTCCACTACACAGCACCACAGCGCCTTGTCTGCCAAATGTTTTAGTTACCACAAACACATGAAATAAAAATAAGATGAGGAAGAGGAAAAAAATGTGTTGGAGCATTTTTCTTTTTTAGGTTATCGCATGGGGCATGGACTCGTATAGCTGCATATAACTCCTACATGCTTCTCTTTTTGTCATACTTATAATAAAGGCGTTCCGTTCTGCAGTCAGAAAATGTCCAGCGTCTCTATTTGGCTAGTTATAGCATTTGCTGTTGTTATTGTTGTTGTTGTTGTTGTTGTAGTAGTTGTTGTTGTTGTTATTGTTATTGTTGTTGTTGTTGTTGGCGCATTGTGCTGCAAGTTGGTCAGCGGTGTCGGCCCAAATGTGAGCAGAACTCCGAGCTGTTGCAATGTTGACCCGTTTTCCGAACTGGACCACCGTCTCATGGGACACATGGAGCAGAGTGCAGGGGGCAATCGGTGTGCCCAGTCGCAAGTGGCGTTGACATGTGCAGCCGAGCTTATCCGCCAGTTGTTAACCACATTCATATCCCCAACAACATATTCACATTTGTGGTCAAAGTTGAAAATGTTCGCCCAGGCAAAGTGAATGCTTTAGATAATCAAATGCTGCTACCGAACGAGAAATGCATAAACTTTATTATAATAAAGAAATCAATTGGCCACGATCAGCAACTCGAAAGTGCCATAAAATGTAATAGAAAGCTGAAATGGGTTACTTGGATAAGATATGACAAAGCGAATAAAGAGCACAGGCAACTGAATATGTACATACTACAGCTAAATAGATGTACGAAGATCTGATATTATGTAAAAATAATAAAAACAAAATAACACACTTTATTCAAAATTTAATTTAGAGGATGGAAGACAAATGCAAACCGCAATGAATATACCTACAATGATCTGAAGTTTATAATAAAAATTTAAAAATTGTTATATAATATAATATTATTTATATCTTTTTAGAAGAAGATTAATGTACAAAGTAGAAGTAATCAGTGTTTAAGTTGTCCAAATATCATTGGATAACATATAATAGGAAAAATTCCTGCTTCAAGTAAACGCGCTTCTAAGCACAGATGAATTCGTATTAATATTTATGTGAATTAAGTTTTTGACTTAATATGATTGATATGAGCAATTCAGCGTGAATAACTCCATAGAGACACACAAGAGCTGGATACAGGAGAGCACGCATTTTTCCAATTCAAACGGACGACTTTCCCCAGCGGCCCATGGAAACCGTTTCGAGCACGTTTGTCTTTGAAGTTCCCATTGATTGGCAATCGGCGGCGTCGAACAGCTCAATCAACATCATGTTTCAACCTTAAAAGCCATAAACAAAATTGCAGCGAAATCTGCCAACAACTAAATACCTCGGAAAACAAATAATAATTGTCTGATCCAAGTCAACAAATCTCTGTACACCGAAAAGGAGTAACGCAGCAATCGCAGACAACAATGCAATAACGTTTAGACGATGACGATCCACAAAGCAGTAACAGCAACAGCAGAAGCAGCACCACCAGCACCACCACCAATAGCAGCCAAAGCAGCAGGGTACGCAGCGATCAATCAATCAATCATTTTCACTCAAATGCCGCTGTCGATGTTTTGCCCTATAGATTTCATTATGGTCATAACCATAACCCATAAACACTGAGACTCCAGCCAAAGACTGAGAGACATATCTTAGGCATCAGCTGCGCGACGCATGCACTGAGAAAAATTACGAAGTTAAAAAAGTTTAATAGGAATTTCATTACTCATCCATAACTGAGAAAATTCTTAAATTTTTGTAAAGCAATTTTTCAACTAAAATTAAAATTATTGATGATTTAAATTTAGATATATATTTTTATAAGTTTATTTTATTTATTAATCATATATTTTTTATTATGTATTTTATTATTAATCATTATGTTAAAGTTAGTACAAAATGTTAGCTGATTCGCATTACTGCCAATGGCAAGTATAGCCAATTTTTTCCAAGTGTAGTCGTGGACTCTCCCTCTCTGTCTGGCTGCTGTGCAATTAAATAAACGAAAGTTTTCATTAATTTCGATTGCAGCGACTGCAAGAGACGACACTAAGGCCAAAGCTGAGGCTGGAGGATGGAGCTGATGCTGGAGCTGCCCCTCGCCGCGCTCTTTAAACAATTCCAATTCATTAGCGACGCTTTTGGGCCTGGTTGTCAAACATGCCTCATGCGCTCCCAAGCCCGTTACTGGGTATCTAGTCGCGGCCAGAGTCAGCAGCAACAGTTCAGCTCAGACTGGCTCTGGGCTGGAGTCTGGGGCGTGCTCTCGTGCTGCTCATAATGTCTGATGGATGTGACGTGCTTTGATGTATTTCACTTTTTAGTCAGCCAACGTTTTCGTAGGCAGGAGCGGCCGCTCGAGCTGTTAACTTCCAGCACAGCACAACGCAGCGCATGTGAGCACAAGTTTCTATTGCCCAGTCTCAGTTCCAATGCTGCTGTAGATGATGCTACGGCTGCCGCTGCTGCTGCTGCTGCTGCTGCTGCTGCTGCTGCTGCTGCTGCTGCTGCTGCTGCTGCTGCTGCTGCTGCTGCTGTGCTGACCATTTTCTAGTTTGAAGACATTTTCACAACGCTATAAAGCAAACAGCTTGAACAAGAGGTGAAAACAGAAAAATCGCTTCGCAAATGAAAAGCGCGAAAAACGCATTACAAACACAGAAAACGAGATGCGGTTACCCACGTCCCCCTTTGATCCCCACCTGACCGAACCTTAAATCTTTTCTAGCATACACTTAACGAAGGGTACAATAACTGTCATAACTGTCTTTCCGGAGAAGCTCATCGAAAGCTAGAATCGACTGAAATAATATATAGAAATTTGTGTACTACCTACCCTAAAAGTGCCTTGTTGTTGTTAATAGAAATATATTGTATAAATATGGAATTTATAATTATTATTGTTTTTAAAATTTTGGATATTAAGTTGTACTTGGCAGCATGATAAATATAGTATATAACAAAAACTAAAAAAATAAATAAATAAAAGTAAAAAATTATTTAAGAATAAAATAAAATAAAACATAAAAAATTAAAATGTATTTCACCAGTATAAAAATATATAAAAATTGGATAAGAGCATTAACTCTTTGGCTTGACGCTGCTTCGTTTGTCTAAGCCGTTTTATTTGCTGTCATCCGTCACCAACGCTGCAGCATCAAAAGGGAAAGCACTAATCTCGCTTTTCCAAATACGCCTTTCAAAGGGCCTGGCCTGGCCTGGTCTGATCTGGCGCGACCTGGGCTGGGCCTGGCAGCTGAAGGATGCACTGCGTCCGGCTAGAGCCCAATCCCCTGTTCAATTAACGCTAATTTCGAATTTTTTGCAGCACTCAAGCTGTATACATTGATTTACTTTCGCTTTCATCATGCGCAATTTTAATTTTTTTTTTTCTTATTCTGTTGGGTGCAAGTGTTAAAAATGAATAGCTCATGCCACAGATAATATATCCGCCTGCCATTGCGACACACATTCTGTCTCTGTCGACACACACATTTGCAAATGTCGATGTGTGCGTGAGCGCTTGTGTGTGTATGTGTGTGCACCGCTGTTTGCTCGTTTGGGGAAAGCGACGGCGGCGCTCTGTGGCCTCCAAGATTGTGTTGCAATTAATCATCAGACAAAACGCATTGTTCGCGGGCGCAACACATCGTATAAGGCGCTCTACGCACCCGCCCGCCCGTCCGTCCGCCCACTTTAAGCGTGCTCCCGAATATTTAAGTCGGTCAAGTCGTTGCATTTTCTGGGCTCGGACAGCGCATGCAACACATTCGTAGTTCACTCGACCCAATTTGCAATGTAGCCTGATGAGGTCTCGAGCCTAGGAATTGCAGTTTTTTGCATGTCTCCCATTAACTGGATAGGTGTGGCGATTAATTTATGTAGTTGATCAGGCTGCGGCAAGTTTTAGCCAGTCAATACCTTAAAACTTTTTTTAATTTGTAGGAGATTGTTGTCCACATATAGATATTTTTCCCTAAACTTAATTCTATAATATAAATATTATTAAAAAAAAAAAAAACAGAAAATATCTCTCAGCGACTTTGTTTTTGTTTTCTATCAAATATCTGTTATATGTAAATTTTATTTATGCATTTAAATTATAATTGTTTTTCACTTGGTTACATATGTACATACACATGTATATGGTATATGTATTTATATAAATATATATAAATGTGTGTTTGTGTGAGTGTTATGTATGCATGTTGCTATGCGTAAGCGCGTATAAATTAATCATATCATACAAATGTAGATCGTATATTATCTACAAGTTCCTGTTCAGTTGCTCTTGTTTTATAAACGCATTAATTTTATATTTATTTACTTTGTTTACTTTATATAAATCAGCTTAGTGTAATTATTAAAACTTAGCGAAATTTCCAATGTTTCGCTTATATAAAATTACACCTAATCATGTTTATTAATTTTATTTTGTTTTATTTATTTATTTATTTAATTTTTTTTTTTTTTTGGTTTTTAAATATATATATAAATATTTTTTTTTTCAGTTTGGAATTTATAATACAAAAATGAACAATTTTGTTTGCTCGAACTGACAAGAGATTTAGTCAAGTTTCAAACCATTTTGTAGAACACATCGTAGTTAGCAGTACTTCTATAAAAGTTCCAAATCAAATCTGTTATACAACTGATCGAAAACAAAACATATTTTCTTGACTTTTTCGCTATTCTTGTGTGGGATGACAAATGGAAATGCTTTAATAGTGGGCACCGTAAACATTATTAAAATAGTTCAGTTCTATGGATGTGGGGTAGTGGGATACTTTCTTCTAGAGGGGTTGACGATATAGTAATGCCCCAGTACCTAAATGTCTATGCTGCAGCTAAACGATTTCGACTTCTCAATATTTTGCTACGTGATTTATATTTTTAAATATACATATATATATATATATATATATATATGTATTTTTTTTTTGTGATATATTTTTAAAGCTTGCCGTTTTGATGTTGGCATTGGCAGATTTCAGTTGATTGTTTGGTCAGCTATTTATTTGCATTTTCAGTTGTTTGCGTGAGTCAAATTAAATGTATATAAGCATATATATATATATATATATATATATATATATATATATATATATATATATATATATATATATATATATATATATATATATATGATATATAATATATATATACATATATCAGCAAAATTTGAATCGTGGAAATCGTTGTGTAGTCGTTTCTAATAAGCTTTGCTTATGAAAAGTTTAACTATGAGCTGCATATTTGATCTGTAATGGATTCTCTATCATGATATTAGCTACCTATTATTTTGATGTATCCAGTGATTACTCGATTCTCGATTCTGTTTGCCTCAAGCAATACGATTCAAGTGATGCGAATGAAATAATATCGTTCCATACTTGGAATTGTATAAACTATACCTTATTGACGTATACATTAATATGACCTGATCCAACTTTAGTTTAGCTCCTAGTACTTCCTCAACAGGTATTCAACTACTGGATACATATTTTAAAAGCTAACTCTAACTCACCTGTTGGATCTGTTCAATTTATCAGATGTATTTATGAGTTTTATATTCGCTTCGCCGGTTCTTTGGCATAATTATTTCTAATTTAGTTTTGCAAGCGGTTTTCATTTATGTTTTTATTTAAGAAAATAGATTTCATTTAACCTTTTTTTTTTTTTTTGTTTCTCTTTATATTTCAATTGATAAGTTTTTGTTTATTTCTATTTTCATTGTATATAGAAGAGATTATACTTTTATTGTAGATATTGTATTTAGTTGTAGTGCCCAAACATGATTTACTTTATTTTCACTTTTTATTTACAAGTTTATTTCAATAGTTTTATGCTTTTATAAAAAAATATCAAATTTATTTACCTCTTTTTATTTTGGTTTAAGTAGTAATTCTGTTGCAGTTGCCTGATCTGATAGGTATACGCAACATTTCATGCTTAATGCTGTTTTATTAACTCTGCAAGGCCGACATCAAACATTTTTAGGCATTTTTATTTATTTCATTTTTTTTTTTTTCAAATTCATAAAATGGAAATTTTGGTTTTTACTTTTTTTTTACATTTTGGTTTAAAAATTGATTTGTTGTATATAAATATGTACAAATATTTGTGTAAAAAAGCATATGCAATATATAAATTTCTTTCTTAGTTTTTACATCATTTTCTTAAATGTTATTGGCGCTCATGCAGTTGAAATATCGTTTTACGCTCACTTATAGCTTTTAGTTCATGATTTTATTGTTGTATTCAGCTGTTCCATAAAGCTGAGCATATCAGAGGCAACATTACCATTAAATATAACTCGTAATTGTTTTTGTTTTTTGCTTCTTTGGAGTATAATTAATGCGTTTGTTGTATATATAGTGTTTGTTGTATGTGTGTTGGTGTGGGTGTGTGTATTTCGATATCTTGCTGCACAGTTATATAAACTTTTTGACTTATATGCTAGTAGTGTATTGTATTTTGTGTATTAGTGTGCTGATGTATGTTTCATATTCATGTTTTTTTCTTTTCTCTTTTTCTTGATAAATGTTATACTTGCATTTAAAAATTAACTAATCACTTTAAACGTTATGCTTAAAATGTTATATTTAGATGTATATATAAGTATATAAGTATAATTATATGTTGTAAACTATATTTTTTATTTTCTTTATATATCGCGCTCAACGTTCTCTTATCTCCACTTGCTTTTTCTTTCAGCTGTTGTTATTGAAGGTAAGAAAAATAAGTTACTATCATTCATTTGTTATTATTGGTGTATAAACTTAGTGGTACAAATTTATTTCAGTTTTGCTCGCAATATTACCCAGTTCTATATAACTCAGTATATTATGGGTGATCATAGGTGATGAAGCAGAACATAATGTGTTTATATTATGTATTTATGTGTGTGTTTGTTAAACTTGTTCTATTGCATCGATGTGAGACTTGTGGAAGTACTTATGTGCGACGAGGTGCCCAATGTGTTGGCCATATCTCCTTGATAGCTAAACTGTAATTTGAAGACCAAATGTTGTTTAAACTTTTATTTCGTCAATTAAGCAAAGATAAATTTACCTGCGGGAAAAGCGGCTCTTCGGCTATAGAACCTAATGGACCCGTGGGATCCGGCGGCGTTAGCTCAACGCTCTCGCCTGTAAACTCCTCGTCAAAATATCGTGTGTCTGTATCTGATGTAACCTGAGGCTTGAAAGGCGGCGGTATCTATGTAAAATCAAATGTGGATTTAAATTTGTTTAAGCCTGTTACGAATGTGCCATACCTTCTTCTGCACCAGATCTGTCCAATTAATACTCGCAAAGAATGGATGTGCTTGTATCTCCTTAACATCATCCTGTCCTCCGCCCAAACGATTTCTGGGATCCTTAGCCAAAAGACCAGATAATAGACTTTTTGCTTCATCTGTTATATTTCGTGGAAATTTCACATCTTCTAACAATATCAGCGTGAAAAGCACATCATGATCATGATTGTAGAATGGTAGTCTTCCACAGATCTGCAAATTTAAGAAATGTATTTATTTAAAGATGTATGGGCTTTCCAATTTTCCAATTTGATCTAGTCGTTTGCTCACCATTTCATACATAACCACACCGGTCCCCCACCAATCCACCGCGCGCCCATAATCATTATCATCTAATACTTCAGGGGCCAAATATTCCGGTGTGCCACAAAACGTTTTCGTTGTACGACCGTAAGTGATGTCCTCCTTGCACAGCCCAAAGTCCGCTACCTTAATGTGACCATCTTTGTCCAGCAAAAGATTCTCCAGCTTTAAGTCACGATAAATGATGCCCTGCGAATGCAAATATCCCAGCGCCGATATTATTTCGGCGCCATAAAAGCGTGTTCGCTCCTCTGTAAAGATGCGCTCATGACTCAAATGCCAAAACAGCTCGCCACCATTCACATATTGCATAACAAAACAGAGACGATCATTGGTTTGAAATGAATATTTCAGTGACTACAAAACAGAGAACAGAAAAACATTTACATTAGATACATTTATTAATGATTAAGTCAACTTTGAAAATGATCTATACCGAACAATCAAATACTTTATAAATATATAAAATACAATATAAAGAATATATATATATATATATATATGCTAGCTATTCGCATATGCTACATGCATTCATTTTTATTCCAGGGAAATAAATTTGCAAACCCTACTAGTATGATCGTATTCAAGAGTGTTCCATCTACATATGTATGTATATCTATGCATTAAATATTATTCTGATTAAAAATGGGAAATCAGGGCTGTGAAAAATGTGTAACAGGCAGAGGGAAGCATCGCAGACCCCATCAAGTATATATATTCCTGATCAGAGCGACGTGCTGAGTCGATATATCCCTGTCCGTCTGTCCGCCCATCCGTCCGTTCGTATGAACGTCGAGATCGCAGAAGATATAAGAGCTAGAGGCTTGAAATTTTGCAGCATACTCGTGTATACCATACGCAGCGTAATTTTAATACTTTTAGACCTGGAGATTTCAGATTTACTGTGTACATACATCTGATCAATACGAAGGCTTTGTAATTTGCAGATGTTGGACGTAATGTTGGTAATGCCCCTTACACCCTGAATTTGTAAAACACGTACTTTAAGTACTACAGACTTGTGCTTTGAAATATATACACATTTGAATATTATGATCATTCATGAAGATAGTCCCAATACAAGAGAAATTATTGAGCAACAATGTTCTCATAATATTGCCCACACTGAAGTCCGAGCGCTATAGCTGTTAACTGCGTGAATATCAGCTCTTTGTAGGGATCAGGGTATCTTCTAGTCAAGCAGTCTCGACTAGAGCACTCTTAGTTGTTTTTTATAAAATATGGAATAATTCAGTATAATAAAATAGAATAACACTTACAATCAGGAACGGATGATTTGTTGACTTTAGCACGCGGCTTTCGGTGAGTGTGTGTGCGACCTCATCCTTTTGTATGATCACCTCCTTTTTGAGAATTTTGATTGCGTACAATCTAGCAGTAGCCTTTTCGCGGCAGAGAATTACCTTGCCGAAGGTGCCCTTGCCGAGCACCTTAAGGAATTCAAAGTTCTCCAGTGTCTAAATGAAATATGAGTTAATAGATATACATTTGGATTCGGATAGGAAAGTCTGTTTTCCATGTACGTACCACTTTCTTAACGCCGCTACTGTTGCGTGTAGTGCCTTGCACTGAGAACTGTTCGGACAGCTCCACCTCGGCAATGCCGGCCATATCCACATCGCCCATATCTGTTTGTGCTGATGGCGACATGGCCGTCTCGCCCATCTCGCATAGCCTGCTGGCCACATTACGTATAGCCTCCGTCCAGCTTTGGCGTTCCTTTTCCGTTCCGACAGCAAAGGTGCGCTCAATTACCGACGTCCACTGCAGGCCGCGTATGATGAATGTGAAGGGCTTTGGCCGATCCACGGCCATGATTTGACAACCGCGCACGGTAAAGTTGTTGAGCACGTGCTCCATCTGTGTATAATCAACGGGAATGCTGCGATAGCCCATCAGAGAGCCATCGTCGCGCAGAACAAAGTAGCGTTGGCGCCACGTCTTGATATGCTCGCCGCGTTTCATCAGCCAACCCTCTTTCACGATCTGTGGGACGGCCGTAACGAAGGGTTCAATGGGGCTGGTGGGCGATGTGCCCGTTGCTGTCAAGGACATGATGGCTTCTGTTGCCGTCACTATTGGATACCGAGTGGTGGGCACCTCGTTGTTTAGCAGTGCGTCGCTCAGTTCCGACACGTTGCAATCGTTGATGTTGCTGTTGCTACCGTTGGTGTTGTTGTTGCTGGCGTTGCTGTTGCTGGTGTTGTTCCTGTTGAAATTGAAGCCCAAACGACCGCCAGTGATCGCTGAAGCTGTTGGCGTGGGCGTTATTGAGGCAGATCTAGGTGCGGCGCTGGCAACCACAGTCGATCTCCTCTGCAGCGCAAATGGTAAGTAATTCGTGTTGAGGCTGTTCCCAGTTCCGGGTGTACCAAGCTAACCAATTCCGCACGCCCCAGTCTCAATTCTACAATGACGGCACTTGTTAAAATATGCACAGGTCTAAATAGTACAAAAAAGTATTAGTGTTTCTTAGCATTTTTGCGAGTGCACCACCTTTTTTATAAATACAACTATTTACTCTTTTGAGATAAGCACGTGATAAAACTCAGAAAGTCCCTACAAATTTCAACGAACATATATATGATTATACAATCTTTGATTGTAAAAATTATGTATACTAGATTTTAAATTAATAAATCAAGAAAATTACAACTTTTCTTCAATTCTCAATTTCACATTATTTTTCGTGTCACGGAAAGTATTCAGCACGCAGCCATCTCTAATATGCACATACATACATATATGCATATGCATATTTTGTTATTGTCTTTTGGCGTGTTTATGGCAAATTGCACAGCCCTTTGTTGTTGTCGTCGACGTTATTATTGTTATTGTTATTGTTGTTGTCGCTTGCGTCACCAGTTGCAGTAGAAGCAGCTGCAAAACTGCTTAAAATAGGATCGATCGTTCGAAAAAATAATAATAATAAAAAAAAAAAAACAAATTCGAGCATTTACGATATTTCCGTTCGCAAAGGGCTGGCGCGAAGACGACGATGACGGCGGCGACTGCCCTGGCGCTTTCTTTCACTTAGTCATTGCGCACCCCACATTTAGAGGCGCCAGCATATTGGCAGCGGGACTGTCGCAATTGTTCTTGCTGTTGATGTTGCTGTTGTTATTATTGTTGCTTTTGCCATTTCAGCTTCAAACAAAATTCCCCGCGAAGCGGTCCACACAAGCGATACGAGCAAAATTGTTCGCGATTGCATTTACCGCGAAATTAAATCAAAACAAGTCGACGGATCACTGCTGTTCATGAACTTACACGCATACATGCATTCATGCCGATGTACGCACATATTTACATACATATGTATGCATACGTGCTAGTGTTTGTATGTATTCATGCATATACATACATGCATGCATATGTATGCTTGCATGTCGCGCTCACTGTGCTGTGTGGCCCGCTGGTTGCGATCGCAGCGAGCGATAAAGGTGCGCGGGGCATGTGTGCATGTGTGTGTCTCAGAGAGTGCGGCAATGATCGCAGCTGAAAAAAAACATATTCATTTGCAATTTGCGAAAATGTCAACTCCGTGCCTTGGCGGTCGCTGCCGGCTGTACAAATTTCGCTATCTAAAACTGTAAACAAATGTACATAAAATAAAATCGACAAAATACACGCACATATATATATATATATATATATATGCACACATGTTTGTTTGTCTGTCTGCAATGCAAAGTGCGAGGCCGCGACCAAGGAAAAGCGTGTGGGCCGGCCGGGGGAACATGATGGGTAAGACGCGAACATGTCTCGACAGACAATACATATGTACACAACAACGTTTCTTTCTGTGTGTCAGAGTACGCCTGCGTGTGCGTGTAGGTCGGCGCATCAAGTGATCAGCACCAATAAAAAAAAAATAATAATAATAAAATGCACACCGGTTCGAAACAGATTCACTCCCTAAACCGAACCAGTTGCAAGCCAGTTCACTCAGAGACACACACACACACTCAAATGTATACATAAATTCATGTGAATTGTTTATGCAGACATATTTACTATTTGATGAAAACAATTTTTAACAGCAGTTACGATTACCCCTTCATATTGTAGTTCTGCGCACGAGTCTAAACAACGAGTCGAACCGGCAAACCGAACCGCAAGCAAAACTTTCAGAGCTTGCAGCCTTGTCAGCAACATGTCTAGACACTAATACAGTTATCAAATGCACATATATATACACACGCACGCACGTACACATACGTTTATTTATATGTGCATATACATACATGTGTGTATGCACGCAAACATACAGCCCCACAAAGATAGATTACCATCGGGGGCAGACAACACTGTTGACGTCGACGTCGGCGTCGGCGTCGACGTCAGCGTCTGCGTTGACGACGGCGACTATGACTACGACGACGACGAAAAATCTGTAAGCGAGTGAACGCACAACAATAACAAAGGCCACGGCTGTTTGGGGGAATTTGGCATAAAACACTTGCATTTCAAATGCCACTAAAAATTTTGAACCCACCTAATTGTTTAAAAGAACCGACTTTTGCATTTGATTTTTACTTTTTTTTCAGAAATGTAAAAGGCAGACTCTGCTGCTGAATGGTGACGGTGACGGCGACAGCGACACTCACGTATGTTGTTTTTGTTTCTGTTGTGTGTTAACGAGTGAGTGTTGCGAGAGCTTGTGTCACTGTGTGGTTTCTGACACCCACAGTTGGATATGGATTCTCCACGCAATTGTTGAACTGATCGAAAGTATTCTTTTGTCCTGCCTCGCATAATATATGTATGCTGAAATTTTATTTTTTCATCAACACACGCACTCACACTTAATTTTCCATGTAGATGCACCGTTTGGTTTTTACGCTTCACTTTTTTATTCGTGCGATATACGAATTCTAGATTGTGGTGGTCCGTCGAAATACCATGTCGATATGACTCATCCACAGCAACACTCAGCATGCTATGCCAGGATGACATTCAGTTGATACAATCGCTTTCTTCAACGTCAAATCTATATGAATAGATAAATAAATTTATGTACATATATTTTTAAATAAATATATATATATTTCGACGATACAAAATTTATTCAATTGACTAAGCGGAATGGACTCAACTGAAACTAACTACAGTGGGCAATCCCAAAAGCAAAATAATATCCCTCGCTTAGAGATAATCGCAGAGCACCAAATGGATTCGAAAGATCCTAGCTATATGAGCATTCAAAAGCCTGTTAGTCCATCAATTTTCCTCGAGAAGCGCTTACAGAGAAAGCCAAAATTTTTCGATTCTGGAGACTATCAGATGGCCAAACAAAACGTCAACAGTTCGATGAACCTCTTCGAGTCCATTGGGGTGACCATTCCAACTCCAGACACCGTTTCGGCTCGTAAATCTTATCATATCGGTCAAAAAACTTTCTGGAAGGACCCTAACAGCGATAACAGCAAACCCAAATAAGCCTAATACCACATAACATTATATTATATATTATAAGTTATTTATTTATTCTTATTTATTTATTTATTTATTTATTTATTTATTTTTTTTTTTTTTGGACCACAAATGCTGTATTAAAAAAACCGTTTCCAATAATAATAAATAATAAAATCGTAGTTTCTGAAATCAAATCCACAAAATGCTATCGAGCTTATCTGCAGGGGAAATTATTATGCGTCTTACAGCACTGCAATGTAATTTTTTTTGTTGAACAGTGTGTACATATTGGTCGAAGCGCGAACATCGATAAATGTATGTAGATGTTGGTCCACCACTAAGCAGCAGTTGTGTGCACACTGGCCGATCGGTCGTAGTCGTCGGTACGGTTAACTTTTGTAAATTGTAGAATTTAAATAGAAAGGTATTAGTTTATGCCAAACGCGTAATTGCTCGCATTGGTTTAAGCGAAAAGGTAAAAACAAGGATTCGTAATCGGGTTTATTCACGAAAAAATATTGTATACACATATATATGCATGTGTGTGTGCTCGTGTGCTGGGCTTATCAAAAGAGACATAGAAAACTGCAAAAACAAAGGTGTTATTGACTTCGCTAGTGGAAGGCAGCTTTCTTTTTTTGCTTCTAGCTCGTAGCGCATTCCAGTTCCACCCTCTGTCTATTAGATTTTGCTGAATGAGCACAAATTGTATTGTATAAATAATTAGACTCCAGCTGAGGCAAGTGGCTATAAAATGAAGCAACATAAAACAGCTAAATATGAAATGCAATCGAGTCTGGGGCAATCAATACAAACACAAACACAAATACAAACTCAATTGCAAATACAACTGCAATAACAACGGGCCCCTCGAGTGTCAAATGTATACGTGAGTGTGTGTGTATGTATATGTGCGAGAGTGTGTATGTGGTGCGTGAAAACAAAACAAAAATTGTATACAATATGGAAAAAGAAAGCGCATAATTGAATAAATAATAACAAATGAGGGCGAGGCCCAATGACAAAAAGCCACTGTTGGCATCAAAGCGAAATGCAAGATTAACAAAAATATGCATGCCTGACGCATTGTTTACGTGATTTTGCCATTCCATGCAAACGCAAACTCACACAAACACACGCACACTCACGTGCAGACGTGCAAAAAACAGTTAACTCTTGTGGTTGTGTGCGGGTGCATTGGTCTCAGGGTTTCTTTTGCAACGAACGAAAAGCAAAGGAAATAAAAGAAAAGAGAGTAACCAAGAAAAATGCGAAACTAACCGCAATATAAGAGGCCGAGGCTGGCCTGGGCAGGGCAGAACAGGGCAAATCAAATTAGCAGCAGAGAACAAAAATGTGCAAAACGGTTGGGCACGCCCTTGAACTTGCGACGTTCGCCCTTATGCCTCCTCCACCCGATTGGTACTTAACTGTTAACCGGCTCAGAACCCGAAGTCCACTTCGGACTCAAAAGTCACTGATATCGCAGCACTTCCTTGTATCTATTCCTCAATTTTTATGTACGAGGAATATACGCTACTTCTCATGCTATCTTATCAGGAATCTGTATAAATTGACTTCACTGGCTTATCAGATATTTTTGCGGAGCGAACTCGCTGCTCTTATCATACGTACATATTTATATTAGCTACATTTGCGAGCTCGTTAAATATTATTATTTCTTGTTCTCATTATTGCGATGGGAAATATTCATATAGTTGATAAATGAATTTTATCTTTTGATAGTGATTTCAAATTGACTTAATAAATTTTAATATAATTTTATTTAACTTATTGCAAAGAGAACTATTTATATAATTTTAAGCATCTAAAATGAAAATAACTGAATAAAATAAATATATAAATAGATATAAAAAGTGTGTAAAAATAATTTGCTTAAAAAGGATTTTTTTAATTGTCTGATTGCAGTTAGATCCCTAAGGACCCACACACGAACAGATAAAGATGTTCAACTTCATGAAGAAAAGCGCTGGCGATGAAGAGAAGGAGCGTCGCAAGCGCGAAAAGAAACTGCGCAAAGAGGCTAAAGGTGGCAGCGGGGGTGGGGTAACTGGCAGCATGAGCACCGATGAGCTGCTGCGTCTGGAGGAGGTGCGTCGATCGCTGAAGATACGGGGTCGTCGCAAGGAGAAAGAAAAACTGCCCAGCGGCATAACAGCTGACTACAGTGCAGATTTCTTTGCGGCCCTCAATGCCGATGCAGCCAGCGGCAACGCCAATGGGAATGGGAATGGGAATGGAAATGGCAATGGAAATGGCGGCCCAGAGCAGGATCGTGGCAATGAGGAAATTGTAGCATCTGTGATGACACACATCGAGAGCCGAAGCGTCGCCAATGAAGCTCTTATCTTGAACTATGGCGAGGTTACACATTCCCTGCTCTCGGGCGGACTGAAGGTGAGCATGCTAAGTCGGAGTTGATGCTTCTGAAATGTAATTACTATTATGCTGACAGAATCGATTTTTACCGCCGGTGCCGCCAAAGCCGCCCAAGCGTGGCATTTTGAAGGGTTCGCGCAGCAACATGAGCAACGTTCACGAGGAGATTGTCTTCACCGGTGGCGGCACTCCCGAAATGCTGATGCGCAACACCATGCAAAATGAGCAGCTGTTTGAGGGCAACCGTGGCGGCGGCAGCGGTGGCTCCAATTCCAGCCAACATGGCACCTCCTTCACCTCCGTGGAGAGCCTGCGCAGCGACGGCGATCATCCGCCACAGCAGCGCGCCATGACCCTGCCGGCGAACGCGCGCTATGGCGCACCACAGACGCCCACGCAGGCTGCCCATTTGCATGTGCTGACATCACCGTCGCCGAGTGCCGACAGTCTCACAGATACCACAAACTCCTCCTTTGCCACGCCTCCATTCTCGCTGAGTCCAGTGGGCGAATCGCAGGGCATCGATCGCTGGGCACGTGTGCACGCCTTTGAGGATGTGCAGCTGCCATTGCCACCGGTCCAGCTGGTGCAGCTGCCGCCGCCCAGGCAGCTGGTCATCAAACGCCAGAAATCGCCGCGGCATGACTTCGGGTTCAGTCTGCGCAAAGCCATTTGCTTGGACCGCACCGAGTCGCTGATGTCGCCCATCTTTCGACCGGTGATATTCGCGGAACCTGGTGCTGGGGGTGGCGCCACGGGCCTGCTGCCTGGCGATCGTTTGATCAAGGTGAATGGCACACCCGTGGGCGATTTATCACGCGAGATCATCATCGAGATGATACGCAACAGCGGCGATGCTGTCACCGTCGAGGTATGTAAAACACTTTATAATCTCATGACATCCACTCTCACGTGTTTCCTCTCTCCGTGTCCTTCACGTATCTAGGTGCAACCCGTCGCTGAGCTGGTGGAGTTGAGCAAACGCTGCATGGCGCCCAGCACGGCCACCGTTGAAGAGATCGATCATTCCATTAACAACGGCAACTGCAACACTCTTCGTCGCAGCGCCAGCAAACGCTTCAAGCGTCAGGTAAGACAACAACTCTTATTCCCCTCTCAATCCATTAGCAAAGCAGTGATTAATGAAATTTGTTACCTGGAATAGCAACAATATTATAATCACTCGTAATTGCTCATTAATCATGTAATTTCGATAGAATTAATGCTCTGAACGATCAAGTGGCAAACATGGAAATGGCGTCCAAGGTCGGCTCAGTAATTTAAAAGAGAGTTGGTTCAAATAGGATTCTTTCTAACTATCTACCTAGCTATTATAGAAGTTATAAGATATCCCATGATTTTAGGAACTTCACAGCATTATAAGATAATGTGAAGTTGGGTCAATGAACCAGCAAAATAAATAACTATTGATGTTGCTATTCTACATTTTATATCGATAACAAGCATTGTTAATCCAATTCTTATTGAGGCTGGTCAGTAGTTAGTATTATCTTGAATAGCTCAGCAACAGCTGATAAGATTGTATTTCGTAAACTCTTTTTAATCTTATACATTTATGGAAGATAAGTTATTTTCTCAGATATTGTGCATGTGAAGGTGCATGACTCACCCTGTAAACTATATAAATTCATTATTTACTTCAACTGCTGTATAAATAATGGTATATCTATTATTCGAAAGTGGTTTTCTTAACTGTGACTTAACATATGTCGATCTTTCTATTACGGCCCGTATAATTTCCGGGATCGATAAATTCAGATTATTTGTGTGTGTTTTTTCTCTCTAAAATAAATCGAAATCATTTGTTAAATGCTTTCTTAGATTTTATGATTATTATTTAATTTCATTTATCTATCGCTCGAGATAGATCAAACTAGGGAGATTTTAGAGAGGTCAGAGAGTTAATATAAACTAGGTTTGCTCGCGTTGGGCATCGCATTGGAATGGTCCAAAAAAGCTTGTAAATATGTATTCAAGAAAATAAATATTTGCTGTTAAATTTGGGCTTTAGGTAATGATGATGATGATGATGATGATGATGATGATGATAGTCAGGAAACGCGAGTAAATAAACATTTCTGAGCAACTTCGACATATTTAATTTTAAAGCTCAAAATATATGCAAAAGCAAAATCGAATTTCAAAATATTGATTAGTTTCTCTATACAGGGTAACTAAGTGTCGAGCAATTGCAATTCCAGTTGAAATTCTTATTAACTTGTTGACTTTAGCCGCAGCTAGAAACGTGTTCGACATTTTTACCTGTGTTTATCTCCTGCAAATGTGTTGTAAAAATTGTCAGAACCTGAGCGATCGAGCGAGCGATCAGTCGCTGAGAAATTCCAGGCCCAGCCCGTAGCAGCTATATAGCTAAGCCCCATTCCAATTGGAACATAGTTGTTGTTGTTGTTGTTGCTGTCTGGCTAAGTTCATAAAGGCGTCGACATGTTCGAGCGTCTTACTCACTTCATTCAGCAGACGAAAATAAAACGCGATTTGGCAACACTGTTGAGAAAAAAACTCGAACTGCATTTTAGTAAACATCATTAACAACGTGCTGCACAGCTCCCCTTGCCCACACTGCAACACGAACAGCCGCAGACAAGCAGCGAACATGGACGAAGACGTTGACGTCGACGTCAACATCAACATCGGCGATAGCCGTAGCAGCAGCAGCAACAACAGCAGTTGCAGCTGTGTGCATTTTTCTACACCCACTTCGGACTGCGTCGGCTGCCTACACAAATGGCTGACGTCGCAGTCGCTGTCGTCGTCGACGTTGCTCGCGACGCGCTGCGCTGCGCTGCCTTGTGCTGCTTGCGTTTGGTTGCTTTTGTTTTTGTCGAGTTGCTGTTGTTGTTGCTCGCTTCGTTGTCGCTGTCGTTGGAGCTGGGCCGTCAGTACGCTGCAAACTCTGCCCAAGTTCGGTACGGAAATCGAAACGCGAGACACCCACTGTGAAATTTCTATGCGGGATTACAGTAACAACATAATTAACAATAACTACAACAACAGCAACAACAACTTTACAAATTCTTGTCATTCAAACTGGCTTTAATAGTTAATTCATAACTCGCATTTGATTCGCGTTCGTGACTCGAGTCTTGCTTTTCAATCAATCAATCAAACGGCGATCGCACGATGATTGGCCGTTTTCAGCCAGTTCAATTGTCTCTAATGTCAAAGCGTTAAGTGCCTAAACTCGCATAACCACACACACACATACATATACACACACTCACAGAGAGGCCCAACAAGATTGTTGAGTCTTTGGTGTGCGACTAGCATTTCCAAGGTTTTGGGCGCGCTCCAGTTTCGCACTTTTTTCCCGTTTCACGTCTGTGCGTCGCTGTCCCGCTCTGTGTCTGGTCATGCTCCAAGCACTGCTGGCTGCTGGCCATGACAATTGTTTGCATTTGACTTACGATTTAAGTACCAAGTGATCACATAACTCGCACACACACACACACACACACATACATACAGAGACGGACAAACAAACTCGCGCGCATATTTTTTTTATCATGTTTCTCAAGCCGAAAAACTTCGAGCAAACACTACGCGGAGGCATCGTGCCTGCCGTGCCCGCCGCGCCGGGTTCCGGCCTAAATCCATCCTTCCATCGTGGGTGCACGGGCAAGGCGCACGCCTGCGGCACCAACAAGGCGCAAAAGACAACGGGCGTGCCCAATAAAACAAAATCCACGCCAAAGACGCAGCGCAAGAATAGTATTAGCTCGGAGACGATCAGTGAGAGCGGCTCTGAGAACTCCAGCAGCTGGCCGTCCACATCATTGTCCACTGTGCCGCCCACGCCACCGCCACCCAAACCGCCGCGATTGGCTGCCACTAGGCAAGGAGCCAAGGAGACAACAACTCCTGCATCTGCTGCTGCTGCGTCTTCTGTTGCCAACATCGAGCGCAATTCGATTCGCACGCGCAGCTTTCGCCAGAATGGCAAGATCAACACAACGCCAGGCACAACAGCAACAATAAACCCACCAGCGGCAACAGTAATAACAACAGCAACAACGGCTAATGCTGCAGCAACAACATTAATACGTCCGCCATGGAATAGCTCCGCTATAGCTGCATCCAAATATGCAGCAGCTGCTGCAGCTGCCGCGCCAGCTTCGCCCGTGCCCCACATACGCAGTTCTTATCGACGGCGACGCGATGCCCAAAACGCTGCCCTGCAGTGGCCACTCATCTGGGCCAACTCGCTGGGCTGCAACTACAAAAACTATGATGCAAGCGTTAAGCAAAAGGTGCGCATAATATAATTACACTCGACTACAAAAACCAAGACGAACTGCACATGTGAACACCTGAACTTCTGATAATGCACACAATTTACTTTAGACAACTTCTTTGTTGTGAATATGGCTTTTACATTATGGAAATACAAATATCGAGTATATTTTTGCAAAATACGGTTTTATAATAACTATACAGTTTTCAAGTCAGTTTTCCAGTTTATTGATATATGTAAATATAGCATAAACTTCGGAAATACTATTTTCTTGCTTTCTGGTATAAAAACAATCTAAATTTGATATTGTCTTATAGGTAAAAATAGATATATTAAAATTTTACCTAGACAAAGCTTGCATAGACTTTTTTACCTGCAATTTCTTAATATCTAGAACTACTTTCGTCTATTCCAAAATACATCTATAAAAATAATTCTATTTCCATATTTAAAAAATCAATGTGTTACATAAAAAAAAAAAGATGATTTATTAATTTAAATTGGAAATCATACATATAACTACTTATTGCGTGTTGATATAGTGAAAGAGTTTAGTTACCCATATAATGTATAATCTTTATCCGACTTGCATGCGACCCACATACAGAGAATACTCTGTAGAATGCTAGTCAAATTTCTCTGGAAACAGCATGACCTAAAATATTTTGCTTAGCTATATATATGTATATTCGCGAAGTTGGCGTATTTGTCATCTATGGGTTGAGTGTGTGAGTCGAAACTGAAGTTGTAGTTGGGTTTATAGTAAAACTTAATAAACATCATTAACGAGTCATTACTGATTACTCACGTATTTAAATAGTATCGGTAGGCGTTGTTCTGATGATCTTGAACTAAAATCAAATTGTTTCCGCTCAGTAAAAAGATATTGAATATAAAACTTTATTTTCCACCTTGTTGTTTAGTGTTAAAAAAAACAAAACTCTCATTGGCCCTTTACGACTCGATCGATGAATGGATCGATAGATCGTCGAACCGTGACCCAATGTACGATTTAGTTGTTAGTTATTTTATTATGCTTAGACTGCTGGATAGGCATACAGCGACTGGGTTAAGAATGGGATTGGGGATTGCGACGGTGCGTGGGCAAATGGTCGGCTCATAATTTACGATATGGTCGTCTTGTCGCTGCATTTATGGTTTTATGGCTCACTACGCCGACAGCGTCGAGCGATGGACTCGCTGCCCTGTTGAGCGGAAGTATTCATTTACGTCGCCCGCTTTGTTGTTTGTGTCTTTCTCTCTCTTCTCCCTTTCTCTCTCTCACTCCCGCTTTCTCTCTCTATCCCTCTCTCTCTGGGTTTCAGCATGCACAGCATAAACGATAGTTTTTAGATATCAAATCTTAAAATTGAAATGTATTCGGTAAACCTTAGTCAGAGCTTAATTGACGGCTCGCCCTATGTTCTCATTGTCTTTTCTCTCTATTCTTTTTTTCGCGCTCTCTGCTCTTTGTCGTACAGCTAGCCATGCCTTCTACATGTTAATTAGTTAGGTCTGTCTGCACATTCCTTGTCTAATTTGTCTATCTCATCAACTTAAACGGTGGCGGGTTCATTGAACCCCAGCTGCCACACCATTCGACGACTGCAGCTATTGATTGGCACTGGACAGACGCTTGTCAGTTCATTTGTTTATAAAACTTTATACATGTATGCATGTATGTGAGTAGATGTTTATACAAATGTGGAAGGTGTTTGTGATTGGCTAGACATAAAATTATTATTAGACGAAGTTTTTCAGTAAATAAGTTTTGCCGCACTCAAGTTTGTATTCGATAATAAATTTGAGAATTTGCAATTACATTTGAATTACTAATTATATATTTGATTTATTCATTTTATCTATTATCTTTGAGCTTTTAGTTAAATATAAGTACATCCCATATACAGTTTTTAAAGAGCTTTTATGAATTTCTGATTGATCAGTGGGTTCAAGGTATTTCTCTTTAGAGTTTATACTTCATATAATCCAATCTAACTTTAAAATCTATTGCGAAACGAAATTAATAATCCTATTTTTAATATTCGTTTAGTAATACTTCTATATAGTGTTTTATTCAACTTCTACCCACTCATAGGATATTTCACAACAGTTTTAGCTCTAGACATGAATGAGTCTCAACATTTACTTCCTGTTTAAAACATTTTGAAATCGGTATATTCTACTGGGGGGCATAGGAATTCTCGATCTATTAACAGCGCATAACCGAAAATGACTCCAATTACGGGCTATTGAACCTAGCACAATATTTTCATAATTACGCCACAAAGTACGATTGCAACAACAACTACAAGTTAATGCAAAGTTGCATTAATGCAGATGAGGACACCGGGGCGGGTGCTGTGTGCTGAGGAGATGCGGCAGATGCATAGATAGCAGCATACAAAAAGTGAACTGCGTCGGCAGCAACGAGTAAATGCCATTTATAGCTCCAAATGTGAACTGAACGTGTTGGCACCGCCAACGAAACGCTGCTGGCGACGTTGGCGCATTGCATAACGCAGCCGCACATCCACAGCCATAGCTAGAGCGAAGTAATATCAGCAGCCGCAGCAGCAGCAACAGCAGCAGCAACAGCAGCAGCAACAGCAGCAGCATCAACATCTACAGCCACAGAGCATGTCTAGCCCACTAGCATTTGCATGGGAATGGGGCTCGAGTGGAGGGGGATTGGCAGAAGGGGCGGGCACTGGGTCTGGGCCTCGCTCTATGGGCTGTTAGTCTGGGCAACTAATTAGGATTTAGAAACAACATCAAATTTAGAAATGCACCGAAATAAAACGAAATAACGAAAAGCTGACGTTGCGCTTAGGTGAACTGAATCCAACGGAGCTGAAATACCATAATAAATGGAATAAATGCGTGAAAATGCGTGCGCCCAAAAATAGACCGAAATAGTACACAAAATATCACTTGAAGTTGCGCCCCATCAAATTGTTGACCCCGATTCTTTGATATCCAGTAAATATATGCTCATATTTTGCAGAGTCGGCATGAGAACGGTACGGGCGGCATTATTGGCAAAAACGATAGCGATGTGGACGTAGTAGACGACGCCTCACAGCCGGAACGTGTGTGGCTGGTGCATCGCGGTGGCTTTACGGCAGCGCTCCGTCTGCCACCCGGCGACACGGCGCATGAGGAGCATAAGTTGAACGTGCGATTGCTGCATAATGGCGAACAGTTGACCGTGGACGAAGATGACATCGAGAAGCAGAACAGCCCCGCATTGGACTTGGTTGAGGACATCTGTGAGCTGAAGTATCTGAACGAGGCGTCTGTGCTGCACTGCCTCCGACAGCGATATGCCAGCAATCTGATACACACAAAGGCGGGGCCCACGCTGCTCGTGGTCAATCCAATGGCACCGCTGTCGCTCTACTCTGAGAAGGTGAGACTGGTCTGGCTGCTGGCCTGTACTGGTTTGATTTGATTTGTTCGGCTTATTTATTATCTTGCTGTGTCTTTCTTGTCTGTTTGCTTGCTTGTAGGTTGTATCCATGTTTCGCGGCTGCAAAACGGAGGACATGCCGCCCCACGTCTACTCGCTAGCCCAAACCGCCTACAGGAGTTTGGTTGAAACGCGACGCGATCAAAGTCTAATATTCATGGGTCGTTCTGGTTCTGGCAAGACCACAAGCTTTAAGCATGCGCTCAACTACTTGGCGTTGGCTGCTGGTATGTCTAGACATTGTTGTTTTTATTGTTGTAGCTGTTGCTGATGTTGGTGTTTGTAGTTGTTGCAGTTATTGTCGCTGTTGGTTGACCCCGTTTGGGCCACACCAAAAATCCAATCTGCAGTTCGATTAGCTTATTTGCATTTTGTCTAAATGCGCAGCTGCAATTTGTCAAACCATTTCTCATTGTTCTATTATTGTAAAATGGTATAATTTCAGTTTTTCATGACGTAGGTTATGCCATATACGGCAAATCCTAAACGCAATTTATTCATTGGTCTTCAGCTGTATGGTCGGCTACATTTGTCATCCATTTATCTGATTCTCGCCCATTGGTAGGCGTAAAGAAAAAAGGAAATAAATCTTAGCTTTATTAGGGCTCAGATTTGAATACCAATGCTTGCAATGATTATTATTTAAATTATATAATTGCAATTAGAGTACGATTGATTCAAACAATTTCGATATATCGTTAATTTCTGATAGAGATCTACACCTTAGTTCTGATAAATAGGACTTGAAATGCTAATGATTCTAAAACTTGATATAAATGTTGATAAAAACTCTTGATATATACTTTTTATAAATATCTATTGAAACTGTTATTTATCAACTAACTAATTTCTCCTGCAGGTGCATACAATAATTTTATTAATGCGGAAAAAGTTGGTGCATTGTGCACAATTTTGGAAGCGTTTGGTAATACGAGAACATGTCTGAATTCGAATGCGACGCGTATGACGCAGCTGCTCAGCTTGGATTTCGATCAGACCGGTCAAATAGCATCAGCCTCTTTGCAGGTAAGCTGAGCGTAGCTAATCTCTCAGTTGATTATCTCACTAATGGCTTATGTTTGGTTATAGGTGCTGCTGCCGGAGCGACAACGAGCGGGTCGCAGACTTTCGCACGAGCACAGCTTCCACATAATGACGCGACTGTTGGCTGGTGCCGCAGGACTGCTACAGAAGGAACTGCATTTAGAGAACATCTCGTCCGAAGACAGTCATCCGTTTATATCGCTTTCGCAGCGATTGGAAGATCGGCATCGGGCGGCTAATGATTTTTTGCGTACGGTGCAAGCATTTGAGACACTCAACATTGATGCCAAGGCTGTGAGGGGAATCTGGAGTATACTGGCAGCTATTTATCATCTGGGCATTGCGGGTATTACTCGAATGGGCACCGGGTCGACGGCACGAACGCAGTTTGCGAATCCGACAGCAGCAAGGAAGGCGGCTAGTCTGTTGGGCGTCAATCTTGAAGATTTATCGTCAGCTGCATTCGGTCTTACACAGCCTAATGCGACAGGCGCCAGTTTGAGCCCCTCCAAGTCGCCCACCTCGGATGGGGGTCAAGAGTGGGCCTGGGAATGTCTTGAAGCGCTCGTCATTGGCCTCTACTCGGAGGCACTGGCCGCAGTAGTAGCTCTGATAAATCGACAGATCTGCACGTCAGCTCATACTATTGCTTCAATAATGTTGATCGATACACCAGGCTTCCAAAATCCAGCCAGCTGTGGCCAACAAGTGGGCGCCACACTGGCAGATCTGCGTCACAACTATCTGCAGGAGCGACTCCAAATGCTCTTTCATCACACAACATTGGTGGCGCCACGAGATCGCTATGCCCAGGAGCTGGTGGAGATCGAAATGGATCATGTTTCCGACTGTCATCCGGGCCCACTGATATCTCTGATTGACAAGGCTCCACAGAATCATGTGGTGCGATCTTCACAGCGAGATCTGCGAGAGCATGATCGTCGCGGCTTGCTCTGGTGGGTATTTTTAGTCATGTTTGCATTTGTTTACAATAATCTAAAAGAATGCTCTACTTGCAGGCTATTGGACGAGGAGGCCATCTATCCGAACTCGAACGACGACACATTCCTAGAGCGTTTATTCTCGCATTACGGTGATCGTGAGCATCACACGTTGTTGCGCAAATGCGCCGGACAGCGCCAGTTTGTGCTCCACCATCTTCAGGGCACCAACCCGGTGCTCTATGCTGTCGATGGCTGGGTGCGTAACAGTCGCGAGCATCCGGGCATACGGAACGCAGTGTCGCTGCTGCAGGACAGCAGTCGCGAAGAGATAAATCGTCTCTATATTGGCTCACTGACGCGCGGCTCGGGCGCCATGGTGTTTTGTGGCTCGTTCGCTGGCCTGGAGGGTACACAGTCATTGCGTCGAGTGTCCAGCATCCGGCGTTCCTTCACTACGGCGGGCGTCAAACGTAACTCAATTATGCTGCAGGTGAAGTTCACCGTGGATGGCATAATTGACACGTTGCGCCGCACGGGCACCCACTTTGTGCACTGCTATTTGCTGCAACACAATGCGGGAAAGCATGCCAAGTTCACGGCGAATGGGTCGCCCAGCACGGCGCTAGTTCAAGCTGCTACCGAGGAGGATTTGGTAAATGTGCCACTGTTAAGGAGTCAGGTAGGTTAACCAGGTCTAATTTAATCTCTGAACTATTCCTACTAACGTCTGATAATGCGTTTTCTTAGCTACGTGGCTCACAAGTTTTAGAGGCCGCTCGGCTGCATCGCCTGGGCTTCCCCGAATCTGTGCCATTAGTGGAGTTTGTGCGTCGCTTCGGTCTGCTAGCAGCCGACTTGGCGAGCAATAAAGATGTTACCGTGGAACAAATACTCGCTGTCAATGAACTGGATGTTGCCAGCTATCGCATTGGACCAAGTCAAGTGAGTTCAATGCATATTGCCTACTTAGCTATAATTATCATTTAAAAATCATTTCTCTCATGAGAGTGAGTGACTTGGAGAAACTTTAAAACTTTTATGAACAGGCTCTGATGTTTGACTTTTGTTTATTACTAAAGCCAGCATATAATATTGTTTACTGAATAGCTTCTCTTTAATTAACCATTTTGAAATACTTTTATTGATTTGCAACGTTTTATGACAGATTTAGACAAATTCTTGCGTTGAAACATTAGTTGTTTTAATCTACTCGGTTGTTTATGGCTATCCATAAATTAGAAAGTCTGGCGCGAACATCGGTAGAAACTTGTGTTTCATAGACTTTTAATGAAAACAATTGGTAAAACATAATTAAATTTATGTATCTTAGGTGACATCTCATAATTGTTTAGTACGCTTAAATAAACTAAATTTTATTTATGGCATAACTAATTTAATTTAATAACTCTTTACTTGCTACATGTATTTTCTTAGTTTTCGACAAGGATTAACCAGTTTCATTATAAATATACTATCTTATACATATCATTTATAAGTTGGGTTTTTTCTATTATACATAGTTAGCCAGCGTCTCTAAATATTATAGATGTCTAACTTTAGTTGTAGCCTATATCACTTATTGATTATTCGCCTCTGTTGTTCGGTCTGCATTCATGTAAAAAACAATGTTCGTCTTATATCAAAAATAGTAGTCATTTTGGGTGGTTGCATGTGAACTAGGCCATCGGCGGTGCCATACGGCGGTTGCCGTAGTGTGCTGACGTAAAAGACCCCCTTTTTAGGCACAGCCGGTTCGCCACCCATGAATGAATCAGCGGGACAAGACGTAGCACTGAACTTGGTGTGCTTGCCACTGTTGTTGCAACCACAGGTGAGCTTTCGTATGCTCTGCAGGGAACTGCAGCGCATCGCGCCAAACATCTTTGGCCGGCGCACCGATTCAGCAAAATAGAAGAGGGAGGCAAAGTGGTCGCAGCTGATGTCAAGTTCAGTGGCAGTTGCGTTCGGGCAGTGAGGCTGTCCAAGGCCCCAGTTGGGGAATATTGCTGCCTGGCTGAGTCGGTTGCCTTCAGGGTTGCCGAGCAGCTGCAAATCTGTGTGTATGGACTCCACGTAGATGGCGTCGGTGGGTGCCAGGCGCTCTGTGGGTCCCACGCCGACCTGTGAGAGACCCGCTGGATCGAGCGCAAAGATGGCGCCCAGGCGTGCAGGACCCAGTTGCTTGCCCGTTAGGCCGGCTATGTGGCTGCCCGCACTGTGGCCCACTAAATAGATGTGCTCGTAGGGGACGCCCGCATAGTCGTGAAGAAAGCTTAGGAATTTCGCAACACTGGCAGCAATCGAACGGAATTGCTTGGACACACGAGAGTAGTTAATATCCATAGCCTGTCGGCTCCAGTCCATAACGATGACATTGAAGTCGCCGCGCGACAAATACGCATCCTTAACGGCTGCATTGTAGCAGGTGGTGCTCTTGCCTGTCCAGCCGTGTATGATGACTCTGTGTTGATTCGCAAAGGCCAAATTTGATAATTGTTCCATGACATTCACGCACTACTCTACCTGACTGGCCATTTGCCATTGAAGTTAGATTTCCTTAGCAACTGCACATTCCCCGGACGGAGTAGTTGACGCTCTTGTGGATTGCGCGGCGTATAGAGATCGTACTGTAACAAGCTGGCCTGGCTAACGCGCCTTGACGGACGTGTCAAACGTTTTAAGCTCATATTAACTAAGCCCTCGACGACTTCGGCCATTGCAATTTCGCACTTGCCTCGCTCGTAAGCAAACAGACGTTGGCCAGCGGCTACATCTATACAAAAAAAAAAAAAAAAAAAAAAAAAAAACAAAGATTACGGATAACGTCTCATAAACAATTGTCATTTCAATTTAAAAATCTCTGGCCGACTGACTCACTTCCAGCTGGCAGCAGCAGCGGCAGCAGCAGCAGCATTAACGTAATGCTGTACGATAACTGCATTGCGAAATTTGATAAAAAGAAAAGATCAAATTAGATAAAATTTAATTTTAATTTAATTAAAATACCGAGTCAAGTTTAGGGCAAACTCGCGACAATTAATCAATCAATTTGGCTCGGCTCACTAAAAATCTGACAGCGCGCGACGGCGACACCTCCGACTCGTTATCGGTTCTGAGCAAAATTCTAAACGGACGGCGGGTTAAATACAATGTGTAGTATAAAGCTAAGCACACAGCGCGCTGAGGATCGCTGGATGCCGATCACGAAAGCTGGACAAGGGCGCCAGCCGGCCGGACGCTTGAGAATTTGAGCTTCAGCTTCAGCGCGGTCACTGTCATGACAAGCGCCCATTTAAATTGCAAACTTGTTGAGTTTTGAGAAGTTGTTGTCGCAGGTGCTGGTGCTGATGCTGATGCTGTTTCAGTTGCTGCTGCAGCAACAGTAGCGACAATTGCAGATGCAACTAAGTGCAAGTAAATACTCAAGTACTTTGCAATATGCATTGCATATCTGATGCTCAATTAACTTGCCAGCCACTTCCGTTCTCGAGCTCAACGAATTTGAAGCGACTGCTCATTCTGACTGGCGACTTTTTTTTGGCGTTCAAATCTCAAATTTAGCAGTTCGAATTGCACAGTGGGTCAGTAGGCTTTCTCTCTCCGCAGTCGAGGGGAAAAGTTAGTTCATTAGCCTCGCCAGCGTATTCATTAATGCGTGTTATAATTATGTATATTAACATATACTAAATTTATAAATAAAGATAAGCGCATATATTTGAATTGGAAATACGCTTATTTTCTGGTTTTTTCTTCTGCCATTTACAGTTAATAATTTGAAATTTTCTTTTGTGAGTTGGCTAATTTTAAGTGGCCAATTATCGAGCTATTTCCAAAGCAGAAGTGTTAAGCAATTCGAATACGCATAACACGTAATCGAATTAATATAGTCACAGATTCCGTACGAAATGAATATATATATTATATTTTATGAATACACATTTTATTGGGCTATCAATCAAAAGTTAATGAAAGTGACGCAGCGATACTTACTTTAAATTAACCCACTTTCAAGTTTTGCTTACACTTTCTGTAGCACATTCAGAATTCGGCTAAACGACCAATAACTTTTGTGTGTCATTTTTCATGCACCGATTCTAACGAATAATCTTAGTTAACTGGCTTAACTAAATAGTTATGCATACAAAACAAAAATTCGTGAGCGGAGTCGTTGAACTTTTGTTACAACATACTACTAACTTTTCTCCACTGGGTTGCCTTTCTCAACAGAGCCAAAAAGTAGATAGTTATTTATGTATATTTTGAGTATTTGTAGATTTTTTGTCATTATTCATAACATCTTGAACAAACGTACCTCCGGACGTATTCAGGGCTCGGGTTCAACTATAACTAAAAAATGTGTGTTTTCTAAACCATTTAGCAGGTCTTTCGTGTCGTAGTATCAAAGTGTGATTTGGTTTTATGACTTGGCTTACAACATGTGAACGTTTAACTTCAGCATTTGAATTTCTTCTCTTCGGCATTGCTGTTGACACTTTTTATGCCAAAAACATTTAACCGAGCGTTCAACTCACTCCACACATGTTACACACTTTATTGATAAACGCATATGATCAAAGTGTTTAATTTATACTGAAAGTATTTTAAATATGGCATATACTGTGTTCACACACACTAAATAACTATAACTCTAAGATGTTGCTTTATCTATTAAAATCATAAAGACCTTGTGCTCTAAACATGAGCACTCAAGCAGCCCAAGTGCACTGTGTCACGACAGTCATACAGGGTATCTGCTTGTCAATCTGCTTGGCAATTGTGACATACTTTTCTACACAGCATTGTTATTTTGTCACGAACGTCTTGGCTGCAGCTTTTATTAAAGCCGTATTTATATCAAAAGTTTTTATTGTTTGGTGATAAAAATACTTACGTATCTTAGTCCATAAAGAAAATATTTGCAGTTATTTTTTTCATACTATATATATTATGGACTCGTTCGAATTATATTTGTGTTATAAGAATAAGCTGGATATTTAGCAAGTGAATTGAAAGGCAACGAAACATTTTATATCTCAAATTAAGTCGTCGCCTGATTCTTTTAACATATCTTTAAGTACTCCCTGTAATTGATTACCTGTGCAGAAACAGCACGTGTAATTTTGCCGACAAGTATTAATTTAAATCAATTTGTTATTTTAAACACAGCACGTTTCATTCATTCAAGTTCTGTTTACTTTCGCCTAAGACTGGGTTCATCATGTTGTTCTACTTTGGGAATGTCTATACTCAAATTTAATTGACTTAAAAGACGAGTTATACAATTGATAGTCATCAGCTTGTTCTACTTTGGGAATGTCTATACTAAAATTTAATTGACTTAAAAGACGAGTTATACAATTGATAGTCATCAGCTTTAATCGAAAGGTTAATTTCTGGAATATAAACAGTCTGAGGGTAAATCAAGATTTTATTAAAATATTAAATTTCTTTAGAATTTCCTGTTATATTTGATTATTATTTATTGTTTGCTTATTAGCAAAATGAGGTTTTTGCGCTTTAGCTCTCATTTTTATCATTTGTCAAATACAAATATTCGATGGACTAAAAATATTCTACATGTACGAATTTGATTTTACAGATTAAAGCTCAGAAGTATTTAGCATAATTAAAAAAAAAATAGTAATTCTCGACTGATTAACACATTTAATTTATTATTAAACTTACACTTCCTTCTGTGAATTCCCACAACTCATGATATCTCTATATAAAAATATCATTTTCACTTTCTACAAACTTTTACTTTTTTTTGCAAGTTTAGTTTTAATTTGCAGCAATTACTGTTTTTCAATTTATTCGACAATTCGATTTGGTCATTTCGCTGCGATTTGTATTTTTAGTAAAGTGTTTCTATACAGCTGGACTTGAGTGTAGCCGCGCGCTGCCTCGCAATCGTATTACTTACTAGGGCTGGTTGGCTGGTTTTTGATTTCCTGTTCTCATGCAACTGTGAATCCCTACTTGATGCTCGCTGCTGCTCACAAAAACTTTTGACGTCACTTGTGGCAAGTCCACATTTTTTCTTCAGATTCTCAGCTCAGCTGCGATGACGCTCACAACTTTCACGGTCAAGTTCATCTGTGGAAGCTCTCGCTTCCATTGTGATATAGAATTCCGAGCTCTCGCTGTGTTTTGTTGTTGCTTCTGTAATGAGCTTTACGAGCTCTGACTACAGCCTCTTGCTCTGATTCTATAAGATTGCTCAGTTGGTTTTTACAAATGGAGAACGTCGCAGTTAAGCAGACAAATCATTTTATCGACACATCAACGAAAACGAAATGTGGCTGGACAAATCCGATGTGTGTCTATTGACTGGCAATGAGAGTGGCAGAGTGAACAGCTGGTTCGGAGACAGAAACAGTCATATCCGCACTGATTATTGGCTAAACGTTTTCGTGCAGCTCTGCGAGCAGCGGCAAGTTGGACACGATATTTTGCGTTTGTTATTGCTCATCTATGGAATTGGCAGCAGCTTGTGGCTGATCAGGCGCAGCACACGCAGTGTACGTACCATACAGTCATACCAAACCAGCTCCACAAAATAAAATTCAATTCCATATCCAAATCCGAGTCCGAAACCAAGCCCAACCCAATCCAACCGCAGAGCGACGCATGCATCGCTGACTTTCACCAAAAAATGACGTTGCGTTTGTCGAGCTGCGACCCGCTGCAACCTGCAGACAACACCAGCAATAGCAACAGCAGCAGCGGCAACAGCAACAACCACATTTGTCCAATGCACATTAACATTTTTTCCATGCAAACATTTAAAGTGAAATTTCCCAGCGTTCGCTTTCATTAGAAATGAATCGCAGTCGCCGCTCTGAGCGGCTTATAACTTGCATAATATATTGAAGCGGGTTCTGTCAATCGCTTGGAAACCCAATGAACAAAATTTTGAAATTGGCTGAGTCGAAAGACACGAAAACTTCATTAGCGATTTGACATGCAAGCGGCGTCTGCCCAAAGGGGGGCGTGGCCTTAATTAATTTACGCATTAATCTCAAAAGAGCCAATTGACCCTTTAGGGCTAACTCTATGCAAACTAGTTTTCGATGAATTATGAAATAATAATAAGCAGGAAGCTGCCCACATGCGATGCTCGTAAGAGCTGCAGCAATTAATTAGTCACAGTCGTTTTTCCTTTGGTAGCTAATTGGAAATTATAACAGACTGTCGCTAAACTCTTCCTGCTGTTCTACGAGTTGTTTGTAATCCGATAACTGACTGTATCGAGCGATTTTAATTTGATTAATTAATAATCGACTTCAGTCTGAGCTTTCGCGGGCTGACAGCGTGCTGTAATAAGGGTACCCTTGCAGGTTCTGTAAATCATTGACTTGTAATCGAATATGTTTCAGATAATAAGTTCTGATAGCATATTTTATCACTCCGATAACCGACAGTTGACTATGATTGATCGGCTGTGATGTTTACATATAATTGAAAACTATATTAAAATAATCCTTTTTATTGTGATTCGACAATTGTAGAGAAAGATATAGAGTGCTGTTTAAGGTGATGAATTATTATTATTATATATGTATATTAATATATATATAGGTATATTGTATAAATCAGTTAGCTTTCATAAAAGACTATCCAAGTGATAATATCTAAGATTTCAGATTTAAATTCATATTTACTCTATTAGTGGTGGACATAAAAGAAATCGCGTCTCACAAAATTGAGACGGAGTATATACTACAACAAAAATAGTCGCAGATTGGGTGTACCCACACTAGTGTTTAAAGTTCAACAAACTATTTAAAGAAAGAAAACTAAAAATAAATTTCCCCAAGATAAAAACCGTGGGTTACACATTAAATCGCTCTTCATTTCATACTATTAGATTATCATGTTATTATTGCAGTATTAAATTAGCATATTATAATAATAGTGATAACACTATTATATAATAAACTCGAGGAATTCTTTCTTTGCCCAAACAAAAAGCAGCATTCTTGGCAGAGTGCTGTCTGAGTTTTCACTTGGAGGTTCTGCATGCTCTTGCCCTAGGGCAGTGCAACAACCTTTTCAACCCATGAAGAACATGCACACATATATATCAATATTTGTCATTGTCATAGGCTGCACCGAGTGCTGAACATTAACATGGTCCACGGTGGCTTTAATGCTCTCTGAAGTCCAATTGTTGACAATGAAAAGTTCAAATCGAAACATAAATGAGAGGAGCGACGTCAAGCAATCATTTTTGTTATTTTTCACTTTTCATTATGTTGTATGTATACATAATGCTAATGACGTTTAAGCTTATGATGATCATGATGATGTGTGAGTGTGTCTGTGATTGCTGTAATGTCGCTAATGAGACGAGCCAACTATAAATCGAGCATTTGAAGACTGAATGAAAAGTGATTTGTTGGCGCTGGTAATTAGCATCGAACCTGCAGCTGCAACACGTTGCACAGAGCTGGGCTTGCCCCTTGGCTATGGCGAGGTGCCCCCTTTCGCTGTGTATGGCTAACCATGACCGCCGCCAATTACGGTAAGCCGCGACCATGTCCACGGCTCTGTTTGTTGATAAGCCACTTTCGAATGCACAGCGCACTTGGCTGTTGACTGTTTTGCTGCTGCTGCTGCTGTTGCTGGTGTTGCCGCTGTTTACTGGCTGGCTGGCTGGCTGGCTGTTTGGTTTCGTCTGGCGCAGCAAGAAATTCAGTTGCGCCGTTGAGCTCAAAGAGAAAACAACACACGAATTACGCGCCAAGCGCCCAGCAGCTGTGAAAGTGTTGGCTGGTGGTCAAGTGGCCGAAGCGGCGATCGCAGATCGAAAGGAAATTTCGCAACAACAAAAGTTATATGCACTTTTACTTGTTGCCAGTCTTTACATCATCATTATCATTATCACCATCAATATCAGCATTATTATCATCATAAATAACTTACAATAAATCACTGTTGATATGTATAAACACACGGTCAAATCAAAACTGTCCCAGGCACGCAGCACGCCACCTGTGACAACTGCCACGCCTCAAAAGCAGGCGCACCATGGCCTGGGGGCGGGTAAGAAATTCTTCTCAAGTATACGCCACAAAATCGAGGATAACCTAACGCCCAAGCTGAGCGGCAAACTCTACTACAAGGGCAGCAAGCACACACGCTCGATGAGCGCCCTCAGTCTGGTGGACAACGGCGGCTGTGTGGTTGGCAAATATACGCCGAAGCCGACAGCGACGCCATCAGAGGCTCCGGCCATTACGCCATTGATGACGCTGAGCAGCAGCAGTGTGTGCAGCTATGTGGACAGCGACGACGAGGGCCAGATGAGCCTCAGCCTGAATCTCACACAGCAATCGCTGGAGGACGAGATCTTTGCGGAGCTTGAGAAAGTCGCGCACGACGAGAGCAAACTGAATGAAGTGCTGCAGAGTTTCGATCAAATACTTCAGGAGTATCCTCCGGTGGAGGAAGAGGAAGGAGTGCAGTTCGAGCAAAGGCTGCCGGTGCCGATGCCGGTGCCAGTGGCGATGCCGCTGCCTCCACCGCCTGCTCAGTTCTGCGATCGACAACTGCTGTCGAAATCGCACAGCACGCTGAGCATGGCCTCGAGCAGGAGACAAATCTATCAGACGCCCGAGTTGGCCAATTCAATGCTGTTGCGCCGCAGCGACTCCAGATCGAATCAGCGCTACAACTCGCTCTGCGATATAAGCCAGTTAAGTGGCAGTCGGATTCCCATATCGAAGCACTCGAGCCTGCGCTGCCTGGAGAAGAGCAGCCAGGCCGGCAGCAAAGTGCAGCAGACGCCACTACGACCGAAGCAGCAACGCACCAGGTCCATGTTGACGCTGAACAGTCGCAGCTGCAGCCGAGCCAGCCAGGCGGCAGGCAAAGTGAAGCCACAGCCGAGGCCTGAGTCTGTAGTGGCGCCCAAGCGTGCTAACTCGACGCTGGAGCGCCGCCAGTTGGCGTCCAAACCGCCGAGGCGTGCTAACTCAACGCTGAAAGCTATGGCCAGCCGATCGGCCAATGCGCACACCGATGAGCTGCTGGTAAAGTGCCTGGCCAAGGGTCATGACCTGCTACGTCAGGTGGAGAACCTCAGTGCCGGCAAACCGCGGCCCAGTCGTGGCATTAACAAGGAGCACACACAGCTGATGCGGCACAAAAAGAAACAGCAGCTGCACTACGCCAACGAAGAGAAAGTGGGCAAGCCCAAGCTAGAATCGTGCAAGATAATACCGCCCAAGCTGGGCGAGACCTCGGACAAAAACCACGAACTGCTTGTCAAAGTGGTGCAACAGCAGCCACCGAAACCCATAAAAACTGTTGAACACAACTCGAACTGTGACTCGGATGACTCTGGCCACATAAGCAACACGGTTCTCTCATCGACATCCAACTCCACGAGCAATTCGACTGGAAGTTTATGCGAATGCGAGGGCGATGACGAAGAGGTTGAAGCAGAGCCAGTGCAGAGCTGCTGTAGGCCCAACAAAATTGCGCAGCTATTGCAAAAATTTGAGGCGAAGTCGCAATGCCAGACGGACAGCGGCCATAATATGAATGCGATGACAACGACGACAACAAAGGTGGCACAGGTGCGTGCGGTGCGCTGCATACAGACACAGGTGGAGATCTATCCCACCTACATGAAAGAGGTAACTATGCAGCTGCACTAGCCAGCGAGTCCCCAGCAATAATGGTGTCCTACCATATCTAAATTTAAATTATCTATTAGAACTATTTCTTAACTATTAACTGGAATAAATACTGTTTAAAAACAAAAACCTCTACCGCTTATCTTCTGTTCTATATTCAAGTTTAACACCTGGTTTCGGTTACTTTGTTGCCTTTGTTTTTCGTACTTTTTTATAGCTCGTCTCACCCCAATCCCCGCCACCACTCGAGCGTCAAACCCTCATATACAAATACAAAACACACACACACCCATTTTCCCGGTTAGTCGCAATTTCACATTGGTTTACTTTCATTTTTGATCTACGTGCGCTGCATAATTAAAAATTTCAAAATAGTTTCTCGAAAAACGTCGCAAATCCAGAGACACATAGTTGACACACCTTGCCAAGGTGCGTCCGATTCCAAACCCAAGCCAAAGACATTTGGCTGACTAATTTGTAGTCGCAATGGAAGTTCGCGACTTTGTCTCAACTGCATTTGCTTATGAGTTCAGGTGCTGCCTAATGGAATTGACGCATATTTGTTTATTTACAATTTTCTATTTTGTGTTGGCTTTGCATACCCTGAATTTATTTAAAATCATTGAAAAGGGGGTATAATACCTATTGGCTTATGTATGTAAGAGACAGAAAGAAGACCGAAAGCTGGAAGTTACATATTTGTCTGTATATATTATTATTATTTACTTTGACTGTATTAGCTCGTTCATATCTCCTCAATTTGCATAATATCAATGAGTATTTTATTTCATTTCAGTTTTGGAAATTTACATAGTAGGGTATTGCCAAGTCGATCAGCATTAAGTCGAGCACTCTTGATTTCTTTCACTTTTATTTTTTCGTGCCTCGTTGCACAGGTGTGCAAATTGCTGTGCTCTGCTCTTGTCCAGCTCTTTGACTCTGCTGCCGTGTCAGCCACCTTGACCTTCACTTCCTTGATTTGATTACATTAGCTCTGTCTTGCCCCTTTGGGATCGCAGCTGCCATTCAAATGCGCACACAACATTTTGATAGTACTGAGATCTTGAGCTTATTTATAAGACCATTTATTATATGTGTCGTGTTTTTCACTCTCTGTTGCAATCATTGTGATATTATTTTCTAAGCTCCAAGCAGAGACGAAAAAGAAACTGGCAGCTGCCAAATCATCCAAAGACTTGATCAATTGGCACATCGGATAATAAGGTCTTGCATTTCGCATTAATATCACGTTCTGCAGATTTGCCAGCTACTAATGTCGAAGTAAGAAGCCGCTCGAATTCTTAAGTAAGATTAATTTAACTTTGATTGTCTATGAAAATGGTTAGAATAATTTATTATCTCTTGTTTAAGGACATGTCCTGTTGTAGGATTTGTGAGTAAAAGTCGGACACCTTCGGAATGTTTTCATAAATATTTTCGAACTCTTTTGAATTTTTTGAAAATGCCACTAATTTTATAATATATAAATAATTAAAAAATCTGATTATTTCTCTAATGAATCAAAATTATATATACCAGTCAAGTATAGGGCTATGCAAATTATTACTTATTGATATTTATAATTAATTGTGTGCTTAACATTTGAAATTATTTTTGCAGATTCTCTTCCGATCCGGCGTACTCAATGAGCTGGAAGCTAAACGAGATGTGCTTCTATCGGATCGCATTATACAGTTGCAGGCATTGTGTCGCGGTTATTTGGCACGCAAGAAGATGTCACAGCGTCGTGTGCAGGTGAGTGCAATTTGCTTGGGCTGCCCCAGAAGCATTGACTAAGCCTTGGTATTGCAGGAGCTGGCAGTGCGTTGTATTCAGCGTAATGTGAAGGCCTTTCTGGCCGTGCGCGATTGGCCTTGGTGGCGTTTGTTGGTGCGTGTGACGCCTCTACTCAATGTACACCGCACCGAGGAGCAGCTGAAGATCGCCAATGAGGAGCTGATCATGCTGCGCGCCAAGCTAGAGAAAATCGAGTACGATCGCAGCGAAGTGAAGAACGAAAATCAGAAATTGGAAGCCAAGGTAAGCGAACTTTCCGCCTCTCGCTGGCTCTCTCACTCCCAGTCAGGGCATTTCTTCACATAAGGTTTTAATTAAAATTGCGCAGCCACGGATGACATGACATGTGGCTGCTGCGGCCCACGTTAGCTCAGATGACAATTATCTGGGGCGCCAAGATTTGGGTAGACAAGTGGTGCAAACATTTTGTAGAATGATGCTTTCTGTTATGCTCAGTTATATGAATGATGTCTGCATATATTATGTTTGTATGTTCATTTGTTGTACAGTGCTGATATGGCTCATTGACAAACTAATAGGAAACAGTAGGGTAAAGGCAGGTATTAACTTAAACTCCAGAATTTAAAGTCGAATATAATTTATATATAATATATTAGTTAATACTTAGTGGTGGCTGAGTATTTTTGAATCATTTCATTTAAGACTCAATAAACCTAGAAAATATATGTCTATCTAAACATCTGTCTTCCACAGTTCTAATGCGTTAATGACCAAATTTTATAATGATAGTGAAGTAAAATGGAAGTGTTTTCAATTTGTGCACGCCGTAATGCCATTGAAAACTTCTAAACGTCTACAACGCATTTGGCTAATGGCAAATTCGCAATGAGTGCATTCGGTGATAGATACAAATGAGTTGCGACTGCGATCTGGCGATATTTCCGCCTCTTGTTTGGTTTATTGTAAAATATAAATAGCTTCTGGGCAATGCGTGAGTCCATTGAACACTGACTGGCTGGGTATACGTATTTATGTACAAACTCACATCTTTATACTTTATATATATGTATGTACTCTAAATATGTATATATATATATATATATATATATATATATATATATGTGTACATATGTGTATCTCTGCACTTAAGAACTGTGTGTTGTATGTATTTTTAAATGCTCTGAAAGAACATTAATAATACTTTATAGTGCTGCTGTACTCGTGTTGCAACTCCGATCCATATGTTGGCCATTCGTTTATATAAACGTTGAGCAAATCAACAGTTGTCTCTGCTTATTGCATATATTGTGTATATATGTATATATATATATATCTATATCTATTTGAGATTATGTCAATATAAAGACGATCCATGTTGCAATTCTTTTAACAGACTCTCGCCGGCTCTCCCAATCTCTCTCTTTCGGCATCTTTCTCTCCGCTCAGCTTCTCTGGGGCTGGCCGAATATTTTGGCAAATAGCGGCTGCCCCGGTGAGCTTTTCTGGTCACGCATCGCAAGTGGCCGCCGTTCCCAGAGAGATTCGGTTAGTTGCTGAGCAAACGTCGCGACGCGAACGCCGGAGGCGTCCAACACCGAGCCGTGCCGCGAGATCCGTATCCGAATTCGTATGCAAATCAAAATCCGAATCCGATACGTTTGCGTGCGTGTGTGCTATAGGAAATCGGTGCCAAGAATAAAATAAAAACATTGGGAAAACAGAACAAAAAAAAGAAAAAAAAAGAAAAGAAGCAACATATTGGCAATTTGATGCTTAAGCCAAAATAAATGGGGCTTTTGCGATAAATTTAAATATTTGCCAGCGAGCAATCTCAAGTTTTTGACAGCACGTAAAATCTCACAAAGATCCCCCCGAACCACATAAAACGATCCATAATAAAAACGAACTCAAAACGAAATTAACGAATTGGCTCAACCAGATTTGCACACAACCAAATCGAAAACCTCCTCCACAAAGCCCACAAAGCCCACTAACCCATTTCGTATTATCGCCTGATTAACACGCATTTAAACCCCCTTTGTTGACCCCTCCCCAATGGCACCGCTGGCGCCTGCCGACACAGCCATTGCTGACAGTGCTGAAATTGCAGCGCCGCCAGCAGCCAGTGATGTGTTTAAACAGCAATTAGAGTCTCAACCGGAGCAGGACAAGGAAACGTTTATGGCACGCGTCTTGGCAGCCATGAATGGTATAACGAGAAATAACAACAACAGCAGTGGCAGCGGCAGTGGCTCCTCGCTGGGCACTCTTAAGCCACCGAAGCCCCCAAGCAGCCAGGCACGCAAGCAGATACGTCTGCTGCCCAAGCAGCGCGAGCAGAGTCCTGTCCAAGTGCTGAGCAATGGGCATGGCAACACCACAACACGCAACACACACCACAACACCAACAGCTACACGCCACGTGCCACAAACTACAGCAGCAGCAGCAGCACCTCGCAGTCGCTTTCAACGTCCGGCCTGGGTAATTGCCAGCAGGAGACTACTGACAGCCACTACGAGGTTTCGCTGACACTGCCTCTCTCAACAGGCACAGGCACGGGTGCTGGCACGGGCAGGGGTTCGGGCTCAACTGCATCGGCATCCGATGCTGCCGCAGATCGATTGCGTCTGCTGACGCGTTCGCCCAGTCCCGCCTATTCGATGTCATCGCGCTGCTCCACACAGTCAAGCGTTTCGCGTACGTCGCGACTGGAGACTCCGCCGCGTCGCGTCTTCCCCCAGACCTATACCAAGGGCAGTGGCCTGGATCCGTATGAGATGCGTCAGCTGGAGAGTTCGCCGGTGGTCTTTGATGCAAATCTGTCCTTTGTGTTGGGCTGCCAAAGACAACCGGTGCATCAAACTCTCCGACCGACTCCCTCGTTTGAGGATCCGCGCACCTCGTCCGCCTACCTCAGCGAGAAGATACAAAACTTTCTCAAGCGCACCGACCATGTGCAGGAGGAATGGACAGCCATGGGACGGCGCACGCGACGCCAAACCAACAACAGCAGCAACGGCAGCATAAATGGAGTTGGGGGCGGCTACGGCAGTCGCTGCAGCACCCCCAGTGGCAGCTCGGCGTACTACGATGATTACGATACAATCTCGCTGATTGAGCGACAGCGCGAGCGCAACAGCATGGAACGCTGCGGCTCTGTGGGACGCACACGCTCCACACAAAACATACTGACTAAGGCGTTCCAGCTGTCCAAACAGCTGCCCCACACGCCAACGTCGCGTGGCAACTCCATGGCCAGGGAATCATCGGTGGCCACCTCAGTGATGTCCAATGCAATCAATGGCGACGATGACGACGATCGCACCATACGTGAGGAGGATGACAATGAGTTAGATGAGGTAGTTTCGCTGCTGATACTAACCTTGAGCTTGCTGCTCATTTGATGTGTGATTTTTCATTGTGTGTGGGCAGTTGACATCATTTCGAATGATGGCTCCGATCTGCCCAGGTCTCGTCTGTCTTAGGCACATAAATATAAATGATTCTTAAGTAAACATATGGTTGAAAAATTCCAATTCCATGCAACAGCGCTGCGGCTGACATTGACAGCGGCATCCTCCGACGTCTACGTCGACGTCGACGTCGAGGCGTTGCTAAAGTTAGCGGTTCACTTCAGATGCTCAGGTCCATCTATTTTTGGAGCACAACAAAATAATGCGTGAATCACACAGCACAAATTCTTTAGGTGCTGTAGAACTTGAGGGAATATTCCATAGATACATTTGTTGTTTATAATGATTTAATGTTATTTTATTGGTACTTGTAAATCTGTTTCAGAAGGCCAGGGGCAAGGTGCCCACAGAGTCTAAACTTAATTCAAATAAGTTTAAAATGTAATATATTTACGTATTTGAAATCTCAATAAGAATATTCTTTTGTACTTTTTATCAGGGCTATATAATATATATTTATAACTTATATATATTATAATTATATATTAATGGTTGTGTATATATTTCAGTATAAATATGCAACAATATATATAAATATAAATATATATTTTCTACGATTTTTTGAAGCCAAAACATTTTCGCAAATATATACTATATAATAATTATTATTACGGCATTCGCTTAACTGATAAATTCTTCAGCAAAAAGAATTTGCTGTCATTTGGAATTGAAACCATTAACGTATAATATATTGCTTGGCTTTCAATATATTTGTTATTAAATTATAACAACATGGTTTTAAATGAGTTTAAGTAATTTTCAATTTGAGAACTTTTCGACTATTTCCTTTGACCGATTTTTGGGTTGAGGTCATTTGCGCAACTTAGCAGGCCGTTTCAACTGTTTACAAATATGCCAAATGGAAACAATATTAAATACTTTAAGCAAAGGATTTACAGGCGTTTGTTATGCCAATCGAATGACGTTTCTTCGCTCTTTCCATGACCCAGTTATCCGAACTGACTGTTGATCTGGCGGAGGAGCGCTCCACGGCTCATATTGCAACCGAGCGCTTGGAAGCGGAGACTGCCGAACGTCTGAAGCTTGAAAAGGAGCTCGGAGAGAGTCAGGCGAAGGTAAAGAACCTGCAGGAGATGAGTGAGAAGCTGGAAATGGAGCTGATCTGCGCCAAGTCCGACTTGAATGGAATCTCCGAGGATGAAGATGCCGAGCACGAAGAGGGCGCCGGTGGAGTGTACAAGCTGAAATACGAACGCGTGGCCAGAGAACTGGAGTTCACGAAGCGCCGACTACAGACGCAACATGAGCACGATCTGGAACAGCTGGTCGGGCTCAAGAAGCAATTGGAGAAGAAGGTTTGCTCTCTCTAAATGCTCTCCACCCCGAGGCTAGGTTAATACTAACTAAACTTTTCTTTCTATGACACTTTCAGCTTTCCGATGCCTACGAAGAAGTTGAGGAGCAACGTCAGGTTGTGGGCCAATGGAAACGCAAGGCTCAAAAGATGACAAACGAGATGAATGATTTGCGCATGCTACTCGAGGAGCAAAATGCACGAAACAATTTGCTGGAGAAGAAGCAGCGCAAATTCGATGCCGAGTGTCAAGCCCTGCAGGATGCAGCGCGCCAGGAGCGCCAGGCCAAGGAGCGGTATGGACGCGAGAAAGATGTGCTCCAAGCTGAGAAATTCACGCTCGAACAAACCTTGGCGGTGAGTAAAACGAATAGGATATGCATAATACATTCACATACATGTATAAAACAAAAAGAGTCTGCATCATCATTTACTGGCAATTAAAATGAATGTTTCATTAAATTAAGACAATTTGCAAATGTCCATAAAACTCATTTTGAGCGAAACATCTGCAGCAATTACCTTTTACTTTACCCGCACAATTAAATTAAATGTTTAAGTAATACAAATGTTTAAGTAATACATTTAATTTAAGTCCATACGAACATTTCGTGCGTGGTAAGCAACATGAATCACAAGCAATCGTTTCCATCTCTGGTTGCGTAAACATAAATGTTGCCAACAAATGTTGCTAAGCTGCTAAACAAATGTTGGTAAACAGTTGAGAATGTTGCGTAGCGCTTAGCACGATTCCAGCTAAAGGAAATCAACTAAAGAAGGCGATACTAAAAAAGTAGGAAACATTTGGAATTCGAGAGCAAGACAGCATGAAAACGCAAGCAGGCAAGCATACAAATCGGTTTTATAATCAGCTCTGGCAACAACAAGTGGCACTGCCAGTTGTGCCAGTGGCACATTCAACATTTTGCGGCAGATACAGATATATGTACATGTGTATAGGCAGTCTCTGAAGACCTGCCTCTTTGAAAACTCGTTCGGCTTGTTTACCCACGCCACTGGCTGACTAACTGTCTGCTTGCCTGCCTGCCTGCCTGACCGACTGACAGTCAGTCCACCCGTAAAATACGTGTATACAATATACAATGGCAATTCTCAACTACCTGCCCACACCATATGCATGCAACATGCTACACGCTTCACGCTCTACACACCCTGTCGCATGCTCTTTCTGGTGCATTCTAAAAAGGTTTTTCCCTCAGTTGAGTCCGAGTCGATTTCAGTTGAGTTGCTTAGGTTTTTATGCGCTCTTAAGACAATAATACGAATTTTCCATATTATTTGTAATGCTTGATAAGGAGACGACTCTTGACTACTATTGAAGGTAATTATTCTTGATCAGATCTAGGCAAAGAAGAACTTTATGATCCTTACGATTGACGATCGAAAATAGTTTTCGATTGACCTTTATAGAAACCATGAATTAGAACTTTTGTATTGAGGGTATTAGAACTTCGACTTTGCTTGGGTTTTGCTTTGTTTGTTTTGGGTTCTCATGTTTTTATCGGGCTGTACTGGAGGCAGAGTTTGCGTCACACGTTTCTGCCTCTGCGCTTTGTGGCTTTCTTCAGCGACGATCGACGATAGCTGACGATGACTGTGACCGGGCAGTGGCTGCATGAACGTCGACATCGGCGCGCGATAACTGGAGTACGCGCATACAGACAAACGAACATTCATTACAAACCGACCAGTTCCACGAAAAAAAAAGAAATTAAAAACAACAATAATAATAATAATCGTAATAAGTAGAAGAGTTTCGCCGCGTGATAACTGGCCGGACAGAGCTTTGCCCCGTTTTTAGTTATTTTTATTTTTTTTTTGTAAAGAACCTTTTCCATTTTCATATCCGAACGCTTTTATGATACTATTCAGTGTTCAAGTACAGCCATGAGCATCAGCGCCACATGTGCAACGCGGCTGATTCAAGTATGTGAATTGTGAAAATGGGGCAAATGTTATGTGACTCGTTGTAAATATCAAAAACTTACATTGTTGATTCGTTCGCAGGATACGCGTCTAGATTTGGAGCTGAAGGAAGAGAAATTGGCGTCGTTGCAGCGAGAGCTGGAGGAGATGACCTTTGGTGGCGGTACCGAGGAGGAGTTCGCCCAGCTCCGACGCTCCAAGAACGAAATGGAACGTCGTGTTAAGGAGCAGGAGGAGGAGCTAGACGAAATGGCTGGGCAAATACAATTGCTGGAGCAGGCCAAGCTGCGCCTAGAGATGACCCTAGAGACCATGCGGAAGGAAGCGCGTCGTGAGTCGCAGCAACGTGATGAAGAGCTGGAAGAGGTGCGTGGCAATGGCTACAAGAAGATCAAGGCGCTTGAGTGTCAGTTGGAGACGGAGCACGAGGAGCGTACGTTGCTGCTGCGCGAAAAGCACGAGCTAGAGCGACGACTGTCTTCAATGGAAGATCGCGATCGTGTCGACCGTGATGCCGAAGAGGCACTGAATCAGAAATTGCGACGCGACTTGCGCAAGTACAAGGCTTTACTGAAGGATGCTCAGACGCAATTGGAGCGACAGAAGGCGGATACTCCGGGCAAGACGCTCATCCGACAGCTGCGCAATCAGCTGGAAGACGCGGAATCGGCTCGCACACTTGCCATGAAGGCGCGACAGACAGCCGAAGCTGAGTTGGCCGAGGTGCAGGCCATGTTCGAGGAGTCACATAGGGCTCGCAACGATGCCGAAGAGCGTGCCAATGCGGCACACCGCGATCGTGCTGAACTGCAGGCGCAGATCGAGGAGAACGAGGAGGAGCTGAGCGAGCTTATGAAGAAGTACAGCGCCACCGTTAAGCAGCTCAACGCGGAACAAGTCAACGTATCTGAAACGGAGTTTAAGCTGACCGAACTCGAAGCAGAGCGCAACAATCTCAAAGAACAGGTGGCTGATTTGCAGCACCGATTGGACAATGTGGAGAATTTGGGTGATCCGAGCATAGCTGTAATGTCGAAGCGGTGAGTATGGTCATCATTTCTAACCCTCAAACAAATAGCTAAAGTTCAAATTATGTTTCAGTTTGGAAATGCGCACCAAGGAGCTGGAGTCCCGCCTGGAACTAGAGCAGGCGACCCGCGCGCGTCTTGAGGTGCAAGTCAGCCGACATAAGGAGGCGTTGGAGAAGCTCCAGAACGAAGTAACTCAGTCGAAGCTGCGTGAAATGCAATCACAGGACATGCTCAAAAAATCCCAAAAGAGTTTGCGCGACATGCGCGAGGAATATCACGCGCTGTCCAGTCGTGAGCAGGAGTCGTTGACGCGTCGCAAGGATTTGGAAAAGAAAATGGAGGTCATGGAATCCGAGGGATTGGCACTAAAGAACGATTTACGCCTGGCGCTGCAACGCATCGCGGATCTACAGCAGGCCATGGAGGAGGAGGGCGAGGAGGAGTTAAGCGAGAGGTAAATAAAAATTCTGATTTGCTTAGTATGAAGATAAACCGAAACTTTTTAAAATTTGCAGTGAGGATAGTATGAGCTCAGTGGGCTCGGTGAGCGACTTGGAGGAGCGACTGCGACCCGTGCATGTAAAACGCAGCTCACAGCAGTCATTAAACGGGCCCATTATCCCACCAAGCACCACACGCACGCTGATCTGCGAAAAGGACGACAACAGCCCTAGGTACGCTGATAACGAAGTCAACTCAAACAGCAGGCAGCACAAGCACTAAGCACCGTAGTCGCATTAGCTCGATAATACTTATGTATATGTATAACTATCACTAGTTAGTTAGCTAGCTAGCTAGCTACTTAGCTTGTAAGGTCTGTTGCTATTTGCCGGCTTATCTAATTAACATAATTACTTCATACATGCAAACTACAAACTACAAACCATGCCAACCACATCCAAAACTGACCCAAAAACAACAAAACAAAACAAACGCCGCCTCCCGCCATTAATGCGATCAAACCAAAACAAAATCATAAAAAAACACACACAAAAATCATTAACCGAAATGCTTTTGTAAATATTTTTATGCAAAACACATCCCGCCTTCCAAAACGTCCATCCAAAACCAAAACCAAAACAAACTACGCCCTCCCTCTCTTGGTGTGCGTGCGTATGCGTGTGTGTGTGCGTGTAAACCATTAGCTTTTTCTTATTATAGAATAACAGTGACGTCGCCATCGTCGCCACATATTCACAAACTGGCACTGGCGGCTAAAGCCATACCGGACCAAAAACCGGACACGAAATCTCCAGCATCCGCAGAGAAGATTGCAACAGCTACAACTGCAGCAGCAACATCAGCAAAGATCCTGCAAAATGGACTCGAAACCGCTGGCTGAATAATACCCTAGAATGGTCTCTTTGCGTATCAGTTGCAATTGTACGTGTTTTTTCTCTCCCCCTCTGTAATATTAATTAATTTTGTTTTTTTATTATTATTTGACTACTGTTTAGTTCAATATGTTTAACTATTTATTATTGAAATATAGCTACATATAAATATATTAAACGAAATATGTAATGCAGTTTCCATTTGAATGGAATCTTAGTTAATTTAATTTGCGCGGCAGTCCCTATAATCAAACAAAAACAAAAAGTGATTAACATTTGTATCCTTCCTCGAAAAGAAAAAGAAACTAACGTTTGATATATATTTAACAAACAATAAAAACCTATAGCATATAATCCATTTTCCTATAGCCAACTTAAATGAAATTAGTTAAACGCGTTTCAAAATCATAGACAAGTTTGCTTAATAAGCTAAATAATAAACGTTTTACTACACTAAATTCTATTGAACTAAATTTTTAATACATACACATAACTTTATCAAGAGGCCCATGGTAAATATTTTACATACGGGCGACTGCATCCGATATTCAAGAACAATTAGCAATATTCTTCATATAACTATAAAAGATAAAGAAACATATATATTGGAATACGAAACTTTTGCAAACTTAAATTATTCACAAACAAATAAAAACAGAAAATGACAAATAAATAGATTGTTATAAAACCCAAGATATGTGTTTGTAATGGGAATGACATGACGGGCACAAGAAACCTATTGGAAACGTATATGTTCTATATTAAAGTTAACTTAAGACATAGAATAAGAGTGTTCTACGTTCAGACCATCGCATTATTTATTGTATATGAAATGTAAATCTTGAAACATCCTTCTACTTTAACTGACTCGGCACGCAGTTTAAACTTTTTCGTAAGCCAACTTTAAGCAATGGTATAAGAAAAGGATTCGCACGTGTCGATAATCTGACTAGTCGTACCAGGTACCAGATAACAGGCTCAAACTGCCTTCAATTGCTTGACCCATAAATTTAGCTTTACTCGTCAATTGCCAGTGCTATAAATGGCACACATTGAACTCGAAATTTAGTTAAATTGAGCCACCTACCCTGCATCGCCATTCATTTATTCGTCTAGGCACGCACGTGTCTAGGTCGAGGTCGATGATTGACAACTTGGAGAAACCTTAAGACATACCCATGCCCTACTGCCCGAGCTAAGGAGCCGGGCAGAGGGGAAGGGGTGGTTAGAAAAGTCGCACCCAGAACCGATGGCCCATTAAATTGCACCGTTTGTCAGCCGCCAGCGACTTTGAAAGTTTCAACAACGCCAACGCAATCGCCTGAGAATGTGTGGCAAGCACGCAACTGTCGACGTCACGGTCGCAGAGGGTCGACAGTACTTAAAAACACTTGTAGTAAACTAAAATACGGCGAATATCAATCAGAACGCAGGCAGATGTCAGCTATAAATATGACTAATAATCAAAACACAACCAAACTCAACCGCTTACCAATCAAAACAAAAGCAGCCGCCGGGTCGCAACAGGTGTTGCCCGTGGCTACGGGAATGCCTACTATTGGGTTGTCGACTACACCCTGGCGTGTCAGTCAAGCTGAACTCAAAACAACCCGTCAACTAGGCGACTGTCAAATGCGCCACATGTCCGTAATCCGTAATATCGACCAAACAGCGGCAAGTAATATAATGTGAACTTTAGACAACTTTCTGGGTCTCCGTTTGGTGCAGACATAGATTGGATTTCAACCTCAGCGGAACGTCCTAGAAAAAGCTGCTCCGGCAGCGACAATTACAGTACATCCGATTAATTAGTATCCTAATCATGGATGATCGCACTATAGACTCGATATTCTTGGGCTCGCTCGAGTCCCTGCCGCCGGTTAGCTCGAAAATTGTGCGTATCTTTACCAGCTCCACGTTTACGGGTGTGTTACAAACGCGATGTTATTCAACATGTGTGTGGGTTTACGATTACATAATCGCGTGTATTTCCTTGCAGATACTACGATGGAACGTAATACGCTGATGGCCAAGTGCTATCCCAGAATCAAGGATTATTGTCGGGAGAAACATGGGCTCGAGTTTCAAGTGGTGGACATGCGTTGGGGCGTTCGAGATGAGGCCACCGACGATCATATGACCACAGAGCTCTGCATGCGTGAGATCAAAAATTGTCAACGCCTATCGATGGGACCCAATTTTATTGTGTTTTTGGGTCAAAAGTACGGCTATCGGCCGATACCCACATACATAGTCTCCTCGGAGCTGCAAATGATATGCGAAGAGTTGACCTCAATGGGCGTGGATCGTGCTCTGCTTGATCTATGGTACAAGAAGGACAGCAATGCAGTGCCGCCCATTTCGGTGTTGCAGCCCATATCGTCTATTCTAATCAATTTCAATAACAAGGTATGCAATAAGTTATATAAAGCTAACACCTAATCTGGCTGACTGACGCTCGACTCTTATACAGCGCGTCCCGAAGCTGCAGGCGGAGGATCAAGCCGTCTGGTGGGATACGCTGAACAAGATGCAAAAGCTTCTACGGAAAGCTGCCGCCTCGCTGGGCGCTAGCAACAAGATGTCAAAGGACGATGTTCACAACTATTTTATGTCGGGTAAGTAAAACTAGAAGTGCCAAAGATCAACTGAATTATATACTTTCAAATTATGTACTCAGTCACGGAACGTGAGGTGATCAATGGAGTTCTGAACGTGAAGAATACCAAAAACCATTGTCTGGCCTATGTGCGCTACATAAACAACATTAATCTGCAAAACTTGAAGAAGGCCTCGCTCTTTGTGGACATTATAAATCGTAGCTTGGACACGGAGTCTGCAAAATTGTTGAGCGACTTGAGGGACACGCGTCTACCCGCTAAGATCGAGGCGAGCAATTCGCAAAAGTAAATAACAATATTATAAAATTGAATCATAGCTACATATATAATTTCACTCTTTCAGATATACTGTGGAGTGGATTGGTCGCGAGGGCCTAGACATTGAGACGCATGAGGAGTATTTGAATCATTTCATATCGCACTTCTATAAGAATGTTGTTAAGCTCGTGGATAGGGCCATGCGCAAGGAAGACTCCAGTGCACAGGGGCAGATAGTAACTGAGATCCTTCAGCATTTGCATGCTTGTAACAATTCGGTGAAAATTTTTTACGGCCGCGAAGAAAGTTGCGAGCGTATCAAGCGCTATATGCTGGGGGATTCAGATAAGCCACTTGTCCTTTTTGGCGACGGAGGTTGTGGAAAAACTTCATTGCTGGCCAAGAGCGCCTCGCTTGTAGCCAGTGAATGGTTCGCCGATAAGCGACCCATCAATATCATCCGCTTCCTTGGCACGACTCCGGACTCTAGCGCCTTGACGGCTACCCTCATATCAATATGTCAGCAGGTGATATCAATCCATAATTTACAGCCAACAAATTTATCAATATCGTGTTTCTATCCAAAACCTATTATATATATATGTATATACATATATATATGTGAACCATGCAGATATCGTACAACTATATGCTACCCTTTGAGAATATACCAGATGATCTTGTACCCCTAACAGCACATTTTAAGCAATTACTAACTTACGCTAGCCCCAATCAGCCGTTAACTATATACTTAGATTCAGTTGATCAATTGACGGGCACCCAAGATTCAAATAAGGTATCCTGGATACCAACACGTTTGCCAGCCCACTGCAAGGTGAGTGGGAGGACTTAATCAGGATTGACAGTTGTTCTCCAAACTGAAAATCTGGTTCCTATGCCTGAACCTCATTATATATACATATACTATATGCATGTGCATGGCCTTCTGTAAATACAAACAACTTTTTAAAATAATCTATCTCACTTTGTACATGGCTAAAAAATTGAAACAGAATATTGTTGAGCATGAAAACAAATATTAGAGATGACCAAAATTTATTTAAATATTATTTAAGTGAATTTTTCCGTTTATAAACGAATTTATACACAAATTCAGATATAATCTGAAAAGAAATTCAATAATCTTCATTCATTCAAAGAAGTTGGTCCAAAATCTTTTACCGTGTACATTTGCATGCTGACAAATCACATTTTAAGTATTCCTGCACAGATAATTAAAGTTGAACGAAGAGTGAAATACTTATTATAGAGGAATTCAATATATAAGGCCTCTTGTGAGGACCTGCTTAGTATGCACTGCATGAAAAAAAAAAAAAAAAAACAATCAACCAATTTCTTAAGAGATTTTTTTTTCTGTTTTGAGTTTTGGAAATTGCATGCTGCCCGTACCCAGGTATACATATGTACATACTACAATATAGATTAACAAACCTATCATTATTTTTCCCGATGCGTTGTAAGTTTTTTTGATTGCTTGACATGTGCGTGCTAAACAATATCGATCGCAAATAAGTTACTTCTGGCACCTCACCCAAAACCATTTCCCCCAACGAAATGCCGTTCTGCATGAGGCATATCTGAAGTATCATATATATCGCCCTTATCTGCACCGATTTGCGTAAATGCCATTGGGATTGCTATTACAGATTATCATATCGTGTGCGAATGAGCCGGCCAATCCGACTGTCTCCCATGAGTACCATGTGCTGTGCAAGATGATTGACGTGGAGGAGAACTTTATAGAGGTGACTGCACTGGGCGAGGACCTGGCCATGAACGTGATTAAAATGTGGATGAAGACCGCGTGTCGCGATCTTAACAACTACCAGTGGCGTTTGGTAGCCAATGCGATTAGCAAATGCTCCCTGCCTATATTTGTGAAACTGGTTTTTGCCGAGATTTGCCGATGGCGCAGTTATACGCGTCCGCAAGAGACCCATCTGGCCAACACGGTGATGGACTCAATCATGTTGCTCTTTGAGCGCGTGGAAAAGCAGCATGGTCGCATTCTGGTCTTTCACGCTCTGGCCTACATAACCGCCTCCAAGTCGGGTCTATCCGAAAGCGAACTCGAGGACTTAATCTCCTTGGACGACAAAGTCTTGGACGATGTCTATCAGTATCATATGCCACCAGTGCGTCGCATACCCCCACTGCTGTGGACGCGCATCAGAAACGATTTGCCGAACTACCTGAGTGAACGGGAAGCCGATGGCGTCAATGTCATGAACTGGTATTAAAGCAACGAAATCACATAGCTGCTGAGTGTGGCTTGAAAATAAAATTAATAATAATAATTTAATCACAATTTCCACAGGTACCACAGACAATTCAAGGATACAGCCAAGGAGCGCTACTTTAAGAATATGAATATGGCCATATATTTTCACTCAATGATTGCAGATTATTATTTGGGCATTTGGGGCGGCGGTATACCGAAGCCGTTCAAATTCACGGAGATTCAGAGACATCGTTTTGGCTTGGCTGACAAGGAAGGGTCAGCCGATCGCAAGGTGCCCATACAACCGCTGGTCTTCACCAGCAAGGATGGTCTCTCGAAGCGCTATAATTTGCGCAAGGTAAGTGAAGAAAACGACCTACCCAATACCAATTATTGCTCAACGTAAATTGAAACTATTTGCAGTTTGGTGAGCTGCCTTTTCATTTTGTGCGCTCGCGAAGATTTAAGGATCTGTTCGAGCACGTGCTGTTCAACTATGAATGGTTGCATGCGAAGCTCTCGAGCTGTCCTCTGCAGTCGGTATTGGCTGACTTTGAAGATGCCTCGACCAACACTGACGACAAGGAGTCGAAGCGTGAGTTGATGTTGGTGGCGGATGCATTGCGCTTGGGCGGTGCCATCCTGGCCATTTATCCCAATATGCTGGCGCCTCAGTTGATTGGACGTCTGCTGCCCGAGATTGGCGGTAATCCAAATATCAAAATGTTGCTGCGAGCCTGTGATCGCTCCGGACCCAAGGACTGTGCCTTAATTCCGGTCAATCATTGCCTGCACACACCTGGCGGACCCCTCAAGGTAAGCACGGCTAATACAATCTGAGCGTCACTCACTTGAGTCTCTTTGGCAGTACTCGCTGGAAGGTCATCAGTTTGCCGTGTTTGCATTTTGCTTGACCAGTGACATGCGTTACATGGTTTCCATATCGACGCACTTCATCACCTTCGATTTGTCCACATCGGACCTGACGCGTGACGTGAATCCCGGCATTGAAGGCATCATGCAGCAGCTGGTCCTTAGCCCGGACAACAAGTGGGCGGCTGCCTACTCAAATAATAACCAAACGGTGCTGCTGAACATGCTATCCAGCGAGTTTGTGGTGATCAACAGTCCATTCGAGGATGGCGACGGACCAGTCAGTGGATTATATCTGCTTAATCAGAAGTAGGTCTTTGGAATATGACTGTGTGAGCTCCTCAATTCATTGATTTTCAGTTTATTCATTATTTGCAAGCTGCGCTGGGCCAAATTTGACATGCGTGGCAATTTGGTTGAAATCTTTGAAGTGCCGGGAGAGAATACGGATTGGGAGATATTGTGTAAAGCCCTCTTGCTGCTCTTGCCTTGATTATTGAATACATTTATGCCTAATCTTTCTCTTGCAGCAATGGAATTCTTTACCCCACTAGACTACAATGTTGTCTTTTGGTCGGGCTCAATAAATGAAATCCGCTTGCGCTTGGACTCGTGTCGCACATCCAATTACTCCAACTCAGTGCACTTCTTTAGCGCCTTGGTCATGAACAAGGGGCGGACGCGCGCCTATGGCTGTGCCAACAAGGATCATTTCCAGGTATCAGTTTACGACTTCATTGAGAATAAGGAAACAGGCGAGATACACTGGACTTTTGTGGAGCACTTGCCGCGCTATGAAAACGATGAGAAGGAAATGCTGCTGCAGCTGCGCTTGGATCAACATCAGCAGGATCGCATGCTGCTTGGCACCGCTGGCTTGGGCTTCGTCATCTGGGATTTTGGCCGCAATGAGAAGGACTGTGAGCGAGCACCCATTTGCGAGGGCGCAATGTATCTGGCTCTGCCGCATGGCGTTAGGAATATAACGACTCGCATCATGCAATCGAATTCCATAATGGTCAGTTCCAAGTTAGACTACGCTGTGGCTGGGGTGCGCAAGAATCTCTACGTCTGGTATCTGCACAACGGCCAGCTGGCCAAAGTCTTGGATGCTCATTTTGGACGAATCATACAACTGGAGCCGCTGACCATTGGAAATTGGAACAATTTGGTGACTTCCTCCATAGATCGCTCCGTCAAGGTGTGGAACATCAACAATATATTTGAAAAGGTTCATGTCATTGACCGTCATGAGCTGCAAATAGACGACATCAGTCTGTCCGAGGTGGACATAGCTGTGACGGTTACACGCAGCTGCGTTGGTGTGTGGGAGACTCGCTCTGGACGCCTACTTGCCAAACTGGCGGACAGTCCATTGGGCGCCATTGTAACGCATGCTGAGATCACTCCAGACGGACGGTACATCATCTCTTCGGAAACGGGCAAGTTTTTGATCTGGAACCGCGTTTCCGAGCAAGTCGTTTATCGCGACGATCAGCCGGGCATTCAGCAGATAACGCTCATGGATTATGGCTACAAGGTGCTCACCGTGTCGGTGCCCAACATTAATCAAAGAGACATTCTAGCAGGATCAGATGAAACGAATCGCCTGACGGCCATAACAACGGTGCGATCGATTCCAGGTGAGCATGGCTATCTGATTGGAAAACAGTTAACTGGAAAAACATATTTCGTATCTTCCAGAGGGCACAATTCTATTTCGCTTTGATTTTCACATGCGCATGGTAACGGGCATGCCCTTTCGTCAATCAGTTATCACAGCTGACAAGGCCTACATCATCGTGGTTACTTTGGACAAAGCTAACAAAGATTGCCTGGGCGTTTATAGCGCAACAAATGGCACCTTCGTATCGAAAATATTGCTCAAGGGCTGCGCCATTAAGGTGGGTAAATCATCTGTTTGCCGTCATCTATGATAATGCTTCAATAATTATTGCTAATGCAGGAAGTGTTCTCGTTGGTGCCCATGCCACACAAGGCTAATCAGGTCGCCGTGATCAGCAGCGAGAAGGGCAGCATTATGGACATCAAGAGCAAGAAACATGTGCGCTCCATTGCTAAGTGGGGTGGCAGCCTCACCCGTGACGGCAAATGTGGGCTGTATGCCCCAACAAGGGGAGGCTTGGAGATGCTGGAGCTGCGTAAAGGAACCACGGTTAAGACCTTTATACCAAAGGTAGCTGAGGGCGTCTTCTCAGTCATTTGCATATTCACGGAGAATGACGAATATGTCGCGTACTACCACAGCGGCAGGAAAACCATTCGTGTGTTTCGCACCGGTGACACTGAGATGATTGCCAACTACAGGCTACAAGCCGAGTTGACTGCCATCAAGAGCAGCAAGGATGGACGCGCTATTGTGTTGGGCACTGTCGATGGCTGCATGTCGGTGCTGGCCATTGTCGATCCCAAAAACGAAGAAATGATTGAGTACTTAAATGCGTTACCATCTCGCGACGAAAACTGGAAGGCCAAACTGGCCAAGATGAAGGCACGCGTAGGGTTTAAGGCGGCCATCAGAGTGGCTACGATTTCCTCGCGTTATGGCAAGCCGAAGAATGACGAGGGTGAAGGAGAGGATGAGGAGCTAAGTGAAATAACGGAGGACATAGTGCCTGTAGCAGATTAGATGAAGTATAAATATAACATTTATTGTTGATTTGCATAAATAATGGGCATGTTACAAAAAATTCGTGAATATGAAGGTTTGTGTGAGTGTGTGTATGTTAAACAGAACAGGGCTTAAGTTAAATAATTATTAAGGCAAAACGTAACTGCAACATAGTAGATTATTCATCATTCAATTACAAGCTTACGCGCATATATATTTTCACTGTCTATTTAACTCGCACTGAGCGTGTCTGCCTTTGCTTGGCCATTTTTAGCCGGGAGCTGCATAACAAGGTTTATACATTATATAATTTGGAGGAAAACCAGTTCTCTTTTATTAATATATAACATGTGGTAATTGATTTAACTCTTTAAATTTTAACGCATTTTTATAGAATGATCGTAAAATATGCAAGGAACTAACTTAACAAACGACAAATGGAACATATTAAAATTGTAATCTCAACTCAGGCAATCGAAATTCGAATACATATATCAAATACATAACTCAGTGCTAATACATAGATAATTTGCTTTTGCAATACATATTAGTAGTAAATAATTTTAGTAGGCTTAGTGTAGTATGCTGTTGTTATTGTTACTATAGTAGCTGTTGTTAACTTGACTTAAGTTTTGCTTCGACTTGTTACTAAACATTATGATTATACCAAGAATCTATAAGCATACATATTTATGTTAAATAATAAATTGTTAATGTAGTGAAAGCTGACGCCGTACGTGCTAGACAGCTTATCTCGTTGCTGATCGGCAATAATATGTTATATAAATATATATGATCCATAGCAGAACAGCTATAAACTGCTAACTAAAGAGTATAACGGGTCTCCTCCTTCACACTTATTGGGCATGATTCTCCTTTTTAATCTGCGCCAGTTTGGCCTGTATGTGCTGAAGGCGATTGGGCGACAATTCAGGTTTCTGGAAAAGAAATATAATGAATGATATATACGCCAGAATATTTTAATTGGGAAAGAGGATTAAGGAGGTCTTGTAACACCCACCTCATGTCTGATTAGTGACACTTTCTGTGAGTTCATCGAGTTCAAGCAGAGGTTCTCATCAGCTACCCGATTGTCGAGCATATTGGAGCCATTGTCGCCATTTTGACGCGTGGACATCAAGTTCTGCAAACGGGCCATCCAATAGTCCGGATCATGCGCCGTATTCTGATAGTTGACATCTGTGAGATAAGAACGTGTAGAAGCTGTCGATTGATCCAATTTATTTATGTTAGTAAAGAGGTGCGAGTGGTTAAAATAAGGATTTCGTCGTGTGTTGCTTGTGGATTTTCAACTCACCTGTACGATTATCAGGCGCTTGTGTGGTGCCAGCATTCTGATTGCGTTCGATTTCAGCCAGCCCCTCCTCAATGTACCTGTGGAAAGTGACGCTGGCTCCTTGCAAAAAAGTGCTCAGATCAATGTCAGGATTTTGTTGCTACAGTGTTCAAAAGTAAGGTTAGTATGAACTCTGGCCAAGTCGTTATCCGAACATACCTTAAAGTCAAAAAGCTTCTGCAGTCCTTGTTGTTTGGTATCCTTGTCTGAGATCAGCTTAAAGATTTGTGATACTGTATCGTGTGTTTGATGCGATATGCGCTTTCCATCAACGTCCTTAGAATGGTGCTGTTGGCGCTGCGGCGAAACACCAGCACCACCCGACACTGTCCCATCTTTTTGGAAATTCTGCATAAAACATTTTCAATGCAAATTTTGGTATTATATAGATATATATTCAATTGCATACCTTCAATATACGTATCAAGTAGGTGTGCAGCTCTGAATGTGTAGGTATCTGATTGAGATGCTGTAATATGGCGTTGCCCTTCACCTTGGCCATGTTGTGTATGATCGTCTTTACGGTGCGCAGCGGCGTATCCGATGGACGATTTTGCCACCAGCTGCTGGGCAGTGCCAGCATAAATTCATGAACTTCCAGGATGACTGCATCATAATTGAGCTCATTGGTTCGTTCCGGTAGCATTTTAATATTGCGCCAGATGCATTTCATCAGCAAATCGGTGAATTTTGGCAAACCTGCAACGGGGCAGGTCTCTCTCAACAAACGAATTAAGGCGCTGCAGGCAATTAGTAAAAAAAAAAAAATATTTATTTGTTCCATTTTAGTGTCATATTTTGCATACCAATAGATATTCGTAAAGTTGACCTTGTCCAGCACTTTAAGGCAAATTCCATTGATGACCTTATTGTATTGGCAATCCTCTCCGCTGTTTAGTTTTTGATCAGCCAGTAGATGGAGCAGTGCAGACATCAGATTCTTAATACAGGCAATACTTAGAGTTTTGCCGAGAATGTTAGCATTGAAGAAAGTGTACAAAATGGACAGCAGCGGTTGATACACAACCTGAGCCTGTGCTATGGGCATCTGCGAGAGATTCTGTAGACATAATAGTAAAGCATGTTTAAAATTATACTACTTTAGTTAGGGCGAACAAACTTCTTACCTTCAATTGTGCCAGCACATTTTGTATAAATATTTCCTCGTAATCGCGCAATACGGCCTGTTTTTCAGGAGCCTCAATAATCTCGGTTAACTCGTTTATGGCTGCACGGGCCTCAAGCGTATCCGTGCTGCTGACAGCTTTTATAATTTTCACTAGCTTCGGGTCATGCTTGGGCAGCATTTCGGCCAGACTAAATGGAAAACATTAGTGAGTATTCCTGAAGCGAACAAATTTGACTCTTACTTGGGTATATTGCTTTCCAAATGGGTTTGGGTTGTTAAATGTGGCTGCATGCGCAAGGGACTGCGATAGGGGGAAATGCCGCTAGTCATAGTAGGATTAGACTGCGGCGATGTGGTTAAATTTTGTTGTATGTGGCGCGAGCGCGCAATGAGTCGATCAAATTTTTCCTGTGGGTACTGGAAACCGTCGCGTGTAGGAATAACCTTGATTGGCTCGTAAAGAAGCGATATGTCCACTGTAGGTAGCTCCTTGAATACCATTTGATCAACACGCACCCAATCTTTCTCGATCTCGGCCATCACCTGGGGATCCAACCCAAATGGACCACTTGTCCTCTGTTGTGCAACTTGTTGCTGATGTAGTTGCAATTGCTGCTGCAGCTGTTGCACTTGTGCAGACGGTGCTTGATCAAATGTACTGTGTGGAGTAAAAAATAATTTAGATTTTGCTTTAAATTTGTCGGACATTTATCTGCCCAGCACAAACATTATATGAACAGATATTGAATATAAAATGAGTGCAAATGGAATACTTGTTTGAAATATCGAGACAATAAAAGCAAATGTAACTGAGCAAAATGAACAGAGCACAATCCCACAAAATAACACAATAAACAAACCAACATGTAAAGCAAAACAAACTGTGAATTTATATATATAGAGACATATAGAAAGAAACGCCACTTTACGCCTGTCGATTCAGCGAATGTAAGATGGTTTTAGCGCTTGTAGCATTCCGCTCCGCCAACCTGTTGCTTTGACCACACTCATAAAACTCTGGTTGCTGGCGGCTAGCTCGCAAAATTAATGGAAAAGAAAATAAGCAAAATCATACAAATAAAAACAAGTGAACATAAAATGGATTTTAAATTGAATAACCAGGAATGGAAATTGGAAAATATGGAACGAAATATTAATTTCATCGAATTATCTAATCTAAACTATATGAACATTTTCATTATTAGCCACGTTTGGAATTACTCTAACCAAAGAGCAATATTTCTCATCTTAAAAATGACATCCTACATTTTCCAATGACAGACATCAAAATTGTTTCGAATTAAAAGATAATTTTAATCACCTATTGATTTAATATTTATTAATTATTAATTTGAGATATTGAATTTGAGATTTATACGTTCCAGAATTTAGTTTTAATAAAACCTTTCGCTATTAATTCCTGCATGTTTAACTCCTCTTTACGCATTGAATGTAAATAAAAAGTTTTGCATAGACACGCTTTATTAGCAAAGATAATTTTGATATACTCCAATTTAGAATTCCCATTCCTGGAAAGCTGTAAACAATATGTACTAGCTGCGTTTTAGTAAGTGCTTGATTGCTGTTTCTTTGCCCCACTTAATATGCTGACTTACCCCTCCTCTTCAGGTGGCGGCAGCTCGTCACAACCATTGCCTACAGCATCCTCAATCTCTATGCTGTCCTGCTGCACTACCTGCGCTGGTGGTTTCAGACCAGGCGGCATCTCTGCTGGCATAGGTGGTTTTCTTGTCTTTTTGGCTCGCTTGATACGCTCATCGAGCATCGAGAGATCCTTCTCATTGAGCTGACCAATCAGTTTGTAAATCTTTTCGCCCGCTAAGAAATATGCCATTACAATGCAGTTAAGCGCCGCATTGCGCACTGAATTGTCACGATCAGAAATTTGACGCGCTATTTCCTTCAGCGCCACCTGCTGCGATGGCTGACAAATTCCTAGTCCATAGTTCTCGATGAGGAAGGTTAGCTCGTCGAGGCATTCAGTGCGCTGACGTGCATTTTTCGATTTAAGTCCTTCCATCACATACGAAAAGACCTTGGTGAAGGGATACAACAGGTTTATTTGTCGCAGCACACGACGCACGCCGTTTCGAACAGCATCCTTTGGGTCACCGATCTGTGAAGATATACGAAATGTTAGAAATTGGAATGCTGTCTAGATATAAATGGGCTCACCTTCAACAGTAGATGAGGCACAAAACTGCTGCCCTCATTCTCAGCCATCATATACTCCATTTCAACCAGCATTTGGAATACTTGCGCTAGATACTCGAGACCCTTAATAAGCACAGAAGGGTTCGTATCATAGAAGCGCAACGTTAACCACTTTAGTATTAAATCAAGATTGCAAATCAACGCTTTCCTGTTATTAGGCAAGTCCTCGCTCAACTGTTCAATGACTTTCAAATGATAACTGCAATGGACAAATGTTTTTCAATTACCAGTATTGATAATTATTAGTATAATAATAAATAATATAGTATTTCTATAGGGTCCATAATTATTGCTATACTTTTTAAGTTAAGACAATTTCTCAAAAATGTTAGCTATTCCCTTTAACTTGAAGTTTTCAATTCAACTATCTTTGTAGACTAATACAAACTACAATATTTAAAATAATATATTATGGCACAACAGTTTAAAAATATGATATTTTATTATGCATGTTGTACCACCATAATCATTTAAAATTTAAATTGCAGTATAAAAAATATTTACATATTAAAGCAGCACAAGATATATTATTAAAATTGAGAATTTGGACTCCGAAATTGTAACTTAAGATTTTAGGGTAGTCTTATTTTTCCGACTCTATTTAATATTTAATTTGTTTTCCTTAACGACTGAACTCAGGTTCTGATTGGTAGGACTTAAATGGGGAATAAGGTCGTGGTCCGAGTTAACATACCGAAAGTCGTCGTGAAACATGTTAGCCATCAATGCCTTGTTCACATTGGCTGTGGTCATCTGATCCCGAAGCAGATCCGTAAACTCTTCGCGCGGTGTAGTAAATGTCCATTTGAGAACACGCATTTTCTGCTCATCGATCAGCCGCTGGTTTTTAATACTGTTCACTGCCAGCAGCGGCGACGTATCGACATCCTCCTCCTTTTTGCGAGAAGCTGCGGTCGTAGTTGCTTTATCGCCTGCGGCATTGGCTGCTTTGGTTGCAATTTGTTTTTGGGCAGCGGCACCACCGCCACCACTGCGCACAACCTTTTTGGTTTCTTCTGGTATGGGCGCTTGCTGTTTGCCTTTTGGTAGCGGCTTGACGGGTAAATTCGGTCGAGCTTTCTCCAGGGCAGCCAAGATGTCCTTCTTTGCTGCAGGTTTTTGTTTGTCCAGGGCGCGTGCCATCGCCTCATAGCCCAGATGAATCATGACGGCCAGCACAGCTTCGTTTGCATTCTTGCGAACTTCCGCATTGCGATCACATATGTGGGCATACAAATGTGGCACCATTGACGTCAGCTCCTCCTTGGATATTGATTTGGGTGGCAGAAGTGGCATCTTTTCGGCCAACCAAGCCCATAACTCAGCCTTCAGCAATGGCGAGCCACTTTTAAGGGCATCGGCAATCATTTCGTTCTCGAAAAACTCCTTGTAGCCGCCTTGTTCACCAAAGCTATTCATACAATTAAGGCCAGCCGCACGAACAAAACTTTTATTATCGCCAAGCGCATGTAGAAATCCAGGAAAAAGGACGCGCACATGATTGCGACAACCGGCTCCCATCGCTGTTGAGAGCTGTTCGCAAATTGACAGCGCCGTTTGAGCTATTTTCGCATTGGAGTCGAGAAGACGATGTGCAAGTGCTGGAGCCAAGTCACCAATGGTTGGCTTAATGAGCTTGGCCTCACTAATAATTACTTGCAGCTTAGTTAGACCCTCATTTCGCGTTTTCCAATCTTTGTCGGACATTTCCTTTAGCAGGGATTCTGTAATTTGGCTCGATATGTCAACACGTGGCAGCAGATCGGCCAAATTCATGGGTTCTGGCGACGTTCCGCCGTTGCCATCCTCATCATCATTAGCATCTTCCAAATTGGCGCTACTGGAAACACCACGCACAGGCCTGGGTGGCTTTTCGCCCAGATTCTTATTGAACTCGGCTTGAATTTGAGATTTTAGGGCTGGCTTCTCGCCGTCGAAGAAAAGCATCAATGCGTTGCCCATGTACATTGTCATGGTGCCCACCAGCTGGATAGCGGCGCCGCGAACTGTAGGATTGGTGCTCTGTACACCCTTGCGCACATCTTCGATGAGTATTTTGGGCTGTACTTTAAAACCAAATTCCACGATGGCCTTGTTAATCCAGTTAAAGGCCTCCGCCTGTACTTTAGGTGACTTTTGGTCAAGGGCAAAGCTCAACACTTTACTAACGACATGCTCCAATTTGGTTGCTTCGGATAAAGCGCTTAAAGCATCGGAGGCGGCGCCCCCATTCTTTGCATCAGCCAGTTTCTCTGTTATTTCATTGACCACATGGTCTACCGTGACAGCTGTTAATGGAAAATTCTCAGCCACACATCGTATTGCGTCCAACTTAAGCTTGAGCACCTGGAAGTTCATCTCCTTGAGCCCAGGTTTGCGGCTGCTAATAGTTCGCACTAAAGTTTGAGATAAGCCCGGCTGTTGGACATCAAAGCTGGGAATTTGCGATAGTAGCTGTTCCATAGCCGCTAAACGATTTTTCCAGTTGCTGTCAACCAATCCGTTTAAGATATCAGCTGACAGCAGAGCATCTGCTTTTTCCTGTATTTCTTCCGGCGTCAATTCTCGTTCTGAACTCGTGCCTTTGGTGCTGGCTGCTTTATTCGTTGCTGCAGGCGCTCCGCCCGTCGCTCCTGCTCCAGGTTTTTTCAGTGTCTTTCGAGCACCTGATGTGGCGGGTCGAGTAACTGCTTTAGGCTCTGTGCTGCCGCCGCTCGGCTTGGATACAACGGCTGCAGCTTTAGTGGTCGGCGCAGTGGCCGGACGAGCTTCTTTTTTGGGTGCGGCTACTTTAATTTTAATCTCGGCCTTGTCGTGACACTCCTTGATTTTAACCATCTTGAGCGCATCCACATCGAGAAGCAGTGGCGCAAGTGTCTTCTCGCTTACCAATTTCATCAGAGTGCCCAGTGCCTCAGCGCTGCTGTCACGCACTGTGGGATCAGATTCATTCAACGTTTTGACCAGAGAAGTGGTCAACAGCTTGACAAGTTTCTTATTTAATGCTGTCGGCTGAGTGCGACACAATGCACGTGCCAAGAATAATGCAGTCTCAGACTTGACGCTCGGATTCTTGTTGGTCAGCGCTTCTACGATGTGCTCTTGTTGTGCCTCTAGCGTTGTCGATGAATAAATTGCATCCATTGCCTCACGCAGAGCGTTTACCACATTGGGTTTCTTCTCCTTGAACTTCTCCAACAGCGCTGGCACGCAAGCCTTAAAGTGAATGAGGAGTAGAGCAAGGATGTATGCTACATCAATAGATTTTACTTACCGTTGCATAAGTGGAGAAGCGCTTGGAGAGACCTTTGGCTAGCATGGCTAGACATTTGCTAGCTAGGGCCACAAGGACCACATTTGAATCCTTAGTAATAACTTTTTTTAATGCGCTGACCAGAGCGCCATATTCACCAGCTTCCAACTTTGGATTTTCCGTGAGCAGCTTTTCTAATGCATCCAAAGATTCCTTACGCAAAGTCCACTTCTTCTCGTCGAGCTTGTCGTAAAAATCTTTAGGCATTTTAGACAATATGTCAACAGGATCAATAAGATCCATTGGATCTACATCCTCTGCGCCACCGTCGCCATCTTCATCTGCATAAAACGTGGGGGAAAAATTAGATATGACATAATATAGTCTGAAAAGCTTCCGCATAAGAAAATTATTTATAATATATATATTTATATATAATACTTAATATATAATTTTAAAAAGGAAATTAATTTGTATTCGTCGGGATTTTCATTGTCGCGTTAGATCAAAAATTGCTGTATTTCCCAAATACTTAATAAACTCATTAAATTTCTGTTTTTAATTTGTATTTGCAAAGGTTTTAATTTTCAAAAAAGTGTTTTTCGGACACAGGTCGATCGAAATATTTTAATTTCCAAGAATTGCATTGAAGATTAAATTTAATTTAAAAAATATATGGGGTATTTGTTTTTTAATTCGCGAATTAATAGTATATTGAATCTGATAGATGATTCATTTGTTTATTCATGTTGATTAAACATCACAAATAAGATTAGTGTGAAAAATCAATGTAAAAAATAAAAAATTATAGTTGAATTATGAAAAGGTGATTACTCAGCGATCTACGATGTGTAATAATTCAGCGTATTGTGAGAGGGAAATGTACCTAGTAGGGGCGGGTATGCATACTTCGGAGAGCAAATTATAGACTTTTCTTTGCGTACTTGCTTACGATATTTCTTGATTGATTTTCGGCTGGGAGGTGATATATTTTCTGTTTATAGGTCATTATAGTAAACTTAAAAATAGGTATGCTAAGCTGCGTTTTTACCATCGTACGTATCCTCGGCGCCGGCTGCGGCTTCGTCAGCAATCTTAGCCTGTTTCTCCTGCTGCGATTTAAGGTATCTGCAAATAAAAATTATTTATTTGTGAACAACTAAACAAATTGTTAGTTAATTACCTGGTTGGCTCAGCGCGTTCACCCTTTACTTTGTCGAACTCGTCCTCCAATTCCTTAACTGTTACTTGTGGCAATGAAGCAATATGTGTCTTCATAACGGCGCCAATCCAACGATAGCTCTCAACGGCTAGCTGTTTGGTTTCGTCACGCACTGCCTTGTCGCGATCGGCCATGAGGGGAGCTAACTTTTTGATGAATTGCTTAACACCGATTACCTTGGAACCAAATTCCCGCATCGCTTGTGTTGTTGCTGCTACGCAGGCAGCCACAATTTTAGGATTTTTGTGGTCCATGCCCTTTACGAGTTCCTCTACGACTGCCTCATGCTTTTCAATCTCCACATACATAAGTGTGACCTGTACAGCGAGTTCCTTGGTTTTGGTCTTGGGTGCGGCAATACATTTCTGAACAATTCCAGACATTACATCGCCAACAGTGCGACCAGCAAGGCTGCTGTTTTCTACAAATATGAGAGCTGCCTCCAAACCCTTCTCCTGGGCAAGAGCGTTGGAGTCAACCACCATTTTCTTGATGAGCCCCGCATATTTAGACCATTCCGGTGACTTCTCGTCGTCCAGTTCACGAAAAATTTTAGCAGCCTCCTCGTAACCATCGACACGCGCCTTCCACAGCTTGTGGACGCATCTCTCCTCAATAGGAAGTTTTTTGTATTCGGTATCCTCGGCCATTTCAATGTATTTGTCTATTTATGGTTGCAATCCGTGACTTGGTTATGGAACGAACAAGCAACTAGCTGAAAGCGAAATAATCAATTGATATTAAAATACTGTTGAAAAGTTTATGTTGATATATGAAATTGAAAATCAAAAGCAAAACTAACTCAATCGAGCAGAACTGTCTGATGATGATGGGAATCACAGTTAATGCTTTCAAATTGCGCCTAATTGTGGATGAAATGTTTAGCCAGAAATTCAGCCGATACGCTTGGAAAGCACTACTTGGAGAAGCGACAAATTTAAATAGGTCGTATGGCCATATTTAGAATTTGACTTCATTAATGCTAAGTTCTATTCTTATGGCATAAACGCATTTATTTTTAAAAATCGCAAGGATTGCGCACTGGGTACGCGCCCATGATGAACTCATACACTTAAACAGCCACAAGCAGGCAAACAGCAGCGCGACATTTCATAATTCACACATGTAAATAACCGTTGCTTCTCTCAATAAATAAAACCTTTAGATGCACAGACACGCAACTGTAGATACCAAAGAGTATTTAGTGGTCATGAATGTCGTTTACATTGAGTCGCCAAGCGAAGCCAACTCTTTCTCATTTGGCACTCTTTATTACGAAGAGCGATTAGTAAGTGCGACACTCTCTCATTCCCTCCCGTTTTCGAATTAACGGATCAATCATATGTTTCCTAAAAACCGTCATGCGTCAACTAAATACCTTCGTCTATGGGTTTGTCTTGCAGATTATTATATTTTGGATAATTAATTTTAAGTATATTTAATTTTTTGCTAAGGATGCAGTAGAAATGCGCAAAAAACACACTACTTATACAAAAATATATACACACACATATATATGTAGGTATGGCTTGGTTACGCTACCATATTTAGAATATTTCTTCATTAATGCTACAATAATATCCTTACAGTTTAAGGATTGAGTTACGCATTGAGGACGAACGGTTGTTTATGTCAATTACCCCTTACGGCGAGCGCAACCCAGCTTTGTATTTCTTTTGTTTCGCACTCCACTTTTATTGAAATCATGTTAGTGAGTGTGACGCTTTCTGAGTCTCTCTCGTTTTCGAATTAACGGATCAATCATAACAGCAAATGTTTCCCAAAGAGCGTCATGCGTCACAAAATGCCGTCGTTTACCGTTTCTTCTCACATTTAATTAAATTTAGCTTTATTAATTTATACAAGCGACAATTAACGCCCACAGCAGCAACACCAATACCAACAAAGCTGCTTTTATATGCGTCTTTTTAAATTCCATTGCAGCACTCACCATTAAATAAAACAAAATCCCATAGGGCGCACACAGCTGGGCAGCTGGCGCAACGTAATGCAATAACTTCGATTTTTCACAGGCGCATAGAAGGCAAGCCAATACACAGGCACATACTCATACAAACCCACACACGCATACAAAAACTGCCACTGACACTGACACACGGCTTTGTGCGACACAATGCGAAAACGCAATTCCAAGCTGGAGCCGTAGCAACACAATTTTATACTAACCAATTTAATTGTGCTTTACGCCACTATTTTACAAAATAATATAAATAATTTTTCGTCTTGAAAATAAATAACAAAACTGTGCACGACTTTTAAACGGCGGCAGCGACGCTCGCTGTCTGTAAAATACTAGTGGACACTTCGCTGTGAATGGCAGTGCCGCATTTACTCACAACAGGGCTCTGCTAACAGGAGGAGCAGCTCTGTTAAGCTAACAGTAAAGAATAATATGAAGAACTTCTAGCTCATTTTCAGGTTTTACTTTATTACTCTGGATCGTTTAGCGTTATTTCCAGCAGATGTATTGTATGTCCACCCATAAATTCAAGCAAATCAACCCCGGACTGCTTCCCGATCTCATCCATATTGATGCTTGACGCATGTAGTTTCCATTTTTTAAGCAACGCCTCGATGCACCAATCCGCGCTTCTCTCTTGATAGGTGAATATGAATTTAGCACCACGATTTCGTTCCAACAGAAACGCCACCGTAACAATTATGTCCTCGAAGACGCTGGGATCATAGAAGCAATCGGCAGCTATGATCAAGTCCAAAACAGGCAGCCGAAATACGCTGTTCAGTAACAGACCCCAACTGAGGCCGACGACATCGATGTCCACACCTGGTTGCAGCTGGTTGGCCAGGCAGGACTTTCGTATATGTGCTAGGGATTTGGGTAGAATGCAATTGTCACTGAGCACCACTTGGGCTCCGCACTTGGCGGCAACTATACCGGGTAATGCAGTTCCAGCGCCCAGTTCGAGAATTCGCTTGCAGACAAGCGTTTGCCGTCGCTCCCACAAAAAATGAGCGAGAATTGGCGCACAAGGCCAAGTATAAAATGAGTAAGCGCCCTGTAGAATCTAAATTTAAATTTGGTGATTTACATGATTAGTTTGTGGCTTAATTATAACAATTTTTTTAAAATTTACTTCAGGTATTTTGATTTCCAAGCGATCAGCGGTTGCATCGATGCCGTTTCCAAATACAAACTTGCGAATGTGCTCAGCACTGGCTGTTGCAGTAACAATATCACTCTCGTCGCTGCTGCCGTTCATGGGGAAACGCATTTTTACACATACACGCTCTTTAAAGGGTAGCTGTTATTCATAAATTTCGATTTAAGAAAATTCAAACGCTTGTTGTTTACAACCTGTTGGCTTACTTTCTAGAGATGTGCAATAACACGTGAATGAATCATAAGTAGCCGCCATATGTTGCCAATCCTAGCTATCACCACTAACCATACATATGTTTAGTGGTAGCACTTACACGTGTGTTTCTTTATCTTTTCTATCTGCAAAATGTTTTAATCTTTCAAAAGTCTGACAATTTTATAAAATAATTATTAAATTTACACCATACAATAAATAGAGAAAAAAATATTTATTTAGCTATGATTTTTATATTGAATTTCATCAAATTGTGGAGCGGTCATTTAATTATTTCAATATCGAATATCTCTCCTCTCTATATGAATCGATGACAGAGTATTGCTAAAAATGTTAGTCTAAATCGCGGCACCTATCGATCTTGGTCTGTTGGGATTGGTCTGCCGCTATTAATATACATTTCGGAGAATCTTCAAATTTTGTAGAAGATTTATATAAAAAATTTCAACATGCCACTTAACTCGTTGCGTGTTGGTGATTGGGAGCTAAAGGGACATTTGGGGCAAGGGGGCTTTGGCGAAGTGAAGCATTGGAAAAACCGTAAAACAAGTCAGGAAATAGGTAAGCAATTAATACATGTTTGGTATATTTATATATTATACTTTTGTATACATACATATATAACTATATATGGATGCCCTAATACCCACACAAACACGCATGCATATGTACATACATACGTACATGGAGTGCAAGCCGATTCCTAGAATTTGCTGATTCAAGAATTCGTTTGTTTACTTTGAATTGTCTCTATGTGTGAGAGAGCTGATAAAATCGTTACTCGAAGCACTATGAATGAAGAAAGAGGGAAAGGCTTAGCTTTGAGGGACTTAAGAATCTTTTCTTTTTTTTTTTCATCAAAAAACAGCCACCAAGCACATCAAGAATGATATACAGCATAAAATAAGCGTCGATCAACAGGAAACGATGAAAAATCGCTGGCTTCAGGAGTTTGAGTGGTCACTCAAATTCAAAAAGGCTTTCATTGTAGCTGGCATTGAATTGGGCAATGATTCGGAGGAATTTATTAAGTACTTAAATTGCAATCACATCTGGAGACTACCCGTAATAATACTTGAGTATTGCAATGGAGGAGATGTACGAAAACTTTTGGAAAAACCACAAAATGCAAACGGTGAGCAGGGAAATTTAGTAAACTCCTATTTTTTTGTGTTGTCCTCAATTCTCAATGAAGATTTTTGTTGATTTTGAATCTGAGCTGTCAATAATACAAGAGAAACCAATTTAATAACAGCTAAAACTGCTCTTAAGCTGACATTTCGCTTCTACTATAGAAAAAGTAAATTTAATGTTATTAACCAGTGTAATATAACTTTATAAGCAAAACCTTTTTATTAGTAATATTGCATTTTTTTTAGGTCTGTCGGAATTTGAAGTGCGTGAGATTTTATTTGCTCTTCGACAAGCCATTGACTTCTTGCACACCAACTGCTTAATCTGCCACCGCGATCTAAAGCCAGATAATATTGTGATACATCATACGGGCAATGGTCGCAAAGTGTTCAAACTAACTGATTTTGGTTTGGCGCGCGACTCTCCGGAGAAAACGATTCAGCAAAGCGTCGTTGGCACTAGGCATTATTATGCACCCGAGGTGGTAGACTCTGGCAAGTACAAAAAGACGGTGGATTACTGGTCAATGGGCGTAATTGCCTACGAGGTGGCAACTGGTGTGTTGCCCTTCATACCCCACCAGACTGTTGTCAATATTCATATCAATATTGCGAATAAGAATCCCGATTGTATTGCCATAACAGAGGATTTTAAGAATCCGAATCGCTTTTTCTTTCATAACGATATACCCATTGGACACCATTTAAGCCAACCGTGGTCGCTGAAATTTATTAAGTGGCTGCGCCTGGCACTAGATACTGATCACTCAAGGCGTGGCGGCTTAGCAGCAACTGATGAAGTACAAGATGGAGTTGCAGGACCTGCAATATTTACTCAGGTCGATCGTATGTTGCAGATGAAAGTGCTGACTATATTTGTTGCGAGCATCTACAAGCTTCTGGAATACGAGGTGATGCCCGACATGACAATGCAGCAATTGCTAATGCTAATTGAACGCGACACAAAATTGGAAATTAAGACGTTTTATTTTGTGCTACCTACGGGTCATCCACACAAGCGTTTGACTGTACAAACCAGACCCATTGATCTCTATGTAGACGAGTGGCGAGATCCCAGCGAGGAAGCGCGGAATCCACCAGTTATGCTCTACATGTTTAATATATTGGAAAACTTCAGATTTGTCGCGCCCATGCCAAATATTCCCGATGGACTACACTATTTCCTTAATCAATGTGATATTAAATTAGAAAAGTGGATGGCCCAACGTATGATATTGGATATGCACTATATGCTTAGTACTGAGCAAGCACTCGCTAAAATGCTACTTTGTGGATATAAGGAGTACGCACTCTCTCTGGAGCATGAAATTCTTGAACTTCAGCCCATGATTAAAGCTTTAGAAAAAAGAAAAGATAAGTGTTGTGGTGTCTTTGAGCAGTTCGATGTCCTGATAGCTGCTGCAAAAGAACAAAACAAGTTTCAATTGGTAATAAAAAGCAAAACCTAACATAATTTGTAATAACCTTGAAAAATAATAATCTTACTATTGTAGGGCAATAACCATGAGTGGCAATCCAAACTGATAAGTGTTGTTCGAAAACATGGTGAAATTGTCAAATCTATTGACAGCATCATCCATCATTATGAATCCATATTGCGTATCGCACGGGAATATGCAATTATGGCGAGTGAAGATATCTCTGACAAGATTTTGAAAAGAGATATTTACAATATGTAAGCAGACAATTAGTTCAATAATTATGTTTAAAACAACATTTAACAATTCTCATTTTCTTTATAGTAAGAATTTTCAAAAAAAGTATATCCGTGCCGATGCTATTACGTCCAAACAGCTTGGAGATATTGCTTTTGAATTTGCCCAAGCTCGTAAAGCATTTCTCGCTAATGAAAGCATCGAAAAAGAACGCATGACCTTAAATGCAACGCATCTTCGGTTCAAAAAAATTGTTGTGCAGAAAGCTGAGGCAAATCTAAATACAGTTCAAGAGGAGTTATTGCAATTGCAATTGGAAATGTTGTCTCCGACACATCCGTCACCCATATTTGAACTGAATAAATCTATGAACAAGATGAACCTTGATTGTGCTTATATTCAAACACCACCTAGTTTGGATCCTTTCGATAGTTTGTCCACGGATAACATCATCTCCCAGGCGATGAGCATCAGTCAATTGTGTGTAAATTGAATTTTGTATTATATTTTCCACCGTGTTATTTGTTGAACGTATTTTTTTTTCTTTTTGTAGAATGGAGCAGGATATGGACATTGAACACAGTTAGATGCCCCATAATTTAAATGCCTTCCAGATTACTGTTTGATATTGCGTGAAAATATGAATATTTGATTTTTTATGTAAACTCAAAGCACTTTTAAGAACTTTAATGTAATCACAATTTGATATTTTGTTTTTATTGTTATTGCTTTTGTAAAGCAACGTTAAATTTGTTTCTTATTATGTTATGTATATCTTACGCTTTATGTCTATTATTATTTTTTTAGAATTGTATGGCTCATGATATATATGTATATCTGGCTCATGATATATGTTAACAAATATATACATATATTTACCCCATTTTTTTTTCTATATTTGTTTTTATTATGTATGAAATAAGATATTCTCAAATTAATTATATTTATTCACTATGCGCACAGAAATTTCTGTTTACTAATAAGCCGAAAGTCTGTTTTGATTTGTGTATATCGGAAGTTTCCCAGAAAAGAGCTAGCTGTTTATTATCGGTATATATATAATATATTATTTATACAGATTACTATGTGATATCTATTGAAATTGATTGTTTTATAAATTTGTTATATTTTTTATTTATATATGTTTTTTATGTTATTGAAGTTGCTGGTAAATAATTTAAAGCCAAGCATTATTCATAAATACATAAGAGCAACTCAAATGGAAAACATCTGTGTTGGTGCGGCTTTGCAAATTTGCTTAGGATTGCAATGTCACGGAAAATTGCAGTCTGGCAGAATTGAATGCGTCACCTTATGGCAGTTCTCAGCTATAAAAACAGTGGAGCAGTGGCTGAAAATCCACAGAACTCACTCGACACCAGTGAGAGGCACACATACAGTAATTAACGCAGTCAACAAATGGAAAGTAAAGTATTCATCACCCTATTGCTGGTGGGGCTGGCGGTCCAGTCGCTGGCTAAGCCCAAAGGAAAGTCGAGTAAATTGCGTAAGTATTTAGTATTTATACGTGTGGATTACGCAGTGATTATAACCATGAGCAGCTGAGTTTCTGAAGGTTTGCTATCGCGACTCACCGGACTTGAATGCGTGTGCTCGTTCATCCTTTGAGTCACTGGAGTCACGTCTAATGGACGGTATACCCGAACTATATATACCACCCATGGAGCCACTACGTGTACCCGAGATTAAAATGGACCAGGATTCCGGCGCCATATTTTTGCATTCGGTGTATAAGAATGTTAAGATATCGGGCATATCGAAGCATACGCTCCATAATCTGACCATCATTCCCAGCCAGTTGAAGTTCGCGCTAGGTATTACATTCCCCAAATTAAAGCTGGAGTCTCAGTATAGCATAAAAGGCAAGATCATGATGATGCCAATGCTGGGAGATGGAAACTGTCAAGTCGAGTTATGTATGTTAATCGAGATGAGTAAGGTGCGCAGCTTTTTATCAAATTATTTTTTAGCGAATATTACCATGTTCACGGAGTTGATTGGAGAGGAGTATAATAAGAACGGCGCCACCTATTTGAAGATCAAAGACATAAAGGTCAAATACGACCTCTCCGATGTACACATACAGCTGGATAATCTCTTCAATGGCGACAAGGCGCTCGGCCAACGCATGAACGATTTTCTCAACGAGAACTGGCGATCACTGTCGGATGAAGTGCGTCCACTGATGATCAAAGCATTGGTGGATATCCTACGTGCATCCGTGGACAAATTGTTCGATGCTTTTAGTTACGATGATCTGCTGCCTTCCATGAAAATGTGAACGGCTTAATTGATATTTAAATAAAGTATAGATTTAATCATAGGTAGGTAATAAAAACATATAACTACAAGCAGTAACAAAATTGAATTTAAAAATAAATTATATATTATTTTAATACAATATATATATTTAAATATAAATATTAAATATATAAATATCAATATTTAAATATATATACTATATTTTTTAACACAATCCGCGAATTTTACGGCAACTTCTTTTAGAGCAGCCACAGCTTGGTGGGCATCTTTGAGAAGACATTGTTCCACAGGCCATGAAAAATATCGGCTAATCCCAGCTCCAGATCGGGGCGAAGCTCTGCTATCACTTCGTTGCCGTTTTGATTGAGAAATGCATTAATGGAAGCGGCCAAAATCTCGTTGCCATTGAATAGATTCTTAAGGTGAATACGCATGGCGCCCACCTGAAAGCTGACTTTCATCTCATCAATGTGTATGATCTCATCGCCGGTCTGGGTCTCATTGCGCAGCGATATTTTCGTATAGACTGCTGTACGCACATTCTTTAATGCCATGGCCACATCCCCGTTGCCAACCAGAGGTAGTAATAGTATGTTGCCCTTCAGATTGTATTTGGCTCGAATTCGCAGCCGTGGCAGTTCCAGCTCGAAATTCAACTGACGTCGAGTCAGATCCAAGCTAATCAGCATAAGCATTAAATTACACATTTAAAAACGTATATGCATAGAAATAGTATTTATTTGCATTTAGTTACCTGGCACTTCGCACTGTCGCGTTGGAGGGGCCGCGTATGACTAGATTTTGGAAACCTCCGGATAGCACCAGATTTCCACTGCCCTTGGATACGGACACTTGGTCAATGTTCAGTGGCTCAAAGCTCTTCACTCCGATTTCTGGTATTCCAGCAGCCAAAGCTGGGAAGCAGCCCTCGAACAGTTGGCGGAAACATTTGTTCTCATTGGGACTGGATCGTTTACACGTTTGTAGCCACGGAGCTGTATTAAAAAAATATAGAAATCCATACTCATTGTATTTACAATATACAATTTGGTAAGCAGTTCCTTGTCCTATTTACTTAGAAGAATTTAACTGACAAAGTTTATACTTTCATTTATTACAAATAAGTGAATATAATTGAACAATATCGTAATTTTCTAATAAAAGAAATTATTATTATTCTTTTAAATTTATGTATGCTCTTTTTAATTATCTACGAATTCTAGGAATATTTCTTGTACTTAGTACTTCTTAAAAAATTAGCTATGCTATATATATTTAATATATTAATACCATATGAGTTAAAAGCTCAAAAATTATAGTATAAAGACTGGTAGAACTCAATAAAAAATTATAAAAATAAATATTCGCTCGGTATTATCATAAACTTTATTGTTATATTATATAGCTTTCAATATATTTTTTTTTCTGTAGAAACTTAAGATAAGCACTGAAGTTGTATTAGTGAATATATATTATATCCATATATTTTTTTAATTTTATATTATTATATACTTTTATTTTATTGATTTTTATTTATTTATCTATTTTATTTTATTTATTTATTTATATATATATTTAGAGTAATTTTCTGCTTTATATTGTATATATATACATATGTATCTATAGTTGAGAGATTATTTTGTTCACTTCCAACGCCTCACGATTTGTATTAATTTATTGTTTTTTCTTGACATGCCTCAATATAATATGAGATTAATGTTGTATCAAGCATTGATATCACTTTATTCCATTTTTGTCATACTTACGTCTCTCCTGAAGTGGCGGTTTATCATTGAATATTTCTCTTGTGTAGGCTGTTGCACTTGGTATTAGGTAAATAATAACACATAAGCTCCAACTGGCTGTGTAAAAAAACATGTTGAACCACTAAATATCCTTGTTCAAATAGCTTCCTTTATTGGGGAGCTCGCGTAATCGAGTTATGACAAATTTGTCCGTTGTGCGCGTCTGTTGTCGACGACGTTTCAAACCGAATTGTTGCGGCAGCCACGTGAAATGTTGTATGAAACCATGACATTAGTTGTCAGTGTGTGCATGCACGACCACTTTTCATATACTTTTTGTTTACATTTGTACTTGTCCTAAAGATGCCGCAACCCGTTGCTGCTGCAGCGACCAAAGTGGTAACCAAAACTTGAAACCGCATTTGAGCTGCAAGACACACCTGTTTACACCCGCTTACACCCGCTTACACCCACCTACAAGCGTTTACACCCGCTTGCACCCGCTTACAACCATCTACCTTCACTTTCCCCTGATCACTGATAATAGAGACAATGGCAAGAAATGTCGCTAAATAATTGTGTTACCCTGCAGTCGGTTGACTGGTTATTCAGCCTTCTTGAAATAAATATACCAATAAATCATAAAATATATTATATTATTACAATAAAATAAAATAATATATTATTATTTTATATATGCATTTACATCAGTATTAAATACAAATTCATTCATCCCAAATCTCTGCAAAAATAAAAGTACCGCAGTCAAGTTAAGCCACAGCCAGATATGCGTTTGATCAACCATTTGTTGATCTGATATTTGGATTTTTATTTTGCTTTGGATCGTATTTTCGTTCATTGCGTATACGCCACCAACTTGTTTTTCTCTTTCTGTCCATTGCGCCACCGACTAACGCTAGCCCGCCCGCTGAGATGCCCCGCTATCAGCTTTCCCTCCCCTTAGCGCCCTGGGGCAGCTTCACTAAAGTTGTTCACCTGTTGACTACTTCTGGTATTACGCATACAGCCCAGGAAAGGGGCCTCACTGTCATGGCTGTTGAGTTGGCTTTATTGCGATTTAACTAGCTTGACTGTCTGTGCTTCATTGCCTCGGCGGCCGGTTGCAAGTCTTTTGTTATGCAGTCACTTACATTAGCATTGCGCACATTGTGTCCGATCATTTGGCTTTATCTTAGCCGATGTTTAAGATAAAAGTTGGCGTTTAAAAAAACATTAATATGCTTATAGTGTGTGCGTGTGTAACTCTTTTCTTCCACTATTATTATATTGTTGCATGAGCAGACCCAGACCCCCGGCAAGGTTGTGATTGCGACAATAGAGAGGCCAGTTTTTATATACTTTTTCTTTCCCAAACATTCACCATTATATCAGCATCTCTTTTCTGCTCTTTAAATGCTTCATCGTGTGCGGAAATTACCAAATTAGCCGACTGTTGTAACAACAAAATTGTTATTTATTAATTTTGTTTTTATTGTTTTGTCTAGCCTCCGTTGCGTTATCGCTGATAGCGCTGAGGCAGCTTCCTCACTGACTGCCCATCAGACTCACGGGTAAACATAAAATATATAAACAAGAAAGAAAGAAACAAGAAAAAGATAGTCATGTTATTATATAATATTTCTCTATGTATATTTATCATGTCTAAAATATGACTGGCTTCCTTTGTGGTGCGAATCAAATTCCTGCCATTTCTTATACATTTTTAAATACATATATAGCTTTAATTATTTATATATTTGCATATAAGAATATTTGAAATTTTATTTTCGAATCAAGCAAAACTACAGTTGAGATTTAATTTATTTACGCTTCTTAAATTGTTTTTTTTTTATTTAAAAAAATTGACTGGAATGAAATATTTAATTTTTTACACATATTCATTTACAATTGTTTTGTTTGTACATTCGTTTAAAGTTTTTCTGTTTCGACTATTTCTATTATAGAGATATTGTATAAATATTCACTTAACTCTTTCAGTTGCTCCCTTATTTTTGCAATACCGAATTGACCTACTCATATAACTATAGGCGAACCAATAAAGATTTAAGTAAACCCAAACAAACCCAAATATACTTAGTCAAAACACAAGTTTGCTTCTGTGAGCCTCGTTGGGTTCAATAGCTTCACTTGATGTGATTTTAATTAGATATTTATATGCAATGTATGTTACTGCAATGTAAGCTGAAGTACCATCGACTTATAGAGGCGGCATTGACCGATTAAAGCCGCATATACAGTTTTGTATCTTTTTTTTTTTTGATTTTGCTGCTTCTTTAAATGACTTGTATAGGATTTCCCTAAATAACATAATTGATAATATGCAATTGTAAACACGAATTTAATTTTGAACTAAAAAGTAACCCAATTACATATTATATATTTATATTTATATATATATATATATATATATATATATATATATATATATATATATATATATATATATATTATATTTATATTTATATTTATATTTATATTTATTCATTTATTTATTTATATATATATATATATATATATATATTTTTATATTATTTATATATATTTATTTATATTTATATTTATATTTATTCATTTATTTATTTATATTTAAAATGTCAGTATTTTTGGTATTTATTATTCAAAGATTTTGTTATCATTCAGAGCGCCTCAACCGGTTGGTTTGATCAAATAAATCATTCAGTTCCAGGCTTGGACAATGTTGCATGCTTTGAAGAGTTAAGAAAATGTTGTGATTTTTTGTGAAGCATACTTTTGAGCGAATATAAAAATTAGTCAGCATTAACGCGTTAACTCGGAAAAGAAAAACAGTTTTCAGCAGCTAAACTGAATGTATGTTTAAGTAAATATTTATTTAAATGGTAATATGCATGGACTTATAGGTAATATACTAGTCATATGGCTAAATGATCTATGATTGTATGTGCTTTGTATTCTATATGGATAATTTATGCTAATTAGAGAAAGAGATTAATGTAAACACTTTACAATTGATACATAGTAGTAGCTAAATCTTAGACTATTGGGGTGCTTAAATGAAACGGAACGAAGCTATAAACAAATATTTGTACAAAACATTCGTGCAGTTATTTACAGGCATTACATAAGAGAACTAATTGCAACTTATTTAAAACTAATTCAAAGTCTTTTCAATATGATTCCAACGAAGCTCCAACGATGGTGTCTGCTGTGCGCTGTGTGGGTCCGAGATCACAGAGATCGCTTCCGTTCAGGATGTGGCCATCAGCTTGGCGGCCTGGATGACATTGTGCTGATGATGATAGCCGGCCAGATCGCCGCTCGCCCCACCAGCCATTGCTGACGAGGCAGCACCGCCCAAGGCGCCAAACGAGGCGCCAAAGTAACAATTGTTCACATAGTCATAATTGGTGGCACTCGCCTCTGTCTTCACTCCATATGCCGCAGCAGCTGCTGCCGCGTGCAGATGATGGTGAGCTGCCGTGGCATGGTGGCCGTGCGAGCTGCTCGCCAAATGATGGTGTTGATAGTGCGGCGAGGGCGTGCCGTTGCTCAGTGTGGGCGTGTCCGCCGCATTGCTGCTGTGCGTCGTATATGCAGAGGCGGCGGAGCTGCTGCCGGGCGTATACAGCTGAGAGCTGGCTGCATGTAACTGCCTTGCACTTAACTGTGGTTGGTGGCTGAGTTGCTGATGCTGGTGTTGTTGCTGTTGCTGCTGCTGCTGTTGCTGTTGTTGCTGTTGCTGCTGTTGCTGCTGCTGGGCATAGTGTGGAAAGCATTGTTGATGCGACGGCACCGACTGCTGTTGCGCCTGCTGGCTATGAAGCTGGCCCATGAGGCTGCTGCTCTTCAAATCCGTATGCAGCTTGTTGAGACTGTGGCGTTCCAGGCTAAGCGTGGGCTTGAGATCTGAGGTCCAGAGAAAGCAAACGAATTTAAGGTTAGAAAAGCTTCAAGGAGAACGTCAGTACAATAATTATATATAGGAATTTCCCCGTTGTGATGCAATCTTAAATATTAGGCGTGCTTTGCTTACCATGTTCCTCTTTGCACTCCTTGATGGCCTCTGTGGTTGAGCCCGATGCCGAGCTAGTTCCCGCTGTAGAGCCGCTACCTGTTTTCTTGGGCTTCCGCTTGCGGGTCTGAATACCGTCCTTGCGCATCGCCAGCGGCCGATTGACGCCGTGCAGCTTGAAGTAGAGGCCACAGGCATTGCACACTGGCTCCCCGTCGTTGTTGCGTCTCCAGAGTGTGGTGGTGCGAGTGCCACAGTTTGTGCAGCAAAGGCCGAGGCGACGCGTGGCGGTCTGTAGGAGTCGGGAAGGGATTAGTATGGATATTGACTGACAATGGAGCTGTGGCTACTCACTGCACTCACCAGTCGCTTGCTGGGCTTTATCAATGGCCGGTTCATGCCGTTCATCTTGTGATACAGGCCGCAAGCGTTGCAGAGATAGTGGCCGGTGCCATCACGTCTCCATAGAGGCGTGGAGATGGCACCACAGTTGACACACTCGCGCCCCTCGCCAAACTGGAAGTCCATGGCGCTTTCGTAAGGAGAGGAGCGCTGAAAGCCAGTTGGATCGTAAGCACTTCGCCAGGGCGCCATCATAACGGCAGCGTTTTGCGTGTAGAACTGTGCCGGCAGCTGCGCATGTGCCGATCCAAAGCTATCCGTTGTCCAGGCGTTCTGGGCCGCTGCGGCGCTGCCAAAATGCGCTGCCACGTGATTGTATTGCCGATTGGAGGGCACATATACGGGCGCGTTCACCGCCTGTTGGTGATGGTAGCCAGAGACGCCGGCGGCTCCTCCAGCTGCAGCCAAATCAGTGTAGGCGGCAGCCGCAGCGGCGCTGCTGCTATGGTACATCTTGGAGCTGGCAGCGACGGCGGCCACCTGCAGCTGCACGTTGTGGTAGTCGCCGTTCAACTGCGGATAGTCACGCGTTGACTGTTGATCCGAGGTCGACTGCAAAAGAGATGACCACAAAACACAACTAATTAGATCAAAGTAACATGTACTCCTTCCCTCTCTCTCTCTCTCTCTCGCTCTTTGGCTGACTCTTCATTCCTATCTGTCACTCTCTATCTACCGCCAGGCCAACTGGCGTTTTCTCTAACCCAATGCCACTCCCTCGCTCATTTCTGTTTTTGGTGTCCCAGGTGCAGCTGCCATTGGGCGGCACCCCGTTGCGCGTAGCCATTTTGGTTGCTGTCTCATGATGCAGTTCTCGAGAGCTGCTGGGCTCCCTCGCCATACAATCGCATACACATACATGTGTGTGTATCTCGCTCTCTCTCTCTCTCCCTTTTTCACCCTCTCTCTGCCTCTCAAAACTCGTTTTCCCAACGGCGCCCTTCCAGTCTATCCCATCTTAAATGAATGGCGCGCTGCATCTTTTGTGACTCGTCTTTGTATCTGTGTGCATTTGCAGCACTTACAAGTGAGTTTCATCTGTTTGCCCTGCGTAGGCTCCACTGTGTTTTCTTCGCACACATATACATACATATGATATAGGTACGTGGGCTTTGGACGTAGCTTTCATAATGATGGTCATAAGTATTATATGGGATGCATTATATTCTTTAACAACAATATTAATCATAATTTTAATGGCACACAAACCAGTTGAGGTGCGTGTGTGTTATGTATGTGTAGATGTTTTTAGAGTCGATATAAGCAAAGTAGTGTAAGTTTTATTAAAGTAAATTATCACTAGCAACGAATTACTATTAATAATATACATATCTAAGCATAGAAGATACACAAATCTTGAAATATTGACTTTCTAATTAGCTTAGTGTTCAACATAATATTACAATAAGTTGATAATGTAATAAACATAAGTTATATACTCATTCTGATTTTCCTGAGTATGAAAGGTTTGAAAAAAAAGTTTGTTTTTACTATTTGCAATATTTATACTGCTTTGGCCATCATCGTATTTAGTGTAATATTTTTAACCTTTGAATACAAAGTTTGTTTTTACTATTTGCTATATTTATACTGCTTTGGCCATCATCGTATTTAGTGTAATATTTTTAGCCTTACAACACATTTCAAACCATCATAATTTTATTTCCATGAATTCTCAAAACCCAAAGCAATCGTACTCTTCACCACCAAGCTGCCAAAATTTATCTTCACATTTGTAAAGCTTTACAAGGCTCATTTTTTTGTACTTTTCCTTTTACTTCAAATAAATGTATCATTCAGCATTTTTGCACCACATGAAATGTCTTCAAGTGCCGTGGGCTGATTTTCAATACATTTTCCGCATTTTCTTGTTGCTTTTGCTCGTTTACAAAAAGTTCAATAACCAAAAGGCACATAAATATAGAAATCTGCTTTTCACATTAAAATCAATTAAGGCGTCAATTCCATATATTTGTTGAATTTATATATATTATTGAAATATATGTAGGAAACTACATTTGACGTCTTTATCTTATCCCAGAATATTAATGCGATGATGTATGAAATTTTAAATTTCAATCTCGGCTGATTCTAAAAAATGAAACGCGCATATGACTGTTGCGATGATGCGTATGAGAATTCAGACGCAAATGTTATATAATTTGGATGCGTCAATTGGACGCGATATAACATTATGTAAATACAGGAAAATAAACTATTTAGCCGCCGGCACTTTGGGTTTTATTTCAGGCGTTAAAAAAAGATCAGGATGAAATGTTTGTTATAGAAAATAAACTAAATAAAATAAATGATTTAGCAAATATTCCCTATTCTCCACAAGAATAGTTTGCAAAAATAAAATCTAAATTTAAAAATAGGAATAGTTTAATCAAACACATTTAAGCTGCGTATCTATCAGCCGGTTTCTAATTAGCGCTTTGATCATTTCCATCTAATTAAACGTGGGCAAAGAAAGCCGTTTGCAACACTTTTCCCCATTAGCCACAAGATCAATTGACGCACATTTTCACACAATTCTCGAAATGCCAACGAAATGTGCAGCGTTCCACAAACGCATTTGAGGCAATAAGAACAACAAGAATTCGAGTCATCAAAGAGTTGACCACGCGTGCATAATGACGTCGCTCCCTTTAGAAGATCAGTCGATCAAAGAGAGCGCCGTCCACTGCCGATACTCGAGGCGGTGCTCCATCAAAGGAACGGCGACCACACGAAAAATTGTCAACATGCTGCAGCCTCGAATAGCCAGGATTGAGATCCGAATGGGATCAGTGCGCGATCGTAGGCACTTCGAAGTGACTGCAGAGGCGCTTATTAAAATGCGAGCACAAAAACAAAACTGAAAAACAAGAATAAGGAGAAGAATATGGAGACGAAACAGAAGAATGAAGGTGGAGAGAATTAAAATAAAAAGCAATAAAAAATCAATTTACTAAAAATGAGCCACAAATCGAGGATCAGCAGGTCGCGACGCTGATGAGGACGATGAGTAGAACGTTAATAATTTGTCACTGCAAATGAAGGAATAAAAACAAACAGAGAAAACCACTTGAGCGGCGGCCAAGTGAATGAATAAAACCGAACAAAAATAACAGAAGAAGAAAAAACAAAAAAAAACAAACAAGCCAACAACATCGAGGAGGGGTTCGGGAACACTTAGGATTAAAGCGGCGCTTTAAGTGGTTTTTTATAAGTCTCTCGGCTTAGGCTAAGTTGAAACCGGGTGCGCTCGCTCAGCGGACGACAGCGCCAGCCAGGTCTATGCCAAGTGGATCCTGTTTCAGTTACTTCTCCTCGTCCCCCTCTCCCTAATTTGAGCTACACACACTTGACTCATTCATGGATCGTTGCGCTCTCATAACTCTAACTAGCGGATGTCAACTGAATATTATAGAGTTTAGTTTTCCTGTAAACGCTTGTTCGATTTGATTTATGCACCGAAAGGTGCGCCAATGAAAGCTACAACGAAGGGTAAAGACAATAATAATTTTTCATGAATAAAATTAAATAATAATTTAATTGAAATTCGAATAAAACTCCATTTATATTTTAGTGATAGCAAAAATAAGACATCAAATATTTCAATGAATGAAAAATTACATTTAATTTACTAGTATTTCATTAAAGTTAGAGATATATCAGCTCGACAATATACTTTATGGTCGGTGAAGCCAATTTTGAGAAAGGTTGAATAGTACAGACTCAAATTCGCGATTTATAGACAGAGTGTCAATTGGATTATCATATAACTAAATTTGCATTTATTTTAGTCTATTGATTAGAGAAGTCGTAAAACAATTAGTGTAAATAAATCCAGTTAATAGTTGAGCCTATTAGTTTCTCTAACTAGCTATATCAATTAGTCTAGGCATAAAGACATTTCAAGAATTTAAATACCAGTTTAATTAAACTATGATTTATAGCTGGGAAGTAAGCGCGTGTGTTGGAATATGTGAATGGTATGAAATATAAAATCTAAACTTACATCGCCATCACTTAGCAAAATTCCCATAATTTATTGGTTTATGTTTTTCGCGCGATTTTCTGTTTGGCAGCTTGTTTAAGGATTGATTTATGGTAACGCGGAATTCAAGTTCAAACTGTATCACAGAAATGCAAAAATACGAAATTAATTGCAACAGACTTGGAAATGCTGGAGTTGGTTACATTTATTATTATTTATGCGGATCGATCGTTTGGATTGAGCATTTAATGGGCTTTGTTGTAAGGCTTTTGATTAATGCGGCTGATAAGCAATAAATTTTAAATTTTAATCCAGTTACGAGCACTTAACAGATTTGAGTAATTATTGTTTTTTTTTTTTATTGTTTTATTATTGTTGTGATTGCTGATGCGGAGCGCGAGCGCAACGAACCGACTTCCTTGAGGCGAGCAAACAAACTAAAAAACGCCTCAAAGTAAACAAAAACTTAATCCCAAAAATCCAGTTTCAGTTGACGCCGACGCTGATGTCGACGTCAACATCGACTGAGACAGCAGCAGCGACAGTGACCGAGAGCAGCGCCACGCAAATCGAAGAGAAGTCAACGGCAACAACATAAAAAGTCAATTTCATCAATGGGCAGGCAAGGCAGTCCGTCCGTTTTTCTGTCTGCCTACTGCCTACTCCCTTTCTTCGAGTGTCACTTGCAGGCGTTGCCTTCACACAAACGCCGTGTGCAAGCGAGATGGAGATGCCGTCGGCTGAGTGACAGGTAAAAATTTGTAGGTGCATTTCAAATGCAGCTACTGCGCAGCCGACTGCGCTGCTGCAGCGAAATTAGTCAATTTGATGTAAGTCTTAAGAAATAGATATTGCTCTGCACTTGAAACCGAAAACAGGTTCGACACTCGAGCTACTTGCGCCTAGCTGAACGGTAGGCACTCGACTGCATGAGCCAGCGTGAAAGTAATCCGCTTGATCGATAGCCGACCGGGCTTAGCTGCACTGATCCGGCCGACCCCGCTGCTCACAGGCCGTAGTGTCACCAGGTCGTTAGATCGTGCTGTGGGCGTGAGCAAGTACCCAAAAGAGTGACCCTATAAAAAAGCGACCATGACAAAGATCGAAGGATATAGTTTAATTAATTGACGGTTGCGTGCATGTCCAGCGCCCAAAAAGGATATATTAACTGTGATGTCGCTAATTGCAAGGGATTCAGAGAAATGTGGAGAGAAATGGTAATTAAAAGAAGGTCTACTCGTCTCTTTTCAAAAATGTCACTTTAAAGATATATAAGATATATTTCAAAAGAATGAATTTGGGAGCTAAAACTGAGTTCTATTTAATTTGAAAACATTACTGATAATTAGATGTATGTGTATAAATTTATATGAACATATTACTTCTTCAGAGCTGAGAAAACATCATATCAGTTTAAATATTACTATCCACCGATCTTTCAATAAATGAACAATGAGAACTGGCTGTTTGAAGTTGTTGTTATCATAGCCTAACGCATATAACAATTAATAAATAAGCCACATTCTCCTCATTTGTTCAGCATATCATGTACTTTTTGGTTTTTTAACCAATTAGAAACCGAATTCTTAAATTAATATAGGTAATTGATTGACTCTGGTTTAGGAGCAAAAATATCCGTTCATTGGCTGCAGTCTTCCTACCACTGAGGATTAGCTCTATGTGTAAGTTATTGCAATTGATACAACATATTTATATTATAGGAAAATTCAATGATATATTTTTATCTAATTATGTCATTCAATATACAAACATAAAAAGGTTCTTTGACAAATGCTGTTGGCTTCTATTGGCCATTGATTCATTAGCACTCATCAGTTTAACAGATTACCACAATTGGGCCAAATACCACTCAAAATATTGTTAAAACCTATGGTGTGGATCATTAATCAAACGATTTGCCTCAATTTCTGCTCAGCGAGAATCCCATAATTCACCCATCAAAAAGGTTCGTTGGCAACCTTCCTCCCCAGCTGAATGCTAAACAAATTCTTTCCATTAAAATGCAAAAAACAAGCAGATCGAGTGAAAACTGAGTCAAATCAGACACAGGAGAGTAAGAGAGGGAGGGAGATAGAGAGTCTGTTGAAGCAGAAGGAACGAAAGATGTCAAAACAAAAAAACCGCAAGCCAGACAAGCGCATATTTCAAGCGATGCTGACACATCCTGCTGCGCTAATGGACCTTAATTTGTGAACAGCTTTATATATCATGCGCCGGCCCGTTAATGTGATCATCCACACGATCTTGTTGACGAGGCGCAGCCACCATATGTAGCTGGATCCGAAGCTGCTGCGGTGATTAACTTTTATGACGTTTATCAGGCGAATACGTTGAAGGAAAGGCCATGATGCGAGCACAAGACTTGGCACGCGCTTTCCTGGAACCACGAACCAAGCGAGTCACTATGGAAAATTCTTCGATTTTCGAAATTTGAATGAAAGTAGAGAAAAGTGTATAGCGAATGAGTTGAAAAATCATTGATATGCATATTAGTTGACTGATAACAGCCAGACAAATGATAATTGCTCTGGCTCCACTAATCCTGTATACCCCTTCAGTTGCCCTACCCAACATTTTGGAAAATGTCACCGAAATTTCAAAGTGGCGTCACCGCCACCGCCACCGCCATCGCCACCGCCACCGCCAAAGTCTATCCCAAGTATTCCATAAGTCCCCTTAAGAGCTCTAGTGCATTGCATTTGATTACAATGCCTATTGATCGTCTCATGATTGTTTCACTCTCATTGTCGCTCGATCAATACGTGCTCTCTTTCCTATCTCTCTCTCTCTCTCTCTCTCTCTCTCTCTCGCTCTGTGTTTCTGTTGCCATCTCGCGCGCTCCTTCGGCAAAGATGAAAGAAATCTTTATTGGTTTTTGTAGTGATTTTAAGTGGATTTGTGGTTCGATTCTTAATGGCAAAGTACGCCAGCAGCCACAGCCACAAAAGCAACAACAACAAGCAGCAGCAGCACCATCAACGGCTCTCATCCGCCTTCAACTCTACTCCGCTCTCAGACCCATGTTTGGTGGTTATATCGATTTTATTCAAATTTGTATGTTTATTTCTTCTTATGCGTAATTATGAGAATCTTTTCTGATGCAGACGTCTCTCTCTCTTGAGTGTTTTAGGCAGTTTCGAGTTGTAATTATAGCGTTTTTATGAAGCAAATGCATTCGTAGAGTGTATCAAGCGATTCATGGAGTTTACATGCAGTTACTTTGAATATTAAAAAAGTGTTAAGCTGAGTGAGTGTTAAAAGCTTAGCTTGGTAGCTTTGTTTGACAATTATATCTCAAATATCAATATACAGTCATTCCACGATCATGTGCTTATATTATAATTAACTATAGTTATTGATAGCATATTCACAATAAACCAAAAATTGCTGCACTCTATAAGTAAGTAATTTTATATCATCTTAAACTACTAAATAAAATAATATATTTATGTGGAATCAAAATTGCATACATAAATAACAGTAATATAGTTCATGTATATATTTTATTGGATTGTGTTCCATTAAGTCGTAATCTACAGTCAATCTACATAATAATCAGTTGTATTTCCCAGTTAGGAAAATGTTCTTTAACAAACAACTATTAGGCACATTTTGTATAGTTCCTTTTCTTAGACTGCCTACTTACATCCACGTGAGTGACATTGTGGCAAATGAGTATGCAAAGGAGATTTCAGAGTTGCGGAATGTATTCGATAAGACAGAGTAATAGAGAACTTCCTGATGGCAATAGGTGCTCTACCTTATATGAATATGTGTATATCTGTATAGCTTATCGCAATGCAATTAGGGCTTTTGTCTGTGCGTCGTAGCTGAAACAATTACTCATCGCCGTGACACATGAGTGCACTGAAGCTATGTCCCACTCCCCTTGAGTTGAGTCGCTATCCGAAAAGCACTTGACAACAACTAAAACGCAATTGAAACGCGGCTACTTACACATTCAACAACAACACTGAAAGAAAACTCAATTTGAATATTCCAAGTGATAAGCAAAGAGCCTTCCCTCAAACAACAACGAATGATATAAGCATGCTTGAGCATTTAACTGATTGTTCCAATCGGTGATTTTGTGAGAAGAACAGTGTTAGCCCATAATCCCATTTCATAGCTCATAGCTCGAATACTTTGTACTGGTACGCTACTCTATGGAGCGGCGCACTTGGCTTATCAACTGCTAAAATGATGGCGGAAATGGTGCTCTATTGTGGTTATTGTTGTTGTTGCTGGTTTTTGTTTAGAAATTGCTGATAGTGCTTTAATTTGTATGCATTTTGTTTTATAATTAATTGGGAGTCATGACAATGACCAATTTTATGCTGGTACATCGTGTGTGAAAGGCATGCGAAACAAAAGACTTAAGCAACGAACTTGCTGGCAATATCCTTGCTGTTAGCCCAATGAGCTTGCGTAGATGCTCCACACAAAATCCGTTGAAGTCTCGATTTGACCCTTCTGCTGGCGTCTATATTAAGCAACGCTTTCGCTTGATCTGTGCCGGCAGCACTATTGATCTCAGACGCTACCTCACCTCTCTCTCTACTCCTCCTCTGGCCCGTTCGACCACACCGGCAGCACCAATGACAAGTTTTCGGCACGCGGGCAGACAAATTCCAACTCCATGCCTTTGCTGCAACAGGAATTCAAATGTGGCTTGATTATATGCATATATACATCTTTCTGCGTCTCTGCCTGCTTGTCCGTCTGCTGTCCATGCCCAAAGCTTTTAAGTGTCTTGGCGTCGGCGCGGCTTATACCGTCTCTCCATCTACCACAGCCTTCGTCTCTCGGCGTCGTTTCATTCGTGACATTTACATTTGTGAGAGCATTGTCGGAGACATTGTCAGAGACGGTAACAATTAATAGCTGTGGAAAACTCAACATTCGTTTATTTGATTGCTTGGCGCTGGCTGTGAAAAGATCTCGCCTAATTTTCCCTTGTCTTTAATTAATTAACTACGATCATAATAATTTACTAAGAAAAAGGTGTAGAAATCTCTTGAAAGTCGTGGCTTCCATGATTTAGATTTTTATGACTTTTGGCGCCAGTATTTAGATGGGGAATACTCTGATAAGTAAGAAATATAAAAATTCTGCTCTTCTGGATTATTTTATCGGACGTTATGAAACTTTAGCTCACGATTTACTCATTTCTTTATCGTCAAGCTTATAGGCCAGCTGCTTCCTTTCTACTCACGATAAAGCCTTTGATTTTGTTTTGTGCGCTTCAATCCCACTTGGAATTATTCGCTTGATAAGTGCTATATTGTGAAATCGTTATGAATAATGCTAAGTGATCGCAGCAGCTACGATAAACGATATAATATATATGGGCTTATTTATGGCGAGCCAATTTTATTAAATATAAATTATAAATTATTATCATAAATAAATTTATAAACAAAATTGGCTCAACTTATGGGTGCAATATATATATATATATAATTTGTACTTATAAAGGAGTTGGAGTATAGTCAAAAGTTCAATTATATATACACCATAGATAATCAATGTTATTATGCAATGTTTTCCCTGGAAAATCAGTTTGACTCTCTGCTATCCGCAACACAGCAAGCCACTCAGACGTCTGACGCCAAACAATTTCTATTAGCTCGATACTTGAGGTCCGTGTCCAGGTCGACTTCCCGTCTGTCAACCAAAAACCTATCGTGCAATTAAGCAACGCCGCGTAACGCACGACATGACTTCTGACTGAACCTGTCGCTGGCCCTGGGCCTGGTTTTGCTCCTGACTCTCGGCCTCATCGGGTCAATGGGTCTTGGCCTCAACGTGTTTCCTATTGGGCTGGCAGTCCATGTTCCCCGCTGCCCCGTTGACCTGCTTAGTGTGCAATTCGCACATGCATATATCATTGCCTGCTGCAATGTTCTGCTTGTTATTTTCGAATTGCGTGCTTCATATTTAATGTTTCTGTTGTGCTACCTGCATTAGTGAGTGAGTATGTGTGTGCACATGTGTGTGTGTGTGTGTGCCTGTAGGCTTGCAGTAGTTTCGACCGAGTGTTAAAAGTTGCATAATTACGTTTGTAGCATTTTGGTGAGGGTTGAGCTGGTCAGGGTTGCCAAATAAGAGAAAGAATTCAAGAATATTGTCAAAACTAATTTAAAGAGTAACACAAATATTGAATTATTTATTATTAAATATTATTATTGTTTGAAATATTATATAAAAATATCCAAATAATCATATAAATAATATGAAATAATTTTTTAGTTTTAATATATTTTATCAAAATGCAATTATATATATTCATTTTAATAATAGTTCTTTTAAAGACAACAATATTTAAAATAGTTACAGATTTGTATTATATATGTGGGAACCCTATGCGCAACCCAATGACCTTACCAGTTGCCTTGCAAAACGATTTTGGTCAAGATTTATGATGCAATTGCCCAAAAGGCAAACTATTGGCTTGGCTTGCCTTCTTGTCGAGAAACCGATTTTAGTTTTATTGCCTTTTGGTCTCATAAAAGTGTCATAAATTAAAAGGCGCTTAGCTACGCACACAGTGAAACATTCACATATATATATTTAGGAAGATATACATATCGTGCAACCTGTGCCACTGGTCACACGCAGCGTTTTGGACTCTCTTTTGGGCTATGCTGGCACAGTTTCCATTGCCTTTTGGTCCGTTTTTCTGGTCAAAACACAGGCATACACTTGGCCCATCTCGTTTATACTTCCAGCTAATGACTTTATTGGCCATTTTCTAACGCACTTGAAGTGGAAACTGCTGTCATGTTGTGTCATTGTTGGCCTCCGAGAGTGCTCTGCAGTACGGAACCATTGAGCCAGCATTGTTGTCGGCTGTCTGTTTTTGTGTTTGGTGGCGCCAGCATTTAATTGCCAAAGAACTGGCACTTGTCGCGCATGTGCCGAGATTCGGCCACTAGACAAGAGTGAAAGTGTGCAAGAGTTAAGAGCAGGCATGTCATTGAGATAGGACTTAGCCAGTTGAAGGTTACAGCTGAACGACTACAGCGAGTGGCAAGTTCTTCTTTATTCTGAGTAACATCAAAATTGTAATAAAGAAAACTAATTAACCCGCATAAGCCCTAAATAATTTATGAAGCGCATTTAACAACAGCTCTGGCTTATCAGTAGCTTACACGTTGTTCTAATTTATGTGCATCTAATTAATGTTCGCTTTATGAATAATCATCATAGTTGTCTATGCGCCAAGTTTCGAGCTTAAGTCTTTTGTTGCCTTCTAGCTAGTCTGACTGACTGCTGGTTATCTACAATGAAATTGTGCGAATAAATACATATGTATATGAACGTGGCCCAACTACTGTGTGTACTGAATGTAATTGTTGAAGTAAATGTGATGAAAGTTGCATGCCAACTTTCCGGTTTGTCGCTCTTTCGCACTTTTCCATAGTCCCCAAGTAATTGCTCATAAAAAAGGCAAGGGAATAATGTACTTTGTTATCTCTGCACCACTGGCGATATGGGCTTCCACTTTCAGGCAGTGAATGGGTTTGTCGTATGGAGATCCCTATGCAAAATGTCGCTGAAATATTGCTGACAAATTTATGGTATTGCTTACAAATATTCACATGGCAATTTATTGTCGATTTTATCCATGCTTTGCACAAAATACAAAAGCTGACAGTCAGCGAGCTGCATAAATTTGCCATTGAAATTCAATAAAAACACGAATAAAAAGTTAAATTAATTTGTTGTACAAGTCATAATTGAAATTAATTCAACTGAACATTTTTTGAAACTTCCAATTTGTTTTGCTGTGCTCTCAACAACAATTTCAATTTATGGCTGCATTGATTTTAATTTTATAATTGATACTCGCTTCCAATACGGCTTTAAAATAGGCATTTAAAATGTTATCACTTAATGTGTAAATAAATATGAAAGATTATTGGGTGCTTGAAATCAGATTAGTTGTATATTTAAAAATAGTTTGGCTATTGAATGGATATTCAAATCAACTTTGTTTCATACGTCTTACGAAATTGCAATTGTCCAATGATCTGACACTATAGAAATATTTATATGTTATATATTATATTATATGTTTTGTTGCTAAGCTATCTCATTATTCAAACTCAATCTTTCACACCTGCCCGTATTTAACATTTAACATTATGTATGGCCTCCGCTGATCAGTGAGTTGATCTATAAACATAAAGTTCCAAATTTATTCGTTGCTCATTCGAGAGTTAGTTAATTGAATTTAATTGATATTGCTCAGCTTATAGATTGAACTTAATTCAATGATATTAGCTGACGCTAAATTGCTTCATTAGCTTTGTAGCGTGAGCAATGGATAAACGTAATTGCGAATCGTTTCGCGGACTAGATCAATATCAAACATGCGACAATATCAATTAAGAATTGATCTCTTAACAATGTGCTACGCGTAATTTGTATAGCCAAATAATAAACTAAAGTGTAATGCCTAATCTATACTTTTATGTTTAATTTATTGATTATTATTACAATTACTAAATGCGAAAATAACGTTTCCTGGTCGCTATTAAACTTAATTAAATCCATATCTTATTTATTTCAAATCATTTTGTCTTCTGTCAAATATTTTAAACTTGTTCGAATACATCAATACCAAATATAATCAAGGGCTTGACTGTCATAAAAGTTGTATGAATATATTGTCGACTTACTTAGCTTGATACTGCCGAGCTTCGTTCCAATGGACGTCGTTTATTTGTTATTTGTTGTATTCAAATGAGCCAACGTATATCAAGTGGGTTATTATTCTTTATAGCCTTTTTCTGTATTTTTGTTATACGAATTTTAATTGCTTTTAAAACGCATATATTGTCCGACAGCAAACGTTTTGTTCGCTTTGCTAAACTATGCGATTTATATTGAAATGCGAATGCACATAAATTTAATCGAATTCCGTTTTTCAGTGCGTGCGCTATGACATAAATGACACGACACTTACAGATACACCGATTGAGATACAGATACAGATACAGATACAGATACCGCTGCATAAACGGAAACAGATACAAGTGTGCTTAGAGATACGCTGCACAGTTTAGAGACACACCATTTGCATAACGCTGGCAAAAATGATGGAGACAAAAAATAATTAGCATAACACTAACACAAACACAGGCACAAACACAAGCTCAAGCGCATTAAACACATAATTAACAATATAAATTTATCAGATAAGACGACACGCGAATCTCGATGAATAGAGTTTAGCAACCAGCAGCTGATATAGTGAATAGCCAGAGAGTTGATCTATTATTTAATTAGGTTTTGTAATAGGTTTTGAATTATTGACACACAATTCACAATTGGCGACGGCTTTTCAACGCATTCACAATTTTACGCCGCACACGGCAATACTGCATTTTCGCGTATAAACGTTCAAGATTCAACTGAATTCACAACTCGAATTGCCAAAGTTTTGGCACCAGAGCGCGCTCTTGTTGTTATTGTTGTTGTTGTTGTTGTTGTTGGTTTCTGATTGGAATGGGGAAGCACGCATACGGCAACAAGATGGAGCGAGCAAGCGAGCGAGCGAACGAGGCTTGTGTTGAGCTTCCGGTTGGACGTACGCTGTGAGCGCGACTGTCGCGCTGTGGCTGCCGCAGTGGGCAAACAAACGAGTTTCCTTTAACGTCACACACGAGCACACAAATAAACACACACACACACATGCATGCGCACGCTATCACGCTGTGTCAGTGGGTGTTGCCTTTGTGAAGTTCGTTCGGTCTCTTTCTTGTGTGTTCGTTCGCTCGCTTGCTCGCTCGCTCTCTCGTGCTGGCGTTCGTAATCAAATTGTAGCCATATTAAAGTTTGCTTGATTTGCTGTTTAGATATTTGTGTGCGCGCTGTGTATGCATGAGTGTCGTTAGCTGTGTGCATGTGTGAGAGTGTAGTTGTGTCCGTGTGTGTAATACTCTCTTGGGACTGCCCACTTTCGTGCTCCGTGTTTCGCGGCTCTCGTGGCGTATGCTCAACATTTTGAATTATGTGCGTTCGCCATAATTAAAATCATTTATCATATTGCACACTCGCACCATAATAATCATTAATATTAAATTAAAAATCTGTAAATTAACCATATGTCTTGCAAAGAAAAATGCGTTGGTATTTTATGCGCATTTTAAACCGCATTTATTATTATTATTATTATTATTATGTTTTATTGTTGTAGCTAAAGCTTTTGAAATACTCGTATATATGTACGTTTAATTGATAATTCTCACACCTTTTTATCAAGTGCATATCAAAATAAAGCCATAATTAAATTGACTGTAAACACAAACAATTTATTTAATTCGAAAAACTTGCAAAACTATTTGAATGACTGATCATGTCGTAGCTTAATTATACTGGTTTCTATCTCTTAATAGTTTTTAATATAATTGACGTGAAAACATCACAGCACTTCAAATGGCTTCACGATATGCTAATGCATAAGATAAATAAGTTATAAGGCAATGCTACACAAATTTGGCTCATCTGTCATTTATTCACTTTCATTAACATACATTTTGGTATGAATTTAATTATAAATGTAACATTTAAAATGGGAATTTGGGCTATACTAGATATCTTAAAAGTATGTTGTTGCATGCGAAGTTTTAAAAAGCCAAGCTGCCTTTTATATCATATATTTAACATATATGGTTCGATAGTTGGTGCTTTAGCTTATACAGCTCTGATTATTTAGTCCTATTGATTTTAGTACTATTGATTATAGTTTTCATCGAATTATATAAATTCAATAAGATTTTTAAACATTTTTATAAAATTTTGAGTTAAGTTAAAGATTATGGCTTAGTTACTTGTAATAAAGTCTGTAGTGCTGTTTAGTTAGACTAGTATAATCTAATTATTGCTATATTAATTCAGAAAAGGATACGAAAATATTAAGAGAGGCCTATTAAAAAAATAAATAATAAGTTACATTTTGTGAATAATTAAACATGTACTCAGACACTAAGTGTTTATCTAATGAAAAATATACTTTATTTCTCAACCGTATAAAAGAGCATTTCACACTCCTTGACAACAATTAATTATGTTTCCGCTTAATTAATAGTGCCGTACGCCTAAAAAATGTGCAATTAAATGTAGAATTTTATATACATCAGATTGATAAATGGGTAGCGAAGCGATAAGGAAAATCACTGGGCACAGTTGACAGCGTCCACAACAAGTTCAATTACCACAAATTAAATTTATTAAATGCAAAGAAACTAAGTGACGATAAAACCCCATTATTTATAGGTGCAGCCAAAATGCGAGACGCCACAAATGTGACAAATACAAAAGGAACAAGATGTCCACGAAAACAAAATAAAACAAAACTGCCTCATAAAAGAGACAAACGCCACACGACAACAAATGTGGCTACCTGTTCGAAAAGCAGGCTCGATGGTGTGTATATATAATTTTTATGGGAAAACTATATATAGGAAAAGCTAACAAGCTCCAAATGAAATGGACTCGAAATGCGTGTGCGATACGCGGCTGGCCATAAAATGCCGCAAACATGCAACAAAATTTATGCGAAACTTTAATGAAACGCATACGGACAGTAATGTATTATACTAATACACTGAAATACATTCACACAGATACACATATACATATACATGCACTCATACCTATTGGGCTAGCCAATGAGCGCGTCGCGTTGCATGACTCCACCTCAAAATGGGGACTCTAAAAGATTGCCCCGCACACGCAACGGGATGAAGTGCACGAAACAAGTTTCTCATGTGGCAAGCAGGCGAGGTCCGGGCCACAAAGGGACGTCGCGGCGTCCTGCTTGATTGCCAGGCGCGATAAATGCCGCGAGCGCGTGTTACCAAACTTGTGGTCTCCTGGCTCCTGGCTCTGGCTTTGGCTCTTTCTTTGGCTTTGGCAGTGGCTCTTTGACTCCGACTTCGACTCCGACTCGAATAGGAACTGGATATCGAGTGACTGAGGCAGACAGCAGAGGAGGTGGCAGAAGCAACTGAGCCAAAAGTGGTAGAATTTGTAATGGTGGCCAGTGTGGCAAGCAACCACAGCATTCACTTGCAAACAGGGGCGGCGCCTAAAAAGGGGATAAATTTTAAAGGCTGATATCTTTTTAAGTTATTGTATGCTATAAACTTAGGTGTGGATATGAGCAACATTTATTTTTATAAAGTGTTTCTATAATGGCTTTTTATATTGAACTTACATTTCAATTTGTGTCACTATTTTAATAACAATTTAATATTTAATATATACACATATAGAAGCTTACAGTTTTACAAACATATTCAATATAGATTTATTTATTAATTAATTGTTAATTTTATTATTTTCTGAATTAGCTACATATAATTAACAAAATATCAAAATAATATAATAATTGAAAATAATAATACTTAAGATAATTATATACACATTTATATCATATTTATATTATATATCACATTTATTTTAATTTTATTTTTTTTTTTTATGAATCATTTTTGTTGGTAATCCCCCGAAAAATGTTATCAGCTACGTCTTTTGTCAATATGCCTCCTGTGGTGGCAGTCCAGTCGCCTGTATGGCGCCCAGCTATAAAAAAAAATGGGCTGTGCTGGGCTGGTCGCTGACTGGTTCTCTCCGCTAAGCCAGCCAGCCCCCTTCGACCTCCGCCGATCCCCTCAGAGGTTGTCGTTTCTTGACCCATAGGCCAGTGCGGCATGACAGTTTTTTAGGCTTTATCCATGGCACTGCCATTGCAATTAATTTTGGCATTTTGACATTTACGCTTTTTGTTGGGCGCTATCTCAAGCATACGCAAATACTTTTTGTTCAGGTATACTGACGGTTGATAAGACATTTTGTGTATATCATTTGCAATGGAATTTTCTCACGTTAAAGGGCTTTTGAAAGTTGGCCAGCGTGGCGCCACTTCCCACACCCCAAAGACCTTTTAATTACAGGCAAAAACAAGTCCTGTAGTCTACCCATAACTCGTCTAACAACTTTGTCAGCGCGGCAGCATTTGAAAAATTTATGCTGTCGATAAACTAATGAAAAGCCCAACGAGATACTCTAGCACTTAATTGAAGAGCATCCAAGTCATAGATTTCGGCATTTCAAATGGCTGCACTCTCTATATATTGTCCAGCCACTTCGGATTGCGCTGAGTTATCTGAATCATGAAGTGGGTGCCGTACAAAGTAACCATATCTGCAACTCAACAACTTTGTAGCCTTAATTGTTGTTGACAAATTGCAGTTGTTAATTTGGTTTAGCCTTGGTTCGCATAAAAATTGAATTTGCTTTTGATGCCCGACGCTATTCGCTTAGCAATAAATGTAGCAATAATATAGCTGTAGGAATATAAGTTAATGCATGAAGTTAATGGTATCAGAAAGAAATAAAATGATCTACTTTATTATGTACTAATGCTATTACTCAAATTATAACCAGCTAATATCAGCACTGTTGCATTTATATTCAACTTTATCTAAAATATGGTGTTTACTATAGGAATATTAATATCTATTAATTTTACCACTTATCAATTCCCAATACGATGAAAATAACAACGTATTGGGATAATAAGTTGACATAAAAGGTAATACATATGTGTGTGGAAATGATATGTTGACATATTTCTTCTTCATTTCTTCTTCTTAAATTTATAATAGTTTAACAATTCTCAAATTACAATTTTCGTTGTGCAAAATGTATCAAAGTAAAAAAACTTGTTAAATAAAATACTAATAACATTTACTACCAATAATATATTGAATGATCACGTCATTACAGCTTACTGTAAATGGACTTAGCTAAATATCATTTTATGCTTACAATACGAGAATGCTTCGTAAAAGTAAGTATTGTATTTTCTCATTGTAGTCCGTTTCTATATGTGTCCTAGCATGACAATATAAACAAAACCCTACGACTGATACCACTAATTATTCCAATTGGATACACAATCATCTTGCATGTTCTGCCATCTGCAGCAACAAAATAAAACGTGAAGCTCACAAATGGCCTAGAGGCCGTCCGATCTGATGTTGGATCTCTCCCCCGTCTGCACTTAGCTTCATCCCCGCACCAGCTAAGGTGACATTTAAAAGCTGCAAGTGCATTAGTGTGAAACAAGGATTGAGGCGCCGTCTAAATTACTGTGCCAGCCAAGCACACACGCACAGATAGAAAGATATACACACACACATGGCATCGTGATCAATATCAAGTACCATTTTCAACGCTTCCTTTGGCGCCACATTTCTGTTGTGGAAGTGGAATGGAACCCTTTCTCAGCTGCGATCATTTTGCCATGTGCGTTTCGGAGATGCAAACAAAAGTCCGCGGCTCTGACGATAAGCAGAGACACAGAAATATGCGCAGAGTGCTGCAGACTCCAGACTGCAGAGTTCCAGAGATCGTGCGCTATCCTGCAAGCCAGCTGAACTCTTTTTGGGTTCGTTTCTCTTTTTTGTTTTCTTGCCTTGTGTTTCTGTTTCGATAAGCGCCGCATCTTCAATCTTCCTCTACGACGGCGGCGGCGTCTGCATTTCGTTGCCCAAAGAGCCCATCATCATCATCGGTGATATGCTTTACGCCGCAGAGTATCCATTAGTTGAGTCGCCGTCGCCGTCTGGTATTGGGCAACAGATAATGTGATTTTGGGTTCGACCCAAGAACGAGAAATGGAACGAGACGCGCGTGAGTTGTGATAAGCAGCAGAGACAAGGGAATACCTTCGATCATCGTTCCCGCTTCCCTAGTCCGTCGCTTGCTCTGAGCCAATCTCATTTTGTATTCCGTGTGAATTCGTGGAATTTCGATATTTTTTCCTAGAACTCGAACGATTGCGTGTGTGTTTCAGTTGACTTGGCTTTTGTGACGTCATACGGGCAGAGTGACTGGATGGATCCACGCTGTTTTAGACCGACTGAGTGGGCGTCATGTTAAGGTAGAAAGTTGTATATATGGTCATTTGTATCTTCAACAGTTTGCATAAAAGAACATCCAAAGATTGAACGGAAGTGTCAAATAGCTTTGATATAGTTACAGCAAATAAGTAAAATTATATCCATTTTATTATATATATATTTTTTACAATTCAATCTCATAACGCTTTAGAAGTTATTAACAATGCTTATTGTAAATTTAATATATAAATTATTATGATAATATAAATTGTTAATACATAAACTTTTATACAGCTTTCGTCTATGATTTTAGCCTAAGCCGATTTTCAGTTCCTGCCTCTCCAGCTCATGTTCTATTTTTCTCTTTCCCTCTCCCTCTTCCTTTTACTCTCTATCTCTCACAGCTAGTCTATTGCTCTCTCCCTCTATGAACTGACAACCTTCAATAGCCGGCGGCGGCGTCTGCCTATCTTCTTTTATCTATTTTAACTGCGCGTTGTTAAAGCGAATTTTCGTGTCGTTTGTCGATTTGTAATGCTGGGCAACGATGATGGCAACTGGGATGGGATGGAGCTGCGATGCAGTTGAGCCACCACTGACACAAACAAGCGACCAACCAAGCAACCAACCAACCACCACCACCAACCAGCTAAGCTCTCACTCTCTGCTTCTCTCTCTCTCTCTCTCTCTCTTTCTCTTTGGGCAGCGGCTTTGGCGCTTTGAAGTTGCCTAAGTGGCGCCTGGAAGCCCGCTTGGTGCGTGGCGGGTTCAAAAGGCCGCCTTGGTTGGTGGTCAACAACGGCCCAACAGCACATGGCTCAACATGTTTCATCTGGCTAATTAAATGCAGCTCGCCGGACAGTTTGGACACTTTATGTTGGCTTTTATCATGGCTATGCACCACAGCTGGTATCTCGCCAAGTCTATCTAAACAATAAACAAACGCATCAGCTATTTATTATTATTATAAAATTGTGTGAGCAAATGCTTGAAATGCATTGCAATTAGCTTAATAAAAATTCAAATGCATGCACAGCCACAGAGATTAGCAAAGTGTTGCTACCCAGTCAGCTCTCACTTGCCCTCTCTCTCCCTCTCTGCTTCTCTCTCTCTCATTCTCTGTCTGTTTCTGATGTCTGGTCTCAATTGGCTCTCCGTATAACAGTTGTACGTCTGTCATAATTTCTGCGATAGTGTCACCAGGCACAAGTGCGCCATGTGCTCCGCATCTGACAGCCATGTGGTTGGGGCGGCGGCTACGGCTGCGGCTGCGGATCTAGCTGTGCTGGAGGGTGGGGTGGTGTGTGAAAATGGCGCCCCGCAGCCGTATCTTGTCGCCTGTCGCATTGAATTATTATTTTATGGTCGGCTAGGTCGTTTTTTGCAGTTCTAGAATTGCAATTGGCCAAGAAACCGAACTGGTTCGCTGGTATTAGCCGCCGCATTACCACAGTTCGCTAATGTTTTAATTTGTTGCAGCTGAGCGGATCGGGGCTAAACGGGTGTGGCATCCATCCGAGACCATTGGGTAGATACACATCTCCAGAAGGAACTTATTATTTATTATTAAATAGACAAGGATAGCCCCACTAAAGGCTTTCTCTTGAATAACCATTATTAACTTGAGAAATAATGGCTTAATAAGTTGATTTTCATCAGTCTACCCACTTCAGGCGCGTCATCTGACTGTCAAGTAATTCTCATTTGTTTTCGTCTTGATTACAATGGCATTAGTCTTTGTTTGAAGTGTTTAGTCTTATCTTGGTTACATCAGAGATACACTCAGGCTGAGCTACGATAGAAGCCCCTCTGACTGCTTTAGCAAAGTGTTTCGCAACTCCCACTCAGGGGTAACAAATAGCTTCTTCTGTCGGGCCCACCGATACTGAGCCGTCGCACTTGCACAGCGCTGCAAAGCGCATAATTTGTGCAGACACATTCCGAAAGAGTCGCTGCAAGAGTCGGTGCTGGTGCTGGTGCTGGTGCCGCTACCGCGCATTGCGGCCTCTCGTTCGTCTCATTACTCATTCAACCACTCGCACTCGAGCACAGTTACCGTCTTCCCTCGAATCGCCAGTGCCAGGCGTGCAGCTCCGGCCAGAGTCGGGGCTTAACATACTTGGAGCGCCGGCCAGCGAACGCTAATAAAAGCGGTCGTAAAACAAGTTTGCCTAATTGATCGAGCGTACGCCAAAAAAGAAAAAACAAAAAAGATATGAGAATGGAGCAGAGAGGCGAGGCAACGAAGGCGACCAAAGGCCAAAGAAAATCAGACAAAGGCAACGACTGGAACTGGAATTGGAACTGCAACTGAGAACGATCCACGGTCCACGATCTACGGTCCATGTTCACATCAAGGCGTTAATATTATACCAAGCTTGCTCGGTTCGCAATCGGCCAGGAATTTTTGCCATACCATCGACGACACTTCAAAGGCAGCGCCACTTGGTGGTGGCGTTATTCCGCGGCGGACAGGCTTTTAAGCGATGACACCAAATCGCTATTTAGACACAGTCCGAGAGCTCGAGCGACTGGGACTGAGCCAGGGCCAGAGCGAGGGCTCAGTGCTGGGCTTTCTTTGCAGCCTTTTTACTTGTTAAGATTTTATGGTCCGCTGTGCTCCGCTCCGCTGTGGAGGTCATTAAAATTAATTTGGATCAATTTGGCGAGCTGCCAAATTGTTGACAATGAAAAATAACAGGCTATCCAGCGAAGAGTAGAGTCATCAAACTCCTGAGTGTCCTCAGCTTACAACTTATTTATTAATGTAAAAAGTAGATCTTAGGTATATACAAAATCGAAGACATTTTTATGGTTCTGTATTAAATTAGCTCTACAGTGTTATGCTCCATTCAAATATGTATTAGTATTAATATGTATTAGATCCTAAGTAGTGTCCACAAATCATTTCGAATAATTTGTAGGAAGTAGTTGGCTAAGGCGGCGGAAGACAAAGGACTTGTTGCCTTACAAATGGTGAGATTATTCCAATTAGAAACAAGTTAATATAACAAGTTTAAAACTGACTGAAAGCAAAGTTCATTTTTTATAAGTTCATATGTTCATTTAATGAGTTGGAACTAGTTCGATTTGTGCCTTAAATCTCTTTTATATCATTGAGCTCAAATGGAAAATAATATGAAACAGAAATTGTTTAAAACTAAATGGAAGCAAATTATTATATCTAAAATTATTTATATTGAACAACTTTTTTAAGGAAAAGGCGAAGCGAGGCTTTTTTTAGTAGAGTACGACAGCACGTAGGTAGGCACATTGAACTCAAGCAGAAACAGAAAAGCATTTCAACTAGTTCATTTGACATCAACTCAATCATCTAACGGATCTTTAAGTAAAAGATATTTTTATCTCATTCTGAATCTGGAATAGAGCCACACTGGCAACTGAAAATTGTGCTTTTCTCGAATAAAATCCCCCATTTGCAATGTCTTTGAACTGGGACTTAAGCATCTCTTGACTAAACTAGGCTTATATAAATAATTGGTCAGTTTTGACATTTTGGTAAAGTTTACTATGGCTTAAATTGTATGGCTTAGTTATTCGATGAGCGCTCCGGTAGACCTGTGCGTGTTATGACACTTGGGGTCAGCTCGCTATTAGAGCTGCGCCCACTTTCGATTGGGGGAACACTGTGAAACGAATAATATTGTTTAAAAAGAAAAATCAGCTGGAGTTGCATCAATGGAACTTACGACTGAGCTATCTGCCGGTTCAATGTGCTCGAATTGGGCAGATGCGGGGATTGGCTCTGTGCCGGAGGCTGTTGCTGCTGTTGCTGCTGTTGTTGTTGCTGTTGCTGCTGCTGCTGTTGCTGCTGCTGGCTGTAAGGCGAGTGACTCTCACTAGTCACATGGTGACGGGACATGTTCAAGGTGCCATCCGATGTCGGTACTGAAGGTAACGCTATGGCCACCACATGGGCTCGGCCGGCGGGGCCAGTTGTGGACATATCGTGTAGCTCGGGACTACCATTCTGTTGGGTACTCAACAATCCCACCTGGGATGGATAGAGCGGGCCGCCATTAGCCATTAAACTAACACCCTGTGGCATGCCTGTGTAAATAATCAAATAGGCAGTAATTATTAATTAATAATATAATATAATATATATATATATATATATATATATATATATATATATATATATATATATATAATATATTATATATATATAACTATAGCTATATATAACTACAACAATATTTTTTTAAATATAATAAGCTTTAATTATGATTGTTAATTTTGAAACAAAACTGAGTTCTAAATAATAAACCTAAATAAATATATTGACAGGATTCAATGAAAACTATATATGAATTAGGCTGAATTTTCTCTCTCTCTCTCTCTCCTTCTCTCTCTCTCTCTCTCACTCTCTCTCTCTCTCTGTCTCTCTCTCTCTCTTTATCCCTCTCTCTCTCTCTCTTTCTCTCACCGACTCATTTATTTTATTTTTTATATGATTACTCTTATTGTGCTTCACTTATGAACGAGAATAACCAATCAGAATATACTTACTTGGTAGTGCTCTATGGGGCAGAGGTCCTCCATTGTTCTTTGGTTTTCGCTTTCGCTTCTGTATGCCCTCCTTCTTCATGGAGAGCGGGCGGTTCGTGTTGTGCAGCTTGTAATAGAGACCGCAGGCATTACAGACGGGGTTGCCATCGTTGTTGCGTCGCCAAAGCGTCGTTGAGTTGGTTTGACAGTTGGCGCAGATGACGCCGTTGCGCCGGTTGTTTGGCGTGGCTGCTGTTTTTGGCTTTTGGCGCTGTGGTACATGGCGAACCGGCTGCGTCCGGCCATAGCTGGTGCAATTTGGACAATTGGGCCAGTCCGAGCCCTTGCGGATGAACGGTATCTGGCAAGTCTCGCACTTGATCTCCTGCAGTGCGAGCGATGTGGGGGGCGTGGCGCTGGCCGCTGACATGGTGGGATCGTAGTTGCTAATGCTGCCAGCTGGCGCCCAATGACCCCCGCTCATGTTGGCCGTGGTGTAGTCATCAATAACCTGTGCAGGATAGTTCGACTGAAGGTTGGTCAGGGTATTAAGCTAAAGTCTCTGTCTACTGCTAGGTGCTCTACTTACAAATGAAACGTTTTGATACTCGGCGCCGGTGGTAGTCCAAAGGCCACCATCTGCGGCGTTCGTGCCATCAACGAAGGATATCGTTTGATACGGCCCGGTCGCCGTTTGCCTCAATGGATTCAAGTTCGGATCGGCTTTGGTTATAAACTGAGCAGTGCCCGGCACACTGTAAATGGTGTTGCCCTGCTGCAGTGTAGCCGCGTAGCTGTTGCTGCCGTACGTCGAGTTTGGCGGAAAGGCATAAGCATTACCCAGATCCGCATAGGTCTTCGATTCGTTCGCCTGCACGCTGGCATCCACAACGGGCGCATCATAAAACAGATTCGCTCCGGGCGCCTCTGCATCGCCGCTGGCGGTGGCAAAGCGTCCGTCCTCAGTCACATAGCGCACGTGAGAGTGCCCGACAGCAGCAGCAGCCGCGGCAGCAGCTACCGCTTGCTGATGCTGATGTTGCTGCTGCTGCTGCTGTTGCTGCTGGTGATGATGCTGCAGTGCAGCCTCGCTGACACTGAGCCCATCGCCGTAAATCACTCCATTCGGTGTAGGGCACTGCTGCTGCTGTTGGTGTGCATGTTGTTGTTGTTGTTGTTGCGGCTGGTGCTGTTGCTGATCGCCGGACACATCGCTCTTATCGATTGTCTCTATTTTGATCGGCGCCACGTCGTCGTTGCTGCAAATGATCTGGCCCGAGGAATAGGCGTAGAGCGTGCCGGGTGGCGCATTGGCCACCTGGTCGGCCATCTCGGCAACATTCCGAGGGGCCATTTGGATGTAATGTGGAGAGTGATGCGATCCGCGTTGATACTCAATGTGGGTTTCCGAGCTGGCGCTGTTGCTGTTGTTGGTGCTGTGCTCACTCTCCCGCGTTTCGTTCAACTCGCTGCAGGTGGAAAGCAATTTCACTTTTACAAGCTCCCATAAATAATAAAATATTGCTTACTTACAGTGTTCCGGCTGTAGTTAGGATGCGTCGTTGTTGCGATCGTGGAGCTACGACATACTGCTGTTGCTGCTGCTGCTGTTGTTGTTGCTGCTGATGTTGCTGCTGCTCATCCGACTCACTAGATTGACTGCTCGCCTGTACCAGAACACCAGCTGCTGGTGGCTGTTGTTGCGGCTCTTGCTGATCCTCCAGCACGCTGTTGGACTGCGGATCGTTGCCGTTGCTGGACTCAATTTTGATTTTATCCAGCAATTGCAGCTGCTGTTTGCTCAGTACTTGTTGCTGTTGTTGCTGTAGTTGCTGTGGTTGCTGTTGCTGTTGCTGCGGCGTTGCCTGCGCTTCCATCTGCAATGACCAAAGAGCAAATGATGAATGGGCAACATGTTGACAGCTTGTTGTCAAAAGTGTGGCTCCAGTTCCGGCCACACAATGCGAACTTGGCCGGCCGCCTCTATTTCCGCCACAATAAGTCAAACAAGCGCAAAAAACCAAAACCCAAGAGCACCAACTCAAACCCAAAGCAAACAATGGCAAATGTTTAAAGGTGCCGCCCAGCTCAGTTCAGCTCAGCTCGCGGCTCACAGCTCAATTTGTCGCCTACAAATCATAAAATACAAAATGTGACTACAACTGCCGACCAACTTGCACTCTCCGGGCCTCCGCTTGGACCTCTCTGTTTGCCGTCTGCCTACTCATCGGTGTTGTGCCAACACAGACCACATACAACACAGCAAACGCCACACACTTTTCCCAATTGCAATGCAACACATTGTGGCTTTTTTCTTTTGTTTACTCCCAAATCTCGGTTTATTTTTCGGTCTGAACCGGAAATAAAATTTAACATTTTCGCGTCAAAAATAAAAAATAAAGAAAACCAAGTTTTACATGAAAACTATAAAAAAAAAAAAAAAAAAAACCGTTGCTCTGATCCTAAAGTACGTCAGTTTGCTTGGTTTATGACCTAATTTGGTGGGGGTGGCGCAGCTGAGTGTGAACACCTGGCGATCGTCATTGTCACCTGATTCATGACGGTGTTTTGCAGGTCTCACTGTGCTTCACTCCTCCCTCTTAGCGAGTTCCATAAAATTTCAAAGCTTTTAGGCGCGTTTTTATGTCGCTTCGGGGAAAGTCCCAAGTACACTGAACACTAAGAACACTACATATATATATCTATATATATATATATATATATATATATATATATACATATACACATATGTATATACATGAATATCATTTAGGGCTGTCTGCAGATAAACTTGGTATTCAAATGAAATATTCATTGTGCAAAGAATTGTTTATAATTTCAGAGTTGCTTATGACAAATGTAAGTTTTCAGTGTAAAATAATTTATTAATATATATGTATATTATTATCCTTTGAATCGGGAAATTAGGGTAACTTGCATTATTTTTTTTAAAGTATTTAGACTAAGTGTAAACTGCAATTTATTACAATTAAATAATATTAACTTAAATTTATTAATTGAGATTTATTCACATTTATTCTTCTTTAAGCATTAGTTATTATAACCGAATATCTGTGTTAAGCTATAACTCAAAGTAAAATAATATTCTTGGGGTATAACAAAAAAAATATATAGAATTTGTTGATGCGATTAATAATTGAGTACAGATAAATAAGTCTAATCTTGACAATTTATATGTATATTTTTTAATTGATTTAAAATAATGTGATAAATCTTTCTTGAGTAAATATGCAAACGCAGTCGAATCAACACATTTTAAACAAATTTAGTTAAGAAATTCCACAAAAGTAAATACGAGTTCCGTTTTATGTGACAGACATGATCGATTTAGGTTGAGTTCAGGTCGCTTTCCAATATGACTCATAGTCTACGAAAAAGTTTAGGGTATCAAAATCTCATTGTCGACTTATTATAATGAAAAATTGGTTCTCAAAATTAATATTAAATAAATATGCGTCATATATATAAATATATTATATATATATAACTAATATAAAGTTTCATAAATTTCAAAAAAAAAAAAACCCGCAATGTAAACATATGCGTATGTATAAATGAAAATGAGCGAAAAGTTCAATGAATCTTATAGAGAGATAATATAATGGAAACGTGATTGCTTTAATCTAGGATGTATGATATGATACCCGGTACGATATGCTATATTCACGTGCCAATGTTTGCGCTTATGTAGTACAATGTGTGTGCATACATATGAAACAGAAAGTTTAGTTAAGATACTGCTACCAAACGACAATATCTTATCCGCTAACTGCTATCAGCATACACAATCAGCTGTTTCAACTGCTGCTTCTGCTGCTGCTGCGGCTGGAACTGGGAGGTCAGCTTGCCTTGATTGGCTACGTCATCGATAGACATGGACAGACATGGAGATACATAACTTAAGTGGCATGTGGATCGCCGAGTATTTGCTTGGCTTTCGTCAAGAGTTCCTTATGGGTGCCCATACGCATTTATGAATGAAATCTGTGCAGTCACACCTACAATACTGTTTTTTATCTATATAAACAAGAGATATTGGCTTTGTGCATAGCCGCACCTTTTTTCGCTTTCGTTGGGAAGAGGCGTGGCAAAAGTCAAGAGCTTTGCGCTACAATCTGTATGCATGGGTAAATAACTATTAATTAAAGGGCCTTCTGCAATGCCTTTTTCTAATTCAATATAAGGACTTTTTATTTAGTTCGGCCGAGAAGATGTACGCTGATGCCAGCTGCATTTACAACTCCATTAAAATGCCGTCAACTGTAGCAAATGGCGTAAGCCGCTTTGACCCTTGAGCTTATCAGGCCTCAACGTAAACTGTCAACTGGCGACGCGTGTCTAATAAAACTATCTCCGTGCGAGTATCTAACCCTGCCCTGCATCGACTATCGCAATCAATTGTTGCCGCCGATGCCGCCATTGACCAACTGTTAACTGGTCCTCGATTGCGATTGGCTGACTCTGCAGCACTTCCGCTGCAGATTAGAGGCAACCCCCATGGCCCTAAGGGTTGACAATTATTTCATTCATCAGGCATTTCACTTCCACATCTGAGGATGGGCTCATCCCTTGTCTGGCTCCGAGCAAGGCGATAAGATTCACATAAATTTCACATTACTTTAGGTCTAAAAGTAATATATATATATATATATATATGTTTGACCTTTTTCATGAATGAAACAACTGCGCGTGCTGTGCCGAGCTCAGAGCTAGGTCCACTTTTCCGCTCTCCTTTTTCTCGATGTGTGCGTGTTTCTTAAGGTATTTTAACGCCAATTTCACTCTTGGCCTCATAAAGATAAAAGAACTTTCCACATTTGACTTTTTAAATGCATTTTGAAACACAAAAGTAACTATTTAAAGGTTCAAATTGCTCATAACCGACTACGTAATGCTCGCTCGCTATAATACTTAAACTCACTTTTAGATAGATCAATTTAACTGACGTACTGACTTTAAGCGCACTTCTGCAGCATGCTCCACTTTAAAATTTGAAGAAATCGATCACATTAACATTTGATGATCATATATAATGTATTCTAGTTTCACATACATTGCGCATAACCAATAAACTCGTTTCGTTTTGTGAACGAGCATACCGTCGCATTTGTGGATATGCCTGCAAACAGCCTGGTGAGTCATTCATTATAAATCAATTTGGCTTATCGCACTGACAATTTTCTCTGCCTGCCTCTAAAAAAAATAAATAAATAAAAAAAAAATGCAAGAAAAAATCTTTCTGTCTCTGCTGGTTCTGTTATGAGGAAAGCTAAATGATTAAATTCGATGGAAAACAAAAATACAAAAATTACTCCTGATTGATATCCAATTATTATTTATATAATTTGGTATGGCCAACAAGTTTTATAAAATTTGATGGACATATACAACAGCAACTTGGGAACTACATTCGACTCATTAAGTTTAACGCACAATTGAATTTATTTATGACGAAGACATAAAAAGTTTATAGCTCATGCTGCGGCTCATCTGTTGATTATCTATATAATGAACCGATGTGAGAAACCTGTGGAATCTTTTTATGGCTGCTCTTAAGTCTTTAGATGCCTTGTTAAAGTACATTTGGATTGTAGATAAACAAATTTAAAGGGAAGCTTTCTTAAATTAAATTTTATTATAGTTAATTTTTGAAGCTAAATCTAGATTTTTGAGCTAGCGCTAAATTGGCAATAAAATATGTAAAATATATTAATTTTTGGAGAAATTTGAACTTTATATTGAGATGATGAGCACTTTGGGGACATAATTAAATGTACATAATAAAATATATATATATATATATAGATATATATAGATATATATATATATATATATATAATAATATATATTTATATTTTTTTATTTAATTTTTCTTAAATATTTATTTGTCGCCTTTATACGAACCTTCAGCTGCATCTTGATATCGACTATATCAGCACTGTTGCAGACCATCAACAGTTGGTTGTTTTTGCTTTTCGCTTTCTCGTCGATTGTTGTTTAGTTTTATCTAAGTTGCGTTTTTATCACTTGTCGCTTGATTTTTTTTGTTTTTAAAAAATTATCACATACACGGGTAAGTGTTCTCCTTCTATGTTGTAGAAGCACCTGTTAGAAGAGCGCGCGCGTCTGGAAAAAGTGTCTATCAAGTGTTAACCAGAATTCGAATTTTGGTCAAAAATTCTGCGCAATTGTCGTGTGGGCGAAATTAGAGGTGCGGACTTTTGGTATCCGTAGAGCGTTTTTCGTTGTTTCCCGCACGGCATTTAATAATAATAATAAGTGCTACTTTTTCGAAACCAACTCGAGCCCGGGCTGATGGCGACGACAACACCGACAACGACAGCGACACCGACAGCACCGATACCAACACCAACAGCGCATTGCTGTGCCTGCTCCGTTTAGCACCTTTACCACAGCGCCCAATTATAAAACACACACTGACGCAGTTTGCAGCGCTTCTCCGCGTTGTACATAGTATATATCACATACTTGGTTATATATCTGTATGCGTGTGAATCGCAGTGTGTGCGCGTGTAAGTTATGATTTATTTCTATACTATTGCAACGCTCTTGTTACAGCTATCGTTGTATTCGTGCTCAGGTATTGGTTATCTTATCGTCCAGCGATAAGCCTGCAAGTGTGTGTGTGTGTGCGTACCTGTGTGAGAGAGTGCGTGTGTGTATGTATATAGCAAACAACAACAGGCCACGGCGACAACGTCAGCGTTGTCAGCGATAAGTATCTTATAGATACAAATTGCGCATGCGTGCTCAGCCAAAAACCAAATTAAAAGCCAGCCCAGCCACTTGTAATATGGGTACTTAATGGACACGGCTCCAATTCCAGCTCCTCCTCCCGCCCATTTCGTATTTCGATTAGAGTGCAGGCAGCCTTCTGTCGATTGTGCAATTCAGGCCCATTTTCTAATTGCAGTCGTAAAACATTTTTCTGGCAAACTCATAAACCGTATGCCAAGTTAGTCAACACTTTGCTCCACAAGCTGAGCTGGCTGTAGGCACCTGTCCAGCATGGGGGCGCGGGCAGAGTTGTGGGCAGCTCTGCTCCACTTCATGAATGTCTTAAGTGTTGTAACAACTGACAATTGACAACAACAAGCCCTGTGTGTCGGGCATATGAGCACATCCACATACTTTTTTATAGCAACCATAAACTCAAGCTCGTGCAGTAGTACGAACGACTGACACACGTGGTTGAGTATCAGGCTTAAGGGAATTACTATATTGTAATCAGTCAGTTTTTAGCTAAGTTAGCCGCAGATGATTATTAATATTCACAAATATTTTAAGAAAGTAACTATTAGAAATAACAATGGAATTTGCAATCACTATTCATTTCTGAGCTGTTCCTTTTCGTGAGATGAACCTTGTCAACAAGTTTTATAGGAAGTCAATTAAACTGCGGTTTAGCTAACAGTAAACTTCCAACTTACTTTATTTTATGCGATATAATATATTGGCAAAGTGAGCAACAAATTTATTTATATGTACTAATTATTTGAAAACATTTACTGCTAACCTATTGCCGATAAACAGTAATCTTTATAGAGTGAAGTAAACCTAAAAGCTGTGAAGAGAAGAATTAAAGAAAGCAAAAGCCAGCCAAATTTTTTGGTTTTTAAGAAACTAGCAGCCTTAGGAAAAACATTGCTCAATAAGAATTGAATTATATTTTAGTTTTCATTACAGAATTTATTGGAAATATTTGAATACTTAGCTCTATTAGTATTTTACTATTACCAAATTGTATACAGATTATTTATAATGATTTATTTCTGTTGGCTAGAAGTCCCTCAAAGCAGTTAATATGTCATTATTTTTTGGTTCATTCCAATCAAATTTTAATTGTAATCTCCAACCGGAGCATTCTGAAACCGGTTTGCAGTCTTGCTTAATTCTCGTATAGCACAATGTATCTATAGAAAGATCTTTTGTATGCTTAACGTAAGGTAAATTTACGTGCATAAGTATATTTACCAAAACCGGGTCTTGACAATATCATAAATTGTTTATAGTTGCAGCCATAAAGCAAGCAGATATATGACGGCCTTAAACATGCCCACTAGAGAGTAGAGCAGAGCGGAGTAGAGCAAGGAATGGGCGCACACATAAATTAAATTGGATGAAAAATGAGCTAGCGAGGTTTCTGCTTTTATATTGCTTCAATTGCTTGCAAATTTCTTTATGCCCAATAGAAATTCTATGTGTGCAATGCATAACCTCATATCGCCTACACTGGCAGTGCCTGATAAAATTTAATTGTTTCGACTCGGACTAACATAAATCATGGGGTAAATCTTAAAAGGCACAGCCAAAACAAAAGTATCTAATAGTTTGCCTGTTTAAAGTAGCCACACTTGAGGCATATTCAAGATATGTGGCTGGATCGTGTCGCAGAATATCAACACGGTGATTAATAACAAATGCAAAATGTAACTCAAAAGCTGACAAGCTGACAGCCCTCATCCGCTGCTCCGCTTGGCCAACGACTCTGAAGTGGTTACAAATGGCGCAACATGAATTCAACATTACGATTAGCTCTCGGAAAAACTGTAGAGCTCCAACGAGCGCCATACTCTGCCATACTCGGGATCCGAGAGGCGAGACAGGCCAACCAGTCGATGGGTAAGTCGTGCAATTAATACCCCAACATTGATGACACAAGCCGCCTAGCTTAAAATATTGAAGCCCAAATTTATGGCCATAAGACACAAGACTTATTGGCGGCACAAACTAAGGAATTTATGGTGCTCGAATCTTTCGTGGGGTTTTCTGAACAACAGCCCCGAAAGCAGATACATATATACAGCACAGTATACAGTATATATAGACTTTTGCTCCTATCTTTCCGAGAATCACACTTGGCCACCCTTCAACTTGTCCATGCAGTTTCAAGTGCTGGCTGCTCAGCAAAATGAAAACGAAAACTCAGTTATCAGCACTTCTTCGACTTTGACAATATCGGCGATCAGACTATAAGGAACTTAATTTATAAATTTTATATATATATATATATATATATATATATATATATATATATATATATATATATATATATATATATATATATATATATATGTGAATCGCAATATATATATATATATATATATATATATATATGCCATAGGAAATTGCTTGACTTGTTTTTACCATTCGTTTCTAGTATTGATTTTTGTTGTTGTTGCTTTTGGGTCGGCTGATAAAGAACTCCAAGGAAATTAAACGCCAAAGGCGCGCCATAGTTTTAATTACTTATAACTGAAAATTGGGAACAGCAACAAAATGTTCAATTTGGTTCATTCTTTTTGTTTTTCATTAAATCCATGTCCGGGGCTGCAACCTCCACTGAAGACGAAGAGCCCACCCATAATGGCGTGGTTCAATCAAATAAAACTGAACATTTTGTAATGCGATTGTTATTGTTGCTGTTGTTGGTGGTGCTGTTCGGTTTGGTGAAAGTAAATTGAGTTCAACCAATTTCTATTAACCTGCTCGACTCTCTCTGGCCATTAATCATCGAAAGCACGCAATGTTCTCCCCACAGCTACCAACCACCCAGCATTTAGCTGGAATATATGCACATGAGTTACTGAATTGTATCTGCGTACAGTTGCTTGGAATGATGCCTCACTGAGCTAACAGAGAAGTTGAGCAAAGTTTGCTTAGTTTATTGGAATTATCAGTATTAAGTTAACAGAATACTAGTTAAAGAGGCTATGAACTGAGTTTTTCAAATGGTATAGCCTTTCAGATATGAGGATGTCCGTATGTTCCTCAGTCCTTCCGACTGCAATTTATAAACTAGATTTTTCGTTCCATTCGTACTTTGTCCCATTGTATATGAATTTGAAAGAATAGGCTTTTACAGAAAAGTATTTAATTAATTTAAGGGGTTTTATACTTATGCATTAGGGGTGAATCTTGTCTTTAAGTTTCGTTTTTACTAATCCAAGTTGTTGAGTTGTTATAGAATTGTAGATCTTCGAGATTAAAAGAAAAATTCGAGTATTCGCTTTGTAATTGTCGTGTAACCATAACGCATAAAGCAAAAGATTAATTATTATTCATACGCACGGTCGGTCATCTTACTAACCATGTCCTAAAAATATTGTAGAAGATTAGGCTATATAGATAAAAGTTTACCTAATATTATATAAAAATAATCAAATGAGTATATTAAATTGAATTTCAAATAATAAATTTATAATATTAATATTAGTTATAATCGAAATAAGCTAGTCATTTATTTTTCAATTAATCATATATATATTTACTATATAGAAAAGTTACATAAACAGTCTTAATGTACCCAATGACAACACCCAGTAAAAAAGTTGTCTCTGTTTCATTTGCTCGTGGCTTGGCAACGCCAATTCACCTTCTTTATACGCACCTTTGTTTACCAATATGACCAGACAATATGACTCATCATAATAACTGACAATCCATAATAATCCGTTGTCTTTACTGTTGGTGTTGGTATTGGTGTTGCTGTTATTGTGGTTGTTATTGCTGCTGCTGTCATTGCTGCTGGCCTTTGTGGCGAAGGTTCAACAACTACAGCGCCGCCATTAACAATCATGGCTACTGCTGCTGGGGTTGAAAGGGGCTTCTGTTGCGGGTTGGTTGTTTTGGTAGCCAAACAAGGCGACACCGACAGGCCCTCAGATATGATGAACATTATTAATTACTTATGACCAAAACAAAAAAAGCACAAAATAGCGATATTTATCAAAAGGCATATATATGTATATATATTTTTCTTTGTTTTTTGTAACCCGATTAAATTTATAGAATTGTTTATAAGAGCTTCACTTGCACTTGATATTATGCGTTAGTTCTACCATGCCACTTCAGTATTCGATAATGAACGTAAAATTGAAAGAGCCAATCGCTTTGCGGTACCAATAAATTTCTTAAAGCAAGATACTCGTAAGCGTCGCGTCGAGTCCGTGTCACTTTTCCGCGTAACCTGAGTAAGTGTTTTAGGGGTCTGTTAACTTTACTCGTTACCCCCAATGGCATATTGTGCACAACTGATTGTTCCTATCAACAAAGTGATTTTTCCTATCGTCGTCGCATATAATACACCTCTATATATATAAAAGAATATATATATAAACATATCGAATATCTGAGAATAGATAGTGGCCTTAGATAAGTTAACGTATCTTAACAGAGATTTCGAGCAGAGAGGGGCAACAGGCCCCCAAATATGTAAGGGAGAGAGAGAACCCCATGCAGAGACAGCTGCTCCTTAACCTACTCCAATGGGACTCAGTCCGTGCGATATCTGGTTGGGCTCTGTCAACATCTAGGGCTTACCTGGTGGCCACCAGGTGTGAGCTGTAATCGCAGTTCATTTGCTTAACCGATACTGCGTGCGCTTCGTGACGTTGCCAATTTCTTGCTTCGGTGACCTAGCTAGATAAAAGTATCTAATCTTGGCTTTTCAGCAATATATATATATATATATATATATATATATATATATATATATATATATATATATATTATATACATATAAAAACAATCACATGCACATAATATGCCTCTGTATTTATAAGATAATGAAGATTTGCTATCAATTTGTCACTGCAGTTGTTGTGGTTGCTGTTGTTGTTATTGCTTCTGGTAGTAGGATATCAGTATCAGTATAATATTTTTTTTTTTTGGGTATCTGTTAGGCTTCCCCAGCGCCTGGCCTTTGATTGCTTTGGGCTTGGACGGCTGTGCTTCTGGTTCTGGTTGGATTTCGGTTTCTGGTGCTGGCGCTGGTGCTGGTCTCTGTCGCCTGTTGCTCTGTATCAGTATATCAGTGTTTGAACTGATAATGTCCCAAGATAATAAGCGATAATAATTTGAATTTTTCAGTAATTCCTTAAGTTTGGACGCCCAACGGCATGGAATCTAATCACAGTTGGTGAGTGTAACTGGGATTTTCAACATGAAAACATTGTTATTTTCGAACCGCGCTCGCTCAATACTGAAATAGAGCACAGAACAATATATATACCTATATTTTCTGTATATTATATATTTAGGTAGATGTAATATCTTTGCTTTCAATGTGAATGCAATTAAAAGACCGACAAAAGTGATTTACATTAAAGTAATTTATTAATATTTACATAAATTCAGTAAAGTGCATGGATAAATCTTTGTATATAAATTTAAGAGTGAAGTTTCGGGAATATCGTAAATACACTTAAAAATAATTTAATTGTCATTATAATGCATCTAACTGAGGCTTTAAATGATCACAGCCAAATCCGAAATTAATATAAATTTGTTATTTATAATTTCCAATTGGCATTCTAAAGTTCAAATTCCAGAGAAGCAAATAAAATAAGTATACATATGCATATACATAACGTTAATATATATATATTAAAGATCTTATTCGAGTAGCACTGAATGCAAAAGAAGCCGTTGAAATAAACAATTGTTGGCATACCGATAAGATTAAAATACGCATTAACTCAAACAATTTCCTAGGACGATATAAATTTAGACCCCTTAAGTAAAAGTCCAAAAGAAAAATGCATTTGATATAAGATAAGACAGAGCTCAAATTTTTATAATTTTCTTGAAAGTTAAGTTAATGAATTTAAGTTCAAAATTATATCTCAAATGTAATATATATATTTATATATATACACATTTTAATAAATTCAATAGCGTTTTCTAAACTAGTTAACTAGTTAATCTAAGAAATAAACAATTTTCTTATGAGAAATTCAGAATTTAAATATTTATTTGTATATTTAGATTATGGTTTATTTTTCATACATGTTTGTAGTCATTATTTATTGCTATTTTATATTGCTGGGCAGTATTCATTTCTTCATATTCCTATTAATCTGCTAATTTTAGAACGTTTGACAACAGTGATCAAGTTTGGAGTACCTAATTTCATAAGATTAAGAATATAAAAATGCTAGGTCACCAGGGAACTTTCAGAAATGGTTGTAGCTAAAGGAGTTGAATATAAAACATGACACTGAGCGCTGTAATTGCTGCAAGTGAAGTATTTAAGCCAAGCAATATGTTGTTCATGTCGATAGTCTCTCAGCAAAGTTAAAATTCTGCCAAGGCGTTGACTGGAAGTCGACGCTGATGACAGCGCGGTGTGTCTACATATTTCATTTCATTTGAGTCGATGAGTTCGTTCGCCTACCCCTTGCCTCATGCCGGCTGTGTCTGTTGGCATGTCAGCTCGTCGCTCTGTCATTGCGTCGACAGTCTCGTTCGCTGTTACGACTGCTTCTACTTTATTTCATTATCTTAAGTACACAATTTGAAGTACAAACGTCAGTTGGTGATAAAGCCAAGAAAGACATCAGACAGGCAACAACAATCAGAGCAATGAAATGTTGCTCGAAATGCAAACTGTTTGCATTTCCATTCAAAGACCCGGAATTGTTTTTCCACCTAGGCTCAACTGAAATGCAGGCAGCCAAATGTTATGCATTTTCTACCAGGAATCCCGAACCAAGTAAAATAAACAGTTGTCAACATTGAATTAGGCACACCGCAGGCACGGAAAGTAAGCTTGGCTTTCCTGTATTTATCATATACTTTTTATGTACCTGCAGTTTTGATGTGGCAGGCGTTCTCCATGCCCGTTTCTTGTACTTTCTGCATATGGTAAATAACATTATCAAATCATATTATCTTATTTATAAGCATTATCGTTGCCGCGCAGATACAGATTGCCTATCTATGGCAATGGGCATGTAAAAAATAATATCTTACCGTGCGGTTATTTCGTTGCTCGCACAGTAAGTTTTGCACTTTCCATTTAAACGCGCGGCGTCGTGTCCCTCCGACCAGCTAGCTCTCTGACGTCTCTTAACCCACATAATAATTATTATTTTATAATTATTATTATAACGTGTAAGTGTGTGTGCGTGTGTCTGTGTCTATGCCTATGCCTGTGTGTGCGACAACATCATAAAGTGACAGCCCAGTCGCAAATCTGAAGGAAAATGCGCCGTTCTAATAAAACGCAAAACAGTAACAAAATAAAGCATAAACAGTGCCATAAAAGTTGAATGTCGTAAATTACGAACTTTGTGTGTTTCGGTACATTTACTATTTGTGGTGTCTGTACATACCTAAATGAGTGCGCAAATATCAACTTGCTGAGCTGACAGCAAAAATGTTCAAACCTAATGAAAAATTGCTATTGCTGCTGTATGAGAGAAAACTCTGACAAAAGAGCATTCATAGAATTTTAATTAAAAAATGCCGAAGCAATTATTTACTTATATAAACTCGAACAGAAATTATTCATCTCTAAATATGAATGAATATTTCTACGAAAAATACCAAAGTCAAATCAACCTTAACACAAAATCTTTAAATTAAATATTATATATATTAAGTGCATGAATTTTCTAATTTTTGATTACTATAACAAGTTTTTGGTGATGTGTATTTTAAATCCAAAATCATTATACTAACGTTATGTGTCGGTGGAAATTATCCAATAATGATTTCTTATCTGTATTAAAAACAAAAACGAACGAAACGTATTTGCTATAAGCCTTATGGGTTTTATGTGAACTACCCTTGTTCCATTTTATGAAGCAGTTAAACAAAAAGCAGCAATTGTCAGCATTACGCTGCATTACACATACATACAAGCACGCACTCAAGCACACACACACAACCAATTGCTCATGCTTGCATCATGTACAACGTCCGTTGCTATGTTGCTGTTGTTGCTGCTTTTCGTTTTGCGCGTGCGGCAACAGCTGCGCCGCCATTTTGAAATCAAGATGGCGACAACGATAAAGCTTTCCAGTACTTGGAGCGCGCTGGCGTTGTTGTTGGTGCCGCTTTTTTATTGCTTTATTACGCGTATTCCCCTGCTGCTTAAGTGTGGGCGCATGCATTGAAGTGGAACTCGCATTGAAGAGATCTAACAGCCCAACTAACTGATCCCAAAGCTAAACAGTTACTAAAGCCCATATACAGAGATAGAGGCGGAATTAACAATTGGCTTGCAATAACATTGCACGGCAAGCTGAAATGAAAGCATTAAAACTATATCTTATCATGCGTATGTATATACACATATGATATCATGTAAGACGATTTCTTGCATTCCATATATACATATGTATTTGGCATTATCATCCCATTATCTGGGCAAAAGCATTGATAGCAACCATGACCCAGCCCCAGTTTTTAGTTAAAGTTGTTGGCTGAAACGATTTTAGTTTATTTCAATGGGAAATATAAAACTACTAACTGCAACAGTTTCAAATTGGTTGATATGTTTGCGAGCTCGACCAGGCAATATGCTTATCAGACGTCCTATGCCAATGTTGACTCTAACCCCATCATATTTTATAAATTAAACTTATTAGAGTGCTGGAGCTAGGTGACGCCTTATCAGCTATCAATCAAAGTCTGCACCGCCTGCCTGCACCGCTCCCATTCCCATATTCACTCTCAGGGTCTACTTGAACGTTGACGGCTTCAAAGGTTTTCCCCCAATGCGCCACTTTAGTACAGTCACGTAGTCAGCATTCTCTCTCGCTCTCGCTCTCGCTCTCGCTCTCTTTTTCCTGCCCACAAATACCTTTTTGGAACGCGTGACTCCAATAAAAAATAAATGAACAAAGTGTACTCAAAGTATAATCACAAAAATAGAGCAAAAATCAAATATTAACGGAGAGCAAGAGCGACAGAGACGGAAAGCGAAACAAAGCGCTAAGGAGGGAGAGCAGCGGCAGCTAGCGAGAATGCCATAGCTTATCTTATCAGAAAAAATTGTCGCTTTCGTAAATGGTGGCGTATAAAACAAATATTATATGTCCCCGTCCACATATATATATATATATACAAAACCCATAGCTGAATTGCAATTGGATAAAATAATATAGTTGATGTGAATAATTTGTTGCGAGTTCAACTTAAGGCTTTATATAATTTTAATAAAATAGAAAATAACAGCTTGTTAACGAAATAAACAAAAAAAAAAAAAAACAAAGGTTTATATTCAAAACGTTAGCATTTTAATGTGTTGTCTTTATAACAGAAATAAAAATATCGTTTTTGCATGTTTTTGTTAATTGAAAATAATATTTATAAAATATCCTTTCAAAAAAATAAAATGTTTTTTAATAAATTCATATAGTTATAGTAGTTTTAAGAGTTCTTAGCGCCGCTTGGCTGTAATTGTTAGGAATATTTTTTTTTCCTAATGTAATCAATTTCTTTTTCATTCAAATATTCATTTATTTTATCATTGTCTGGACTTTTCTTTTTATATACTTACAGCTATAGATACAGAAATGATTACATATATTTAAAATTAATCAAGCAATCTATGCATGATATAAAAGACTGGATTTCAGTATTTCGAATCAATAATAACTATTATATGAAATTTTAAAATTAAAACATCCTTAATTAAGATGTGTCAGTCTTATTAGATTGGATATAAATTCCAATTAGCATAGCGACCTACATGTCAATGTTTTTACAGCCCAAAGGTATGCAACGAATTTATTAACTATTTTCTTTAGTAATAACAGAAACCATCTAGTGCGTTTACATGCTGTTAGCTCCTTATTGCGCTGTTGATGCGCATGGTGGCTGGTCGATAACACACATTTCGATAAGTTGTTTTTGAATTTAAATATCTATGTTTAGAAAATATTTGCAGTACAATCCGAACTTATTTATTGCTGTTTCGCTATATATAGCCCGGTTCCCCTTACGAAAAATAATTATAATGTAATAATAGTAATAACAATTAGAATAATGGAAAAATAGTTTTTTATTTACTTGTCGTTTATTTGTTCAAAAATAATAATAATAATATTGCAAAATGAAGTAAAAAGTTAAACGAAACTAAAACTTAATTTGGCATATATCGTATGTATAAAACGTATAAATTATTAACTAAAATTGCATGAGATTATCTTTTATATTTTTGATATATTTTCATTATTGCAGATGCATAAAAATAACTTAAAAACTATGTGGAATTTGATGGTAAGAAATCTCAAGAGTTATTCGTGTTCATAATAGAGAATAGTATTGGGGGTATATAATAACAAAAATCCAACAACAGGTCAGTTTTATGCTGCTGGCGACATTTCGCTAAAAAAAATTAAACTAAATTTTACAATAACAGAACTCGAGTAGTTTGGACCATTTCCATAGCTTAGGGAAACGTCGCATCAATTTGATTAAATTATATACAAAACGCGCGGGTGTGTATGTGTGTGTGTTCTGCGTTAGTGTTGAAATGTTTGTTGCAAATTCTTAGAGAACTTTTGGTATACGCAATTCGAATGCCTAGGCTAAAAATGGATTTCAGTTTCTTTGGGAGCTGTGAGATGTATGTATAACAAGAATATCTTTGGTCAGGTCTACTCAGAATCGGCTGGCATTATTCCATCTTAACAATTGTCTCGCGCTCAACGCCATATTTGCGACTGAATTCATGGAGTTGCTGTTGTGCGGCTGCGTGCAGTGCATAGCTGGCAATTTGATGCTCGTGCTGGCTAAGTGCAACATGTTGCTGCTGTGCGTGCTGCTGTTGCTGCTGCTGCTGTTGTTGTTGCTGCTGCTGTTGCTGTTGCTGCTGCTGCTGCTGCTGCTGCTGGCGATGATATGCGGCTAATTCATAGTGCTCATCGATGGACGTTGAGCGGCTGAGCAACATGTCATCGTGTTGCTGATGCTGCTGCTGATGTTGCTGCTGTTGCTGTTGCTGGTGGTGATCCATCTGCTCCAGTTTTATGATAGTCGGTTGCTCCTCCTCAGCTAGGTGACTCATGTAGTAGGGCGACGAGGTGCGACCACTCAGCGCCGACTTACACAAGGGTATTTCCGTCTGACCAAGCGCCTGTTGTTGATAAGGATTTTGGAGGCTGATAATGTTGCTGCTGTTGTTGCTCTGCGAGGATAGTGCGTTCGATGCCGTGGTCTGTGTTGTTGTTGTTGTTGCAGCTAATTGCTTGCTGCTGGTGGTGGTGTTGCTGGTGCTGTTGGTGACCGCCTCCGATTTGATCGCTGTGCTGATTGCCGCCGCCGCCGCCGCTGCTGCTGCAGCTGCTGCTGCCGCCGTAATGGAGTTCGGCATCAGGTGCATAAGTTGCTGATGTGCCAATAATTGATGATCGCTGCTGCTGTTGCTCAATTGTTGAGTTTGCAGATATTTCTGAATAATTTGTTTGTTATTTTCATTGCTACTATTAATGCTGTTATTGTTATGATTAAATAATGAGTTGTTGTTATTGTTGTGGTTGTTGCTGTTGTTATTGCTGCTGCTGTTGCTGCTATTATGAAGCTGCGTGGGCGATGGCGTGGAGTAAATGGACTGAGACATGGCTGATGTAGGCGTGCTAGGTGAATGCTGCATGCTGCATGATTGCTGCTGCTGCTGCTGTTGCTGCATATTAATAGGCGACATTTGATAAGATGATGTGGGCGACATGTCCAGGCCAGAGCACAGCTGCTGCTGCTGCTGTTGCTGTTGCTGTTGCTGTTGATGTTGGGATGCAGCATTAGGTGATAATGAGGAGGATACCATGCTTTGCGGCGAGCTGGCCGCAGATGAATGTAGCTCAGTGTTTAGTTGTTGCTGCTGTTGTATCTGTTGCTGCGATGCGTATGACATATATGCAATTGGTTTCATTTCTAATGAGTTCACCGAGAGAGGGGAGAGAGAGAGAGAAAGCAGACATCACAAATTAGGCATGCGTGTAACACATAGCGAGAGAGAGAGAGAGATAGAGAGAGAGCGCGCGGGCGAGAGAAAGTGCATATTAAAGATCTCAACCCACCTCCATCAGTGCCATCCAATTGCTGCTGCCCATGCGCCTCCAGTTGCATGCTCACGTTGTGGCAGGCATTGGCTCTGCTGGCCACCAATTCAGCTGCCTGCGAGGCCTTCATCTTCTTTAACTTTTCGCTTTTGGTACCCTTCGGCTTGCGCTTGCGTTTCTATTGACGGGGCGCAGTGAGGAAAGAGATTAGTTTCAGGCTTTTCTGTCGAGGACCAACCACAACTCACCTGTATGGTATCCTTCTTCATGGTCAATGGACGGACCACGCTGTGTAACTTGAAGTAAAGGCCGCAGGCATTGCAGACGGGCTCGCCGCCAGGATTACGGCGCCAAAGCGATGTGTAGCTCGTCTGGCAGTTGGAACAGGACATGCCAGCACGTCGGGAAGCGCTCTGTGAAAGTTTTTGGAGGAACATAGTCGGTTAGTGATTGTGTGTATGTGTGCCTGTGTATGTCAAAGTGTGTGTGTGTGTGTGTGTGTGTGTTTAATGAGTTGTTGGGGGTGTGGAACTTTTATTGCTTTTGATGTGGAACAATATTTTTTGTTTAAATAAAAAAGGTTTTTTTCTCAACCAACTAAATAAACCAAACTATAAAAGAGTTTTTCGGATTAAAAATGAGAAATTGGTAATTTCTAATATAAATTACATTATACGTTTGACAAGGTAAATAATCCAAGCATTATAAAAAAGTTAGCAGAAACTAGGAGAAGTTATGGCAATAATGAATCAATGTTATTTTATTTTTGTAATATTTATCATTAATAAAAAATATACAAATTTTGTTTTGTCTATCTATAATATACGTGTATAAATCTATCCTTATTCAGCATGCTACAAATTTTTGGTTAAAAATTACTGTTAGTCTTGGCAAGGTAGGGAACTATTGTACTCTCCGTGGATTGTCAATTAATTGATTGGTAATATTTGCGATTTGACATGTTAGTTGCAGGATTTAGTTAATTGGCTTGGCTTGGTTTGCTTTGGTTTGTTTTGGTTTGGTTGGTTTGATTTGGTTGGGTTTGACTATTCATAATTAATGGACGACCTACCAAGCGTCTCGAATTAGCGCGACTAACTTGCTCGTCGAGCGCCGTTGAAGTCACTGAGGACGTCGTCGCCGACGTTGAGCCTGCGCTAGCGCCGACGCCAGCGCCGACGCCGGCAGCGCTGTTGGCATTTGTTGAGCTTTTACTGCGGCTACCGGCGGTCACATTAAATGGGAAGGTCTTATAGAAATCCCCGCCTGATTCAGCGGCCACTGTAATAAGGCAATTAGAATTTGTTTGTAATGAAGAAAAGCGTTTGTTGTTGTAAGTTTTAGTTTGGGTTTTTTTTTAATATTTGTTGATTTTTTTTTCAGTCGTACAAAACTAATTTGCGCTTGACTAATATAATAAATTCAATTAATTTTCTCTTTATGCATTTCTTAGTTCCATTTCTTATGTTTATGCTTTCGGATTTTGTTCAATGATAGAAGCGAGAACTGCAGTCTGGCTGGCGGATTTCTATAAGTTCTTAAAGCCCATTATTTAAGAGCTCTCTTTGCTATTAAAAATTTTGTTCCACACAAAAGCAAATAATCAGTTTGTTGTAGTTGTTGTTTGAGTTAGTAATACTTGTAATTGATTTTGTTGTTGTTGTAGTAGTTGTAGTTGCTGTTGTTGACATTTACCAATCTTCTAGGCTGTTTAATTAACGGCCGATTCATGCCGTTCATTTTATGATACAGGCCGCACGCATTGCATAAATAGTGTCCCGTGTTATCGCGGCGCCACAATGGGGTCGAAATCGCACCACAATTCACACATTCTCGCCCCTCAGTGAAAAAATCGGCATCGAGCAATGCTTTGGAAATTTAAGTATAGAAAAATCGAAAATTTGTATTGAAAGTTTTTTTTTGTTTTTTCTTTTCATGTGGTTGTTGTTGTAGTTGTAAATATGTGTGGGTGTGTGAGAAACGCTTTGAATTGCATTTTATTGTTTTTATAAAAAAAATTAGTATTTATTAATACATTTCATTTATACTGTTGTTTATTGTTGTGTTGTATTTCATTTTTTGTTGTTCAAGAGTTGATAAAAATTAATTGAATTTATTATACGTTATACTTAACAATAGAAATGTATGTGATAAAAAATAAAGTAAAATAATATTGATAAAAGAACGAAATTCCTGTGTTTTCTGACCACATGTATCGCTATTGCTATTGATACGTAAATATAATATTATTTACATAAATATACAAATATATCTGTATTTTAATTCTAGAAAATAATATAAAAATATTTTTAATATTGCGCCTATTTTAATATTTATCTCTTCATCGAAAGTCTCAAAAATACTGTTAATTAATTAAATTACTTAATGAAATAAAAAACTTGTTAATATAATCTTCACTATGCATAATTTTTAACCTCATTCATATTTATCTGATGTTCTCTATAAAAATAAATATATTTGAAAAATGTAAGAATGCCATTTTAATAATAACAAAAGAAAATATATTTTTACATATTCAAGTGTCTACTGACTGAAAGAGTGTTGAGTATTTCGGCTATCTAACTATTCGAAGCGCAAAAGATGAACAGTTGGCAACAAATTTCTTTGCCCAAATTGAATTTACACAGGCTACGCAAATAACTGACCTATATATATATACATGTACATATATATTATTTATATATATATATATATATATATATGTTTTGTGAGGAACTGTTTGAGTGTGAAATTCTACCTAAGGCTAAACGGCTGACAAATGTGTGGTATATTAGGATTCCTCGGCATACAGATGTCTACGTCTACAGCTATATGTGGAAGTCTGACTTACTTGCTGTTAGCGATGCCGAGGCGGACAGATGAGTGGCGTTGGCTAGGAAGCGCGCAGGATCAACAGCGCTGGCAGCACCATCGACAGCGGCTGCTGCTGCTGCCGCGGCAGAAACGGCGCGTCCGTTGCGTATCACATTGGTCACCGCTGCACCACCCAGCTGCCCCTGGCCGGCGGTTGTGGGCGCGTAGCTAATTGGTTCGTAATGACCAGTCCAGGCATCGCCCTGCACCATCGAAAGAAAGCAAAGTAGTGAGTATTAAACAAATGTTGGAGCAGCCGTCTCCAGCCTTGCCACTTACGTGTGTGCGATAATTGCCTAGCGATGCGTATCCAGCCCGTTCGGCCCCACTGCCAGAGCCATTGGCCACGCCGTTGCCATAACCCGCACCACCGCTGGCCGGCGCAATGCGCTGAAAGGCGGGCAAGGTGCCGCCACCGCCGTTGCCATTGCCGCTGTGGCTACTCTTGGGCGAGCCGTAGCCATCGTCTAGCAGCGTGGAGTTGCCAGTGTGGTGTAGACCCACTGGACCAGGACTGTTGCTCGATGAGTTGTGATGTTGATGATGTTGTTGCTGTTGGTGCTGCTGCTGCTGCTGCTGCTGCTGTTGCTGGTGTTGGTGATGTTGTTGCTGCAGCTGGGCGTGTGTGTGGGTGGGCGAGGCAATTGTTTGCATGCCGTACTGCATGCCGTTGGCGGCCGAGGCAAGTAAAGGACTTGCATAGACAGAACTGCATCGGGAAACAAATTTACAATAAATAAACAACAAATAAATAGAAATATAATATAATTGAATTCATTCAATTCAATTTATTTTAAAAGAGATATATATTTTGTATTTTACCTATAGCAGTAGTTCTTTAAATACATATTATTGTAGTTGGAGAAAAACATTTTGCAGCTGACTAAACTAATTTTCGCTTTTAGACTTTTAATAAAAATGTTTCGTACAGCGCGATTAAAAACGCACTGTTGGCATTAGTGCGCGTTTTACGGGCGTTTTTAACAGCTAATAATCTAAGTTACTGTTATAGCTACATTAACTGCTTGCGTTTCTGTTGCTAGTACTGTTAAGGCGCGACTTGTGTAAAATGAAACTGTTAATAACATTCCATTGCATTGTTTAAATAACAGAGTACGTTGTTGTTGCTGTTGCTAGACCACCGGAGTTAACTTTTTACATGTTTATAAGGAGTTGGATGTGTGTGTGTGTGGGTGGACCCATAAAAGTTTTAATTAAAAATAAAAGAGTTTCAGCTTTTGTTTATGCAACTCAAATTCCCTACGACTCTGCTCCAACGGTAGCCTGTGCAAATATTTTCGCTGCACTTCGCCGCTTGTGTCGTCTCTTCTTATTTTTTTTTTTATTTTTGGGGTTTGTTGTGGCATAAACAAAGCTGCGTGGCAGGCAAAACTGCGAACTGGACAAATGCGTGTTGGGCCTGCGTTGCAACTCTCAGTGTCCGATCGGAAGTTCTTGTGGCAAAAGCGTGGCAGCAACACAAAATAGCCAAAGCTGAAAAATCGTAAACGAGAAGGCAATCCTTTACACACACACACACACACACACACACACAAGCAATTAAATAAATATTATGTTTGTTGATAAAAATAAATGAACATCAATCAATAATATTGTCTATTGTCTTTTACGGCCCTTTGTTTGAATTGATAAATCAAACATTATTATTATTATTATTTCGATTTGTATTTTGAACAGGAAAACTTCTTTACGACACATAAGCACACACATATATTAATAAATATATATTTAATACATATTTTTCTTTTAATTTATTTTTTATTTTTTGAAATGTTTGCAAAGCCAAAATACACTCAACTGGTCAGACGATACAACAACCGAAACGGGGCACGCGCGTTTGCATAATGAATTGAGTCGGGTTTAGTTTTATGCCAGTTGCAGTTGACGCTTTTTTCGCTCTGCCAGCGTCGCTGCCAAGCATTATTATTATTGTTGTTGTTCTTGTTCTTGTTGCTGCTTAAGCCAACAAATAGTCAGTGCAAAATGTCTAAACAAAATACGCTTTCAGTTGGTAACATATGCCGCCGACTTATATAGTTTTATTTTATACACATGCTAAATTCAAAAAGGCTTAGTTGCCCTTAAATTATTTCTATTCCTGAATTATCTTTAAGTATTTGTTTTCTTTTGATCAGGTTTTGAATCCCTTTATTAGATAGACTATTAGAGATATTTCCAAGAATCTCAGATATATTTAAATTGATTTTTAAGTTATAGCTAATATATGTGCCTTGTAATAATTCAATAATTATAATAATTGGAGCGAATTATGTTTATTCCATTATTGTAATGGAAAAGTTTGAAATAGATGTTCAGTTGATATAAGTTGAATATTATATTAATATATATTAATATTATAATATATATATATATATATATATATATATATATATATATATATATATATATATATATTAATATATAAAATAATATATTCATAATAAATCAAAGATGAACCCATGTATTTATCATGTCACCATGTATAAAATATATTTAGCCCATCTTGTATTACTTAATGGTATAGACTCTTGGCATTTCTTGCAATATCTACTACATGCTATAATTTTATATCCAAGTCAGTTTGGTTTAAAGCCATTTAAAGCTAGATACTCACGCGCACTGATAGCGACAACAATAACAAATATTATAATATAATATAAAAAGCATGACAAATCTTGAAATATAACAATTACAATTGCCCATTAATATATATACCTCTATATATATGTAAGCATATATGAGAAGCTTGAGATGTCGCACGCTGTTTGGAAACGTTCTCTGTACATAGGAAGTGCCAAGCAATAAAAATGCACGATATTATTTTATCAGTGTTCAGTTAAATGTTGTATATATATATATATATATATATATATTATATGTATGTGTGTGTATACATGTTCTTGTGGTGGCTGTTTGTTGCAGGTGAGTATTTTGCGCAGACTTCTTGTTTTCCATGTGGAATATGTGAGCTAGCCACAGTATCTCGTATCTTCTTCTGGTTTCTGCCGCAACAAACTGACCAAAAGTCACATACGTGCGATCGTCACCCAGCTCCACTCCGTCCGGTCTTTCCCGCCAGCCCAAAATGCAGAGAATTAACAGATTGAGAGCCCAAGCAAAATATATTTGGAGATTTAGCCCCGCAATGCAGAACCTAATAAAATGGGCCATAGCGGGGCGCATGCAGAGAGAGAGAGAGAGAGAGAGAGAGAGAGAGAGAGAGAGAGAGAGAGAGAGAGGGAGAGACAGAGAGAGAGAAAGAGAGAGAGAGAGTGGTATAATAGAAATACGACAAGCAGCTATATAAACAACATTTATAACGTTTTATTATTTATAAAGTTTTATTTTTATTTGAAATTTGATTGATGCAAACTTCTCTCTACTTTTAGTCAAATAGCTCGCAAATGGTACAACAAAGATATATAATTTAATATTAAATATAATATAATGGCTAATGACTGAACTATTTCTGATACTATCTTAAACAAATACTTTCATCCTATAGAAGACTTTAACTTCAATTTGTTTGTGTTCTCTATTTGTGTTAGGCTGCCTTAAACAAAACTGAATCTCCCTTATTAGTGCTCTAAATAAATATGGTTTTTGACAAGGCTTTTAAGCTAAGCAGGGCTTCAGTTTAGAAACTAGAAACAGGCAATTTTTGTTGTAAATAGAGCCTTCACTTAGAAGCATAAACCTGGCTTTATTGACAATTTGTGTACAATTTGGCATGTATACAGGCACTAAGTAGAAGGTACCTTACATAGAGTAATATAGTATATATGCAATATTATATGTATACAGTATTGCCATGTACAATTTGTTATGGCTAGTTTCGTGTAATTGTGTGTATGCAAAACACGTTTTCCAATTAAAACTTTGCAAAGAGAAATGCTAAAGTGCAAAAATATTGAGAAACACAAAACAAAGTTAATCGGGCGAGCGCATTGTGCGGGTCTAGGGAGTTTCTTTTTAAGCTCCGCCGAATATTAGAGGCTCGTCGCCAGGGTTGCTGCCGTAGCGGAGTAAGGCACACTGTGCTGACTCAGTGGCTGTCGCGTCTACGACTACCCTACGAAGTCGAGCCAAATGTGTTTTTGTGTGTTTTGAAGCTGTGTCATTTACAATTTTCTATGTCAGAAGGCGGCTTTGAATTACGCCGTCCAAGTCCAAGTCGCAAGTCTCAGAGACTCATAGAGGTGGTACACATTGGGTATCCTCTTCTCTCTCTCTCTCTCTCTCTCCCTCTCTCCCTCTCTCAGGCACACACGTACACGTAGACAGTTTGCAACCGAATATGCAGAGCAAGTTGAAAATGAAAAATGCGCTTTCATTGCATATTTGTTGCATTTGTTGAGTGCAGGTTTTTAGTCAAACGCTTGTTTGTTGTTGCCACCTAATGCGGGTCATGCCCCCTTTGGCATATTCCACACTCGTTGAGTGTGTGGCACGTGCGCACACGTGTTGCAGCCAACCAGCATGACTTTAAGCTCTTCTTTTTTTATTTGTGGGCCACATTCTGTGGGCCTCAGTTAGTCAACCTAGGCAAAAGTCCAACATGTGTGTGTGACACCCCCAAATTCATGATTCAACCGATAGAGACAGATGCATGACGCGTAAGAGAGACAGCGATGAGTGTATGTGTGTGTGCAACTCGGGGGCAGGCTCATGAGTCAGCTATACGGCTCAAACGCTGCCCCAACGTCCGTAATAACCGCAATTAACACACTGCATGATATTTTTGGTTTTGTTTATGAAATCGGAGCGAACGTTTACAATATTCTGCTTGCCTTTGGATTTTGTTGTTTCGCTTCTTTTTTGTTTTTTAAGGAAGCTCTGAATGGCTGGAAGGCGCGTCTCTGAAAATCCACAATATGAAATTGTAAACGAATTTTTATAAAAATACGTGCAAATAAAAAGTTTTGTTTTGAGTTTGTTTATTTTGATCGTACTGAAGGTACTTCAAAGAAACAAATCTCAAAACATAGAATGTTAATAAATTTTGCATTCCACAAGAAGATAATAGTAACATATTTAGGTAATCAACAAAGAATGAAATGAGACCAACTGGAAACCAAGATTTAATATAATTCCTAAATATTTTTAAAATAAACTAATAACAATATTTATAAAATAAATGGGCTTTCAACTTTGATTTTAAATTTTATTAAGAGCCTTATCAAAACGCACCAAAATAATCATAGTCTATAACAATCTGCGTCAGCTGATTTTATAAAAGTCGACCTTTGCGTGTCAATAATCTTTGCAATGGAGGAAAAATTGAATGTTTTGCTTGGGCATAAAACAAATAAACAAATTTATTTTTTTATCCCAAACATTTTCACGCCTATATCAATACATATACTATATGATATATACAACTTAATATCTTTAACCTGCCCTAACTAATTGTTTATATGTATATGTATGTATGTAGAAGTAAATATGTCTGTGCTTCAGTTCAAGAGTTCTGCGTAGCAATGCGAAAATGTGCATGACAAAAAAACGAAAAACAACTGTATAAAAACAAATGTAGAAAAACATTCCAAAGTCAGTTAAAGCAGGCGACTGGGTGTGAGACGCCCCACAGTAAGATGCAACACGGAACAGATTTTTCGCCGGCCCAACGGAATGCACATTTCTTTATACATACTATACATGACTATAAATATATATATATATATATATATTAATATATATAATAAATATATGTTATATATTGAGTTGTATACATAGAATGCAAACCACCTGAGAATGCCATAAGCCATGCCATAATGTATTAGAAGTCGTCTCTAGCTATAGCTATATATATATATATATATATATATATATATTGATATTTATATATCAATCTAAATATATGTATATTGGTAGAAGTGGAAGGGAATCTGGAGTAAAGTTTATGGGCAGGCAGACAAACAACAATTGTGACATTTGTGCTGTTGTTATTATTACCTATGACGAGTATAAAGAAACGTAACACAAAATCAAAGTCAGAATAGTAAAAAAAGACGGAAAAAAAAACAAAATGAATCAGAAACCGATGCCAACAACAACAACAATTGTTGATCATGACTTTTGGCTGCGCGAGTCGACGATGCGGCGCTGCGATTTTCGCCGAAAGGCACGTGCGAGGCGGCAGCAAATGATGAGCTCACTTTGGGGCAGTTTGAGAGAGAGAGAGAGAGAGGGAGACACAGGTAGTTGGGGGTGATATTGGTTGGGACTCACCTGCTTTGTAGCACCGGGCTGAGCTGTGTGGTAAAGTAGTTGCCGTGGTCCGGCGAGAGGCTGCCGTAGCTGTCTCGATGCAGACCGCTGCTGGGCTGTGCGCTCGTTAGTTGTGTGAAGCTTTGTAGCGTTGCCACATCGCCGGCATGTGTGGCGAGCGTGTGGGAGGGCGACGGCGAATCGCCACCCACCGAACTGGCCGAATTGTTGTGATGATGATGCTGATGATGTTGCTGCTGGTGGAGATGTTGCTGTTGCTGATGCAGATGTTGCTGTTGCATCAACTGATCATGCGTCATAGTGTAAAGAGTTGGATTGGCTTCCTTGAGCACGTGCATATCGGAAACGGCAGTCAGCATGTGATAGCTGGAGCTGTGATTATCGTCGAAGCACTCGTCCTTTAGTGTATCCTGTATGACTTCGTCAATATTTGGCGTTGTGTGTGTTGTGTGCGCGATTACCGAATTGGCGGCTGCTGCTGCCACTGCGGCAACGTGATGCTGCAGCTGATGTTGCTCGTGTGTGGTGGGACTGCCAACGCCACCGCCACCACCGCCGCCACCGCCGCCTCCATATACGCTGTAAAGCGCAAAATTGTTGCGCATTATGGAATCCGTGCTGTTGCTGCTGTTGCTAATGTGATGTTGCTGCTGCTGCAGCTGTTGCTCGTACAAATGGGTATGATGATAGGGTAAATGTGCCAGCAATTGCTGCGAGGCAGCCAATGCATAAAACTCGCTCTTATCCTGCTGTGTTGCTGCTGCCGCTGCTGCTGCTGCTGCTGCTGCCGTTGCACTGTTGCTGGTTAAGTCGTAGGCACAATTATTATACGCTAACCAATTGGCGTGCTGTTGCTGTTGCTCCTGTTGCTGCTGGTGGTGTTGGTGTTGAGTTAGCAGTTGCTGTTGCAGAAAGTGTTGCTGCTCGTAGATTTGCTGTTGATCTGCTTGTTGTTGTTGCTGATGCTGCTGCTGCTGCTGCTGTTGCTGTTGTTGTTGTTGTTGCTGTTGCTGTTGCTGCTGATGAGCATAGTTGGCTATGATCACCGAGTTGTTTAGGCCGCGGTAATGTAGCGGTAATTCGGCAGTTGTTGCTGTTGCAGTTTGTTCTTGCTCATTTGATTCACTTTTGATTTTGTTGTCAACACTTTCACTCGCGTCGCTTTGCTGATTACTATTTATCACTACTACCGGCAAAATTTCAGCATTTGTTGTTGTTGCGTTTTCATCACTTATCTCACTTTTGCACTTATCAACAATTTTGTAATATTTATCGCTTGTTGTTATTGTTGCTGCTGTTGCTGCTGTTGCTGCTGCTGCTGCTGATGTGTCTAGCTTCGTTTCGCTTTCGGCTTTAGGCTCGACTCTATCTTGATTGCAATTAGCCGTTTCGCCTGCAACAACTTTAGTATTGGTGACGTCACAACTGCTGGGCTGCTGCTGCCTTACGCTGTTCCCATCATAAACTAAAATATTTGCAATTGTCGTTGCTACGGCTGCTGTTGCTGTAGTTGTAACTGTGGCTGTTGTTGCGGTAGTAACCGTTTGCTTCGCTGTTTCGCTGTCAACTGATGTGTGAGCCTTCGACTCAAATGACGACGATAAATTCGCTGTGGCAAACGGCGACAACGGCGACGTCGACGTCGCTGCTTGTTGTTGTTGTTGTTGTTGTTGACGCTGCTGCTTGTGCGCGTCGCCGCTTTCGCCGTTCTCCTGCGCCGATATTGCCGTCTCTTTCACGGCGACCGCCTGTTGCGCTTGGTCGTATGCTATGGCTGTGGTTGTGGTCGTGGCTGTGGCTGTGCCTGCGCCTGTGCCTGTGGCTGCCGCTACTGCATTTGATCCTGTTGCCTGATCCCCCCCTGCGCCCTTTTGCACTGATTGTTTCTTGGCATTTGCCAGCGCTTTGGTGATCTTCATTTTGGCAGCACTCGCCAACAAATTGCTTGGCACTCTAGGCAGTGCACTGCTCTTATCCTTCTCCTTGGTCTTGCTAGTCTTTGTCATGGTAGCCAACTTCCACAGCACACACAGGAGAGTGTAATCAGCGTGAGCCAAACTGAGCCTTGTTCAGCTTGTAGAAACTTTGCCAGGCAAGCGCACTCGGCAAGAAGTTTTCAATGATCCGCGCTGATAAATGTACGTGTCCGAGTCCGGCGCGTTTTTCATACAAACTGAGCTCGACACACGCTTAATTTCGAAACGAACAAAAATCATACAAAAAGTGTTTTTAAAACGACACTACACAAATTCAAATATATATATGAATATGTATATATGTATGTATACATTCATATAAAGTATGTAGATGGAATAAGCACAAAAGCAAATCCCAAACTCTCTCGCCTTTGGGGTGCTCTCCTCACACTTGTTTTTGCCTCCATTCATACAATTACATTTTGTGCTTTGCACTTTGCCTTTGCTCTACATGCCGTTATATTATAATCATAATCATTATGCATGTTTCTGTTTCTGTGTACAGCCTCTAATGCCTGCGCCCGACAGCAACAACAACAGCAGCAGCAGCAGCGACCACATCAGCTACAACAATCACGAGCTACACTTGGCGCTCACTTTGACACTCTCAACTCTCTCTCTCTCTCTCAACTCTCTCGCGCTCTTTGGAGCTAACTTCAGTGTGCACAGTTTGAGTTCGCGCGCTCTTCGAACATCGTTCTTGTTGTTGGTTCGGCTGCAATAATATTGCCTGCTGACAACCGACCTTATCGCACATTCGTCCATACCGTAGGCTGCTTTGTCATTTGCTTCATCTGTCTCTCTCTCGCTCACTCAGCAGCAGTTTTAAGCAACGCCTCTCAAACGCAACACAACGCACGAGGGAGGCAGACCAAAGCCGGGCCTGCTGCTAAGGCAAATTTGTTATTGTGCTGTTTAAGTGTAGTTCTTTTGTTGTTGTTGCTTTTAATGTCGTTGTGTGGTTGGCTGTTGCTAGCGTATATACATATTCATGTACATAAGTGAGCATGCATATGTACTTATATATACGTAAATATGTATATGCATATAGAATAATATAATATACATTCAGTGCATTTGTGCCATTTGCATTGTATAAGTTAAGCATTTAAAACAAAACAAAAAATCTTAAAGTGATTTAGATAAAAAGTTGTTAATATTGGCTTTTCTTGGTAAATAAATCTGTAGACTGCATTTTATTGTTCCATATGTAAAATTTAAGTCACTAATTTAGTCACTTAAATCGTTAAAAGAACTCTTTATAGAAGAAATAACATATGCAGGAGAGTTTTAATTATTCAAAGATATTACAACTATAAGTAAAGCCCCAAATATAATACTTAGACAAGTATTTCTGTATAAATTAGAAATCTCTAGCATCTTGTCATTAATTTCGATCTGGATAATAACCACGAAACGTTTCATGGCAACTTTTTCAAATTGCGCGTAAAATTGTAATTTGTATAACAAGGGCGAGAATTCAAAATCAAAATTTCGTAAAAATTTAAACAACATGCGTATATAGAATATGTTCCTTACCCAAGCAGGACAGAAACATAAAATCGAGCAACGTACGAGACGCGTGTTGAATTTCATAGGATATGCTACAAGAGGGGCTGTAGCCGGGGCGAATGGCGCCGTGAGAAAATTAAGAAAACATTGAAAGAAAAGTGAAAACTGTAAGAAAGCCTATATTGCACTTGTACCGGTCTCTTTTGCCAATTCCCTAGACGACGCGCCAAAATATTGTCGAAAAGTCATAAAACTTATTACGGATGACGACAATGCGTCTATGTACTTGAGCCCAGTTCTAATGGCCGATTAAAATATTGTTATATTTGAACCAGGACAGGCAGGAGAGTCGTAAAAGATCGACGGATTTTTAATGACATTTTTATCGTTATTTGAATAGGCGGCACCAACGATCTGTTTGGACATTTCGACAACATTTTTACGATGCTCAACTAAAAAGTAGGCGACTTCTCAAGTGGGTTGTCGGCTGTCTCTGATTTCAGTTAACCTCTGTGGCAATTTTAAAATCATACTTATACATGAATAAAAATGAAAAAGTGAAATATTTCATACTGATAACAGATGAGACTGATCGCTAGCCTCTTACTAGGGTTTCAAACACATGCCACAGGCCGACGTCCGATGCTTGTTTACACTCAGTTCTCTGAACGCTACCAATTACAATATATATATATAAGTATATATAAGTATATATAAGTATATATATATATATACTAAAATGTATACGTAAACATAACTCATGTCCATTATTTATATATGTATGTATATATTTTTTTCGTTCTGCCTCATTAACAAATTTTCAATTTTTTATAAGTCACATTTGCGCGGACTTTTTTCATTTTCAATATTTAGCTCGCTGTGCTGCATGTGTATGTGATTTATATGGATCTTTAACCTTAACCTTGCGTAGACGTCACATTTCTTAACACGCGTTTCAAGCATGTCCAGGCTCAAATTTAATTTAACTGGAACAGCTTAAATTTTTCTTCTAAAATTCTCTTTTAATTATATTAAACTTTATTTTATAAATCTATATTTATTTGTGGTGTTTACTACATTTAAAGTCATTGAGTTTCACTACGTAACTATTGCAGATCAGGAATTGTAAGTAGCTCCTATTTCTATATATTAATATATGTATAATAACGTATTTTTCAATTCACTCATCTTCAGCTCTGTCTGTTTCAGTACTACAATGTAGAGGCTTTACCCACATGTTGCATTGGAAGTTCTCACATTTGACAGCAAGAACTTTTGACCCCCTTTAGTGTATGCCTAACTGGCAAACGTCATGCTTTGTTTCTTCTGATAACGTGTGTAAGCCTTATAAACTAAATGCATTGGGTACAAATGCTAATAACGGTAAATGACCTTAAAAAGTATATGGTAACCACAACAGCTCAAGCAAACCAGTCAGGGTTAAACATATACAGTCTGTCAAGAATGAGTTGGCACACTGCAAAAAAATTTAATTTTTTGACTTTGGATGCAAATATCTAAGTAATTAATGCATAAAAAAATTTGTTTTAAAATAGGAATATGTTTAATATTATTTTATTAATTTAAATATAAAAAAAAGAAACATAAAATTCAATATGTAAAGAACAAATCAACAAAAACAAACATCACTCATAAATAACAGTGTCAATAATGTGTTGGCACACTTACACTCTATGCATCTTAATTTAAAATTAAATCTAAATTATGAATAATTAACAAAATTTTAATATTTAGTGTGACCCCCTTGGGCATTTATAACATGTTTAAGGCGTTTTTTCATCGAAAAAATAAGTCTTTTAATAAAATCAAGAGGTATTTTGTCCCACTCTTGAATTATAGCAGATTTTAGTTGTGTGCGGCTCTTAGGATTTGTTTTTCCAACTTTTTTCTTCAAGTATGCCCACACATGCTCAATAGGGTTAAGGTCCGGGCTCTGGGGGGGTGTGTCAATGACTTTGCCACAGTTGTAAAGTAGCCAAGTGCGAACATTGATCTCTTTATGTTTAGGATCATTGTCTTGATAGAACTTAAAATTTGGCTTGTTGCCATTCATAAAGCCAAACCTAGCCGCACTTGCTCTCAAATTAGTTTTCAAAATTTGGAGGTACTGCTCCGCATTCATTGTGCTTTCAATGAATGCAATTTCTCCGACTCCTTTGCTTGATATACACCCCCATATCATAATCGATAATTTGCCAAATTTAACAGTCGGAATTAAATTTTTCATATCAAGAGCCGTCAATGGCTTGCGCCATACCCTGGGAGGACCATCGTTATAATATTGCATAATTTTTGTTTCGTCACAAAATATGACATCGTCCCAATATTCTGCGGGGTGACTAACCATGTTAACAGCAAAATTTAAGCGCTTTTCAATATTTATTTCTGATAACAAAGGCTTTTTCCGTGCTACCCTCGAACTGTACTCATGGGTTATGAGAGCTTTGCGTACCGTTTCATGTGAGACATCTATGCCACATTCTTCCTTAAGCTCTTTGGCAAGACTTCTAACAGAAATATGCGGATTAGCGTTCACTTTTCTTAGAATAAGCCGCTCCACTCGGCCGGTTATCTTATTTTTCGGCCCTCCTCCCGTCTTTAAAAGCAGCCTGTTTTCTTTTTTGGCCCGGCTTATGACATTATACACCGTTCTCCTGGGTACAGAAAACATCTCCATCAATTCTGGAACGGATTTGCCCATCTCATGGTTGTAGTAGATGAGCTGCACCATCTCAAAGCTCAATCGCTTTCCAGGCATATTTAAAAAATATTAAATGCGTTATAAAATGCGTAACTAGCGAAAGTCGTTATTCAAATGGCCAGAAATGTACAAGAAAACGATCATAGATGCATAGAATATGAACAGATAACAGTAAAATACCGTTACTTCCAAGAACGCGAGCACAGCAGATGTGCAAAACGGTCAGTGCCAACACATTATTGACACTGTTATTTATGAGTGATGTTTGTTTTTGTTGATTTGTTCTTTACATATTGAATTTTATGTTTCTTTTTTTTATATTTAAATTAATAAAATAATATTAAACATATTCCTATTTTAAAACAAATTTTTTTATGCATTAATTACTTAGATATTTGCATCCAAAGTCAAAAAATTAAATTTTTTTGCAGTGTGCCAACTCATTCTTGACAGACTGTATGCTACGTATTCTATATCTATATTTTCCTTAAAACTATGTAAATTGTGACTGGTTCGAGAGGAGGTGCGTGTCAACAAACAAATCTGTGATCAGAATGGTTTTCAAGTTTCCATAAATCATCAATGAGCCATGGAAAATGTCAGGCAGCACAAGTGCGAGATGCTAATGATGTGATTTATTACAGATCTGCGAGCTGTATCCCTAAAGGATAATACTGGTTGTACTCTGCGTGTGTGTGTGTGAATGTGTGTGTGTTTTAGGTGCTGCGTTTCACACTTGAATTGCAACTGGTAATGGGCCGCATCGCGGAGCAGTCCATCTTTAAAATATCAGATACCCCAAATCTACTGGAAAAACAATAAAATATTGAAGCAAACTTTATAAAAACATACGAGTATTAAATTCCCTTCTAGAGAAAAGTTGACTCCCAAAAGCGTATGTACAAATCGAACAGTTCCCGTATATTTATATTATATAAGCCTATCGAGTAGAAAAACTAATTTGTTTTTAAACATACATACAAGTATGTACTTCTAGATATATGAAGCTATAGTATTATAATGAATGCTCTTATAGTGAATCCCATATAGGTACATATATTTTCTTAGCGTTACATATTTTATAAAAAAATGTAGTACCTTCTTCAAGGGTATATTAACTTGGAAATACAAATATAACGAGTTTTTTATAACCACAGCATATAAAACCTCTATAAGGTTCAAATTAAGCGAGCAATATACATTTTGTAGTTCGTATGTGTTTGTATATCCCACGAGACTCTGTAAATATACTGAAAAAGAATATCCTCATGACAATATATCCATGTGGGGCGCACACTTAAGCCCTTGGCTTAACATTATTTTGACATATTTATGGTGCCCAAAAATGGGTTTGCCTGGAGCACTAACAAGTGCCAACTAGACGGACTCAGCTAGCAGCAAGGAAAGTATCTCACATATCATCATCGCTGATGTATTTATGCATTTTTAATATTCCGAGCATAGGCGGCATTCACGCAGTCTCCTCATAAATATTATCCTAGGCTGCCTAGTAATCGAATATCCCATTTCGCACTTGAGCCGTGGCAACTGCTTAGATCCGCGGCCATTATCAGCATCGTTATCTGGTAGGAATATAATGGCCATTGGCTCTACTGTTATACGCCCTTTGATAATATCAATTAAAGCGTTCTCAGTCAAGTGGACTGCGGTGCAGCTGCTGCGAGTGCACAATTGATCTTTTATCTGGACCACTTTATGACCCGCAAGAAATGTCCTTAACACTCTCTTTAATTGTAGCGCTTCTTTGCGGCTTGCCTCTAGTTCTGATAAGGATGCCCCTTGACGAGCTGAAGATATCTGAACTATATTTGTGTTCTCTCTGTAATAATTCTAATATCCTATTTAATATAAATATAACTGATTAGTTCTTTATGGATGTTTCTATGCCATTTCCATCTCTGGTTCCCATATGGTTGCCAAGCATTTGAGCAAATAGTATGAACCAACTAAGAAAGCAAATTTTGACAAATTACCCCATCTATTTTTCTAATTTATAAGACAAACAACAAAATCCAGGTCTCTGCGCTGATCAATAATAAATACAAATAAACACTCTGAGACTTTATGCAATATTACTTAGTTTAATACCCAACATACATATTTGATGCACATTTCGCCTCTGAGGAGTTTTTCCCACAGTCTAAGTAAACAGCACTTGAACCTATTTAAATAGACGTCATATTAAAAACTGTCGAAAAGCCACGATCAAACCGACTGATCAGCGCTAATCGAGCGGCCATTGTCATGGGTCAAGGAAGACCCAGGTAGACAAGCTCTCAGGTAGACAACCAGCAATTTGTCGAACGATAAACAAATGAAAATGGAAACACGCGCCGACAGGATCAAAATTGATCGTGACAAGAAAAGGACGACATTGCCAAGATCGTCGTCCAATTGTTGTTTGTTATGCGTGTGCTATGGATGGCCAACAGATCTAGGTACCTAATATACCATATAGAAGCATTCTCTGCGCTTCTGCCAGCCAAAGCAAATAAACAAAATGGTCATAAATTTACTTTGGCTGACAGCGTCAAACAAAACAATTGTTGTTCCTACGCTAGGTTATATAATTTTGAAAGCATATTTCCTTTCTTTGCCCGGTGCCGGGCCAGAGACAGTCCTGGCGCTGTCTAATTAGGGCGTCGACTTAACCATGTTTTTTTGTTTATTAAATGTTTGTTTAATGCGCTTTCAACTGTCGACCAATGAATAAAGAATTAATTTAGAAGAGAAACCGACTAATTGTTTCCTCGTGGGGCAGCTTTCAAATCTTGTTTAAAAGATTTATAGATATTTATTTAAATTTAATAATAAAACAATTTAATAAATAAACAATTTGCATCCCAATTGTACTGAAAATTTTACGATCTATTAATTATTATATTATTAGTTAACTTCTTAAATTAAAATTAAATATAAATCTTTTAAAATAAGTTACACTGTATTGAAATATGCTATACACAAATTCAGGGTTTCTTGATAGTTTCTTAAAAATTTACAATTATTAGAAAGGCCACTTCCTTGTCCACGTGCCACACAGTCATGCGCGTAGCCCGACTTTTCGAATTTCCACATTAAAAACCAATTAGTAATGTGTAAGGAAACTGAAATAAAAAGTTCATTCATCGGCTGGCAGGAAATTCCCAAATGAAATTTATGAATGAAAACCAGAAAATTGGTCCTAAAACTCGGCTCAAGCTCATTAGTTTTTATGCGACTACCATTTGGCAGTGAAAGTAAGTTAGGTTGGGTAATTAAACTCGGTACACAATGCTGGTTGTCTGGACGTTCGTTGGGTCTGTGTCTGGGTTTGGGACTGGGACTGGGACTGGGACTGGATGTTCGTCAACGTCTTGGTCATATCCTGTTAAACACATTATGAACAGGTAGAGTTCAACAGGTACTTCAGTCCAGAGCAGAGACACGCGCTGTTGCCTCCAAATAGAGCAGCAATTGTTGGTTGTAGGTGCGGTTCCAAAGGTAGGGCCAATGGGTCTATCTGTCTGGCTGGCCATGGATCCTAGATATTGGCTGGAATTGTGGATTGAGTGCTCTATGTGAGTGTTTGTGGCAATCAACGCAAATACTCGCAAGCAGAAATGTATCTCTGTATATTGTCTGTGTGCTGTTGTTTGTTTGCTTGTTGTTTGCCTTTCGGAATTTCACAAAATTCCTTTTATATTCTACAATTTTTATGTTTAATCTAAGTGAACATGTGTCTTCGTTCTTCTTTCCGTGATTCGGTTTCGGTTTGGGCTTATTTATTTACTTATTCATTCTGGCTTTGTTGTTGTTGTTTTTTGCGGTATTTGTTGTCGCGGTTTTCTCCATTGTTCTTAAACAAACGCATTTTATGCGGCTCTTGTGTTTGCACTGCATTTTACAAGAATATGTCATCAAGCAACTGCACGTGTTGCTCTTTGCACAGAGTTCAAGAGATTCTGGTCTGTCCTGCAGAAACTTTGCACTTGTTTCCTTGCTTTAATTTATATAGTCAAAATTTTACTGTAAAATTTAACATTAATTGTAATTAACTGAAACTTCCTAGTACATATCGAACTTACAATTTTATTTATCTATAATATTTATTAAAATAAATATTCAGCTCTGAAAATCTGTTTATATACAGATTTTCACCACGATTTGAAGGACAAATAGGAATATAACTGTATTATTTTATTATTATAGACTATATCACCAGGATCCCATAACAATTAATTTTATTTAATTTTGCATATTTTTTTCAGTACGAGTTGTCCACTTTTTAAAATGAATATACGCTTGTTTTATTAAGATAATTAACATATAATAATTTAATTGAAATGGGATAATAATCAGTTTGATCGTTGAACAAGTTTAAGGGTTTACAGAGAATTCAATCTTCATGATTGGTCATATATTACAATATTTCATCGACCTGATCCTCAATAGTTTTATGCAAAATACAAGGCATAAAATATATATTTCTTTTTAAATATGGCAATATGGCATGAGCTGAGCCTTGATATAAGTCTTTGACTTAAGTCAGTATGACTAAATATGGGTAGATATACACATATACATATTATACATATATATGTATATTTCTTTTGTTTTTAAATTCTTGTGAGGAAACGTTGTTTTTTTCTTCTTCTTGAAAATACATACATATATTATTATTTTGTTTTTCGATTTTGTTCTTACTCGTAATGTATATTTTACTGTTGCTGTTGCTTTTACTGTAGGGGCCTATTGATAAGGCCCGTCATTGCCGTCGACCGCATACACATACACACACACACACACACACACGTGCGCACACACACTTATAATGTGACATACAAACGCTCAAGTCGAGGGACCGCAGTTTTTGCTATGGTGGCGCAGCTTTGCTCACTCATCGTATATAAAGTACATACATAGGCTTATGTATATACATATGTATATATACATGTACATATATGCCGTCTTCATACATTAGTGGAGCACTTGTTCGACGACAGCGACCCCAAAACCTACCCCCGTGCTCATACACAATGTAGCCACTGGCCCCTCTAGCAAGCAACGCAACCGCCTCCTTAGTTGCCTCTGCCTGCGCCTCTACCTCTGCCTTAGGCTACGACTCTGGCTCTGCCTTGCGCCTGCGCCTCTGCCTCTGCCTGCGCCTCTGCCTCTGCCTGCGCCTCTGCCTCTACCTCTGACTATGCATGCGCTTGCTCCACAGCGGCGCGCGGAGTACGGTTCGAGTTTGGGTTCGTTGTTCGTCATGCTGGTTTCATGTGATCGTCGTATTTCTTCTTCTTTTTCAAATTTGTAATTACATACTCATAGTTGCTCAGTATACATAGTCTATATGCTACTTATTTAAGTTTTCGGCCTATAATAGTAACATTCAAACATGAAAGTGTAGTCGATATATAAGAAAACTATCCTCAAATATATAATAAATTCCTATAAAGTATTTTAAGAAATCCTTGGCTTTGGATAGACTGCCGATGGTAATGTGTACATGCGTATATAATATAATATTATTATATTTAAATTAAATTGAAACAACCCATCAACGCAAAGCCATGAGAGCAATCTCAAGTCAATTCATAACTCTGAATAGCTGGTAAGTGCTCGGGTGGCATTGGTAGGATTCATAATAAGAATATCAGTCATCAGCCATTAATAAATATAGCTGCTTACTTTTCCAAGAAAACACTTAGGGGGACAATAATTGAGAGAAGAAAAATAATTACCTTATCAATTGCTTATAAAAACAATAGAAAAATTTCTTGTCCTATATAGTATATAGTTTAGCTAACAAAGTCCATTGAAGCACTCACCATGCAAAACGTGCGTCATTTTGACGCGTGCAAAGCTCAGTTGGGAATAACTCGATCGATTGGATAGTAATCCACGGTTGCGATCAGATCCGTTGCGCTCATTATGAGGGGCGTTCGACGAGACACATGTGGTCTATGGCTGATGATGAGATCGTAGAGCGAGGACCGATTGCAGATCGGGCATCTGGCATTCACACACACACACACACACACACACACTCGATCGCTGAGCATGCTAAGCAAGCGTTAAATTTGTAATTTGTTAGCGCGTTTGCGTTTGGGCTCGTTTGACATTTTCGTAGGCGTCAACCTTGTTTATGCGACCACATAAATGTGTCACAGTCAACTCTTTTGGGGTATTCCGGGCGCCCCTTGGGCTGTTGTTTAAACTCCGTCACGTTTTGTGGTCAAATATTTTTACCAAAGGATTTTCCATGCGCCGGCGCAACAATTTTCCATAACGAGACTTCGCGGTAAAAATGCTTGCCTTGATGCACGCCCACTGACAATCGCTGTGATTATCACCCGGCACTGCCCACAGGAAGCCGGAGACGGAGATGGAAGACGGCACCCGCATCTGTCCGAGCGATCGGAACTGAAACGATCCGAGCGGCGACTTACTACTACAACTTTTCAAATGCTACTCGTGAGAGTCTCAGTCTCGGTTCCACCAAAGCAACACGAGTAAAATATTCTTGATTAAAACTTATCAGAGCACATTTCATATCACCTTTTCAAAAACACAACTCACAACAACAACAAGCAACAGTCAACACCCAATGAGTAACGCTCGTCAGCTCGGTAGCTACTTTATTATCGGAGCAAACGGTCGAACTCGTTCCCGTCCCCCGATTCCTCGATTCCACTTACCATTCCCTGCTGCCCCGGTGTGTAGTTTGGCTGCCTCTCGGATTGGACGACCGCAAGATATGGCTATCTGAGTCGGCAGAGTGTACCACCCAGCCCCATAGACGCCACAGAGCGAAGAGAGAGAGAGAGAGCGAAAGAGAGACAGAAATGGGAACCAAACCCGATTTGATTAAGTTGCATCACGCGTCGGTCGCGCGACTATACTTATCGGACCAACTGTATGTCTCTGCCTATATACATATACATTTAAGTCATGTGTGTGCGCGATTATGCCTCCATATATCCTTATCAATATTTCTATACGTTTGGAAAGGTTTTGTTTTGGTGACGATGACAACGGAAACTTGGGAAACACCGTCAGCACTGATTGCCGCTATCTGAGACGGTCATGTAAAAAAAAAATATATATATATATATATTATCAAGTCAAAAGATTGCAGCATTTATGGAAGGTATATTTAATTATGAGTAGTTTTATCAATTTAATAAATAATTTTTTTACTGGTTTGAGCTTCTATCTATTCAACAATCAGTTCAATAAATGTGTGGCAATCGTCCAATAGTATATTGTACACATACATATGTATATATTTTTCATATTTTTGTCCAACTTCAATATGAATATACATTTTGTATAAATAATCAACAAAATAGCATTTAAAGTAGTATTGTTTGTGTATAACACCATCAAATTTTGTATTATGATTAAATAAAAGTCTGGCCTTTGAGACGGGTATATATACAAAAGATCCGGCATCTGATCATGGTTTGACTTTTAACATTTTTAATAATTAGAAAATATAAAATAATTATTTAAATAAGAACCGTTTCATTTATATTATGTGAGTGCCATTGATTAAATCATTTTTAAATAAATTACAATAAGACTTTTGTGCATATCTTAAAGATGTTATAAAATAATCAATGTGGAAACTATGCCCAAAAAACTTGTGATGACTAATTTCACATTTGTTATTTGAAGATTAACTTTGATAAAAATAAACACTCCAAACTGTCTGGTTGGGTGTCTGTAAAAATTGAAAAGCATACAACAAAATTAAGATAACAACACGAATAGAACGATAAACGGAATAAGAAAGGGAAACTACTTGGCTATATATAAAACGCCGGCTTTTTGTGACGTCACAGTAACTGATAAAATGAAAGAAAAACACACACATATTGCAAACTCTGATAAGGGGTAGAGAGTAGCCGAGATTGTCAAACAATGGGTAGAAAAGTCAGATAAGAAGGTAAATAACCTGCATGCAAAAACTTTAAGCAGGCGCCGTGGTCAGCCCAGAAGAGAGAAAGGGCCCGGATCGTAAGCCGATAATAATGTGTGGGTGTGGCCGCGCCCTATCGACGGGAATGGATGGCAATAACAACGACCAAAGCCCGGAAGACGTAGTAAGGGCAAAAGATAAAAACCAAATGCTGTAGACGCCAGACTCTCGACTAAGACTCGGACAACATAAAGGTCATACAGTACAGCCATTGAGAACTCATATATGTATAAAATATATATATATATATATATATATATATATATATATATTATCCCAGAGCCAAGAACATGGCTGCTCCCGAAGCAAATGCCCAGTCTCTGGGCTTGGCTTATCAGCATTTTGTTTCTTTTGTTTGGCTTTGTTGTATTGTTTTCCTTTAGGGTGCCCAGCGATAATTTAATTTAAATATAAAATATTAATAGTCATTTAAAAAGAATTAAAAGCGGGAATTACAATAAGCGAAACGCCAACCAGATAAGCTGACAACAACAACAACCCAGTTGGAAAGTACCAATGCAATTGAAAAATGCGCAGAGGCTATAGCTTGAAGACTAGCCTACTATAAATGATATATGCATATGTAAATATACATATAGACAAATACACATTTTTATATACATAGATACATACAATCTTTAGCCGCATCATCGTGACGGTGCCGTTGAAGATAAGTAAAAGATTTAAAAAATAAAAATCAAACGAAAACCTAAAAAGAATTGAAAAAAGCTGAAATAAATTATTGAAATATGTAAAACGCCTCTAGAGGTTTGCTATGGGGTCAATTGCGTTTATTAGCTGTGCTCCATGCTCATAAGTAATGTGCTGATAAGACAGAGCAAGTAGTCAGCTCTGTGAAGAGCAGAAGGCAAGTAAACTATAGAGTAAAGTAGATTGAAATTGTATTATGAGCTGTGCAGAGCTCAGCTGGAAGAGGAGATTTTTTTGAGTCCCCATTTAGAACGTAAAACGTTATTTTTTTAGTCCTTTGTTTTTAAACTAGTTTTTAAGCAAACATTTAAAAATTTCCTAATTGAGGTTAGTTTTGGTGTTTCCATGAGTGCTTTTTATAATGTTATGATAAAAAAAAAATGGTATAAATGATACAAGGTATTTCGAAAATGAAAAAGTTCTTACATATTGATCTTTTATAATAATAATAAAAATAAAGTAATGTAATATGTATGTATGTATGTATGTGTAATATGTATACTTAATATTCCAGATGATTAAAAGCAAATATATTTAATCCTCAGTAAGACGGAAATGTTTACAATATGTGATTATATGGCGTAGTCACATACATAGACATATACAACATAAGTTCCTTCTTTTTTGTCCGTAAAAAGTTTATAAATGCATTTTCTAGTTTAAAAAAATTAATTAAAATAAGTAATTTTATGTTATTCATTTATTCTCCTAACAATTATTATTTATTTAGATACATTTTTATAGTTCATCTTAAACTAGTTCCATAAACATTTGTAAAAGGCGGCAACTCCGTTCAAACTGTTGCCATTGTATAAACCAGATGATAAGGTCACTACACTTGAGATTTTAGATAAGCTCATTCGCCGGCGATACAAACGAATAGAAAAACTGATTAGTGTTCATAAAACCACATTGCGGATCAGTTATTAGAGCCATAGCAAAATGTCGCAGAAGGATAATTTTACTTTTCGTAGGGCTAAAACGACGGATATGAAAGCCGTGATAGAAATGATACAAGTAAAGTATAAAGTATATGTATTAAATATACACAATGATTAAGAGTAAACCGAACTTTTCCTAAGGAACTGGCCGACTTTGAGCGCATGAGCGACGGCCCGCAGCTGAGCGAGCAGGGTGAGTAGAGAATTAGAGAACAATTAGACACCTTGTTGATCATTTGTCCACATGCAGATCTGATACGTGATTCGGGTTTGGATGGCGGACACGAGTATTGTCAAGTCTATGTGCTCACAGACAATGCTACAAAGTAAATGAGGACAAATATCTGATAAGTCATGAGATCATTGGCTAGCCAGGCGTCAAATTGAAAGACGCTACGTAAATGTTTGCTGATCGAACCAAGCAAACGGTCAAATGGGAAATCTCTTTGGCAAACATTTGCGTTCGCTGCTCTACTCGACAATCGGAAAAGATTTTGACAGCATTAAATCAACATATCAATATTTCTTTCAACAGCGCCAGCATTGGCTATGCGATATGCTTCTACTCGTACTCCACCTGGCAAGGACGATCTCTATTTCTGGAGGATCTCTATGTGCGTCCAGCTTATCGTAAGCAGGGCACCGGTGCGCGAATGTTTCGGGAGGTAGCAGCAATTGCGGTTCGCATGGGCTGCCGGCGATTGGACTTTCATGTGCTCAGCTGGAATCCGGCATGTGAATTCTATAATCATCTAGGCGCAACGAATTTAACCAAGTCGGAATGTTGGCAATTTTACCGCGTGGAGGAACAACAATTGGCAAAGCTAGCTGAAGAATTAAACAGTTAACGAGTTGGAAGTTCTTTGATCTGTCTATTATGTTGGCCTTATTAACAATAAATAATACTTTGCTAAATTCATTTGGCTGTTCACTGGTCACCGCTGACACTGGCTATGACATGGATCTGCATGCTTTTGGTTGAGTTGTACACCTGGCCGGGTGGAAACGGATGCACCCTGGAATGGGCATCGGCTTTATTCTTGCCACCCGCTGTATACTTGGACAGTCGTATGCTGGGCATGGGCAGGAAGCCCGTACTTAGTGGCATAACATCCAGCGATATCGAATGGCAGTCCACATCCTTCATGGATACAACGCCTGAAATATTGTTGAATTTATTAGAATGGAATTTAAACTAAGAAGAAGGTATGTAAGCATAAATTTGTTGTATTTAAAATGAACCAATTAATTGCCTAACTACTTGAAAATCAAAATTCGGTCAGATTCAAATATAATTTTACTATGACGAAGAACATCTAAAAACCTTTATACATACGTTATACATATAAACAATTATTTTTAAGCATATCTAAAAAGACTGAAGTAAATATAATATTTGTATACTAAACATTTATTATTATTACTTCTTGTTTTGAATAAACAACATACGACTGTTAGCTTTTACAGAGCTATTTTATCGTGGCTTTAGGTCTTAACATTTTGTAGATTTACTACTAATTTTATTACAACAATAACGGGCCTGAGTACACAGATGTATAGTGTTAAGACTTTCAAATAGAAATCTAATTTTGATTGTTGTTTAATGAATTTTTAAATATGCATGTAAATGTATTAGTAAGCCTTCAGATGTTCGATTATTTTTAAAGGATTTTTGTTGAATTAATCGTCCTAATTGATTGCAACTACGAGTGTTCATAAACCAAAAACTTACCCATGTCTTTATATGCATTAAAAAGTGTTTATTACGTATCAAGAAATTAGAATAAAATAATAAGCAAATGGAAAAGTCGAGTTAAAATGGAAAAATTACGACTTACCAGCAGATCGACCACATACGGCCCACAGATTCTGATCGTTGAGCACCTCGTACATGAGATCGACATATGGATTCTCATTGATCTTGGTTATCTTTATATTCAGGTTGCAAACAGTTCGGAGGCGACAGAGTTCGTTCGGCTCCAGCTGTGCCTGCAGCTTGAAGAGCGTTGAATAGTCAACCAGATCGAAGGCACACCCATAATTACGCCAGATTTGTGGCTGTGCTGGAGTTGCATACTTGACCACAAAGTGCACCTTGACAATGGGTAGTTCGTGTTCCGCTTTCAACGGTTCTACTTGTATCTCATATAGATAGGTAACCGTCAGAGATTTATAAATTTCCTACAAGAGCGAAGAAAGGTTAATAAATATCCTAAAAAGTGTTTTATGGACTTACGATTGGTGCTTGGGATTCAGGGTTGAGATCGATGAGACGCACGCCGGCCACATCACATTTCACCTTGGCATGCTGCAGCAATAGCCGTGCATCCAGACCCTTCATAATGACCTGCAGGAACTTTTGCGTGCCGCACGTGTGAAGCCGGCAAGTCGCCTCCATGGCGGGCTGAAAGTCAATCGGGATTTGCAGATCAGTGCGCGACCAAGGGCAACTGAGTGTTATATGATGTTCATGATGTTTGGACAGTTTGCGGCCAGGCATATCGGTAAGCACCTCGAGCGGTATGCGACGCTCCTCGAAAGATTTGAATTGAAGCAAAGGCAATTGCAAAACATTCTCGAAGCTGGCGTCGCTATTGCTCAGCGTCGTCTCATCTGATTCGAGAGCCTGGCGAATGCGTAAATTTTTCGAGCAGCGCAACGTGATCTGTGCATCTGGTGGAAAGATGAAACTGCCCCCGGATACATTCAAATAAATGGGCTGGACAATACCCGCAATTAGTGTCTTGAATTCTAGCGAAGCGCTTGCTGGCTTGGTGCAAATCTCGAAACACGGCGGCTGCAAATTCATCGGCAACTGCTCTGAGAGAAACTCCAGGCTTAACATGGTAATACACAATTGCTTAAACTGCCAACGTCCAACGCGCGTTCCTTTGCCCTTCAGCTCGACGATATTAATGCCCGGCTGGATGGCAATATTCGTAGTCTGCACGACGTTGGTGAAGTCCGCCTGAACACTTGGCGACAGCTTGCGCTTGGTGCTGCTGGTCCGTCGCACAGGCTGTTTAGTCTTTGGCGTGTCACATACGACCGAAGCACAGTTGAGTGTATTGTCCTGCTTATGGAAAAGCTGCAAAGAGACCTTCAGCCGCGATCCAGTGTCCTTCACTAGAGCCGCTTCCTGCATGCCTGTCTCCAAATCGTTACTCAAATGCAGCTCATAGCAAAGTTTCATGCACTCAACTACGATCTCTCGAGGATACAGACTTTCCAGCCGCAGTTGCACCAGCAGGTGGTCATCTTGTATAATTGGCTTCGTATTGAGCACTTCGATGTCGAGCATGCGAAAATGATCCTCTAGCACACAGAAGTTGGCATTCTCAATGGATGGCTGTGCCGATAAGGTGGTGTCCAGCGATTTCAATGACTTCAGGAACTCATCAAAGTAGAAGGTGCGCACGAGAATCTCCAGTTCGGCACAGCAGGATATGGAGCTGCAGGTTTTGGTGTAGGCCAACGAATCGCCCATCTTACGATAGCAATTGGCCAGCTCTAGCAGCGTCTGTGAACTAAGCATATGCCAGTTCTCTGCCTTCAATTCTCGTAGTAAATCCGTAAAGAAGCACACCGCTTTGTGAGGTTCATTCAAAGCGCAGTAGAATTTTCCCAGGTCGAGACCAACCAACCGCGCAGATCTTAGGCGCGTCACGTGTTTATAGGTGCTGATTGCTAGCTCAGCCAACTCTAGGTAGAGCTTTTGGAAGGTTTGATTAGAGCCCAAGGCCTCTTTGAGCTGTTGTGCCGCCGAAAGCTTAGGCTTGCGATTCGGCGAACGATCACGCAGCTGTGGCATAGCCTGCAGAAATTGTTGCTGCTGCTGCGGTGGTGCATCCCCAATGCCCGATGAAAGTTGCACTACAATGTGCAATTGCTCCGAACTGGGCGTACAGCCTGGTAATAAGCCGCAGAGTTTACCCAACTCATACAGCTTATCCTTGGCCAGATTCCAAATCGGGGCGCAGTGCTGGAAGCACGTCACTTCATTAGGTTCCATCGCCTGTTCGCAGAGCTGCAGCACTTCCAAAGCGCAGACAAACTCCCAGCAGCTCAGCGCGCCCTCCTGGCAATCCAACTTGATAAATTCCACCTCACGCAACGTGGAGAAAAGAAACCCTAACAGACGTTTCGCTATCTCCGGTATTTCATTGCATGTGAGCAATAGGTAAGCTTGTCGCTCAAACAAATAGTTTCGGAACTCTAGAAGAGAGACTCCTTCATTCCGTATTTTCTGGCGCATCTCGAATTTGTCCACGCGGCTCAGGCAGATGCCATGAAAAGCTGTAAGCGGACGCTTAAAATATGCCAGCCATTGTTGTTTCTCATTGAATCCCGTGTGCGTGATAAACTGCGAGAACATGGCATCCAGCTCATCATATTGTATTAGTGCCTCTGTTGGTAGCTCTAATTTCTCAAAAATGAGTGCCAGATCCTCCTGCATAAAGAAATATTGACGAAAATCCCAATCATCGTGATTACGTTTCTCCCGTTTACTCCGTATTAACTCCTCGTATTTGGCAATGTTGCGATTGTAACTGGTGAGCATTAGGAAACGGATGCGCTGCACCAAGCAACGAAAAGATTCCGTTGATTTTTGCTCAAATTTAGCTGGATTCAATACAGAAATGCAACGATCATCGTTTTTACTACCGAAATCTAAGCGTATTTTATCCAGGACCGTTGTCCGAGGCAGTAAGTTCTTCGTTTTTCTCATGTCCAAAGTCTCCACCAACAGGATCATCCAATCAGATATGCCATAGCTGGACAACAGTTTAAGCCACGAATCTATTTCCTCTCTTATTGTTGCTTTGTATGTGTCAATATCCTAAGATACAAAATATAAGTATTTACTGCTGCTGTTCTCAATTTTCCGCCCTATTACCATTCCCCAAGCACAAACTCACACCCACATATGCACTTACGTTACACTCCGTCACAAAGATGTGCAATATGGGATGTTCAAGTATGCTCCAATCGCCCTGTTTATATCGCTCCAGAGGTTCGACACTGAACTGCTGGGTTTGAGCCTCCAAGCGAACATGTTTGGTTGGTCTTTGGAAGGTGCGTCGCCATTCGCAGGTATCCAATGGGATTGCATTTAGTATTTGCGCTTCAAGCGATCGAAAAAGCGGAAATGATCCAGAATCTGCAACCATCCACATGTTATATAAAATGAACCAACTGTATTACTAAAGCACTCTACTTACATGTTATAATTGGCTTTATCTGCATTCTTAAGTCAATTTATTAATAGTTTATTTTCATTTGGGGACAGCACAAAGCAAACAGTCAACGTACAATACGATAACAGCTGATATCGCTGCAAATGCAACATATGTTTTTAGCATGAAATTTAAATGTTATTTATTGCTAACAGAGGCAGAACAGCAATTATTTTGTTTAAAATAATTGGCATATTTTTCTTACATATATTGGCTAATTAAAAATGAAATAACTACATAATTATAAAAAACACATTAGCACCGAAAATTTACGAAAATTCGTTGTAGCCGTTGCTTTTTAACAGGAATGTATAACAGCTTCATAGCAGTATTAGTATCGTTGGAATGTTGATCATTTTATATCGATAGTAAAAATTCATCGAACAGCTGACAGCAGGCGAAAGCTGAGGTGTTGCTAGAAACAATGCAGTACTAATTAAAAAAGTCTATTAAGTTTTACAAGTAAACAATAAAAAAACACCATATTTATTTAGATAACTTAATGTTTAAGTGCACAGACAATTAACATTTGCAGAATATGGATATGGCCCGAAGCATATTTGGTCGAGACCACGAGGGTTACGTGGGCCGTGAAGAACATACGGTAACAATTCAATTGAGATGATAGATTGCTTATCAAACTAATTAAAATTGCTCATTTTCTACGCTACCAACACAGCGTAAAATGCAGACCTTGAGCTCTGATGACGATGTAGGTGAACTGCCAGTCATGATGGAAGAACTGAGTGTCGCAGATGGTTTGCGTCCAAGTCCTGGTGGACCGTTTTCAGCCTTGACACCATCAATGTGGCCACAGGAACTGCTCGCTAAGCTAGGTGGTGAATCGGAACTGGCAGTGGCGGGGCCCAACGACCAGCCCGACTATCGATTCGATGAGTTCGGTTTTCGCGTCGAGGAAGAGGATGGCCCTGAACAAAGCTCAAATAAACTGCTCAGCATACCGTTTGTGGAAGATGCACAGCAAAGGTTGCAGTGGATCGCACACCTCGAGTTTGCCCACAACAAGGAAATCAACGAACTGAGCTGGGAGCATGTCGACCAACTGTTGCAACGAACCGAAAAGCTGCGCAAAATGGTGCAGAATGGCATTCCACACAGTCTGCGGCCACAAATGTGGATGCGACTGTCCGGAGCGCTCTCCAAAAAGCAGAAAAGCGAAACTAGCTATCAGGAAATTGTCAAGGGTAGGTATACAATGCGTAAGACAAATAAACAGCTTAATATATGTTCTCCAACTTCATAGCTTCCAGTAACGATCAGTTAATGACTTCGAAGCAAATTGAAAAGGATCTACTGCGCATCCTGCCCACAAATGCGTGCTTTAGTCATCCAAACGGAACGGGCATACCACGATTGCGTCGCATTCTGCGTGGTATTGCGTGGCTTTTTCCAGACATTGGTTACTGCCAGGGTACCGGAGTTATTGTTGCCTGCCTGCTGCTGTTTATGGAGGAGGAGAATGCATTTTGGATGATGGTCACTATTGTAGAGGATCTCCTCCCGGCATCGTACTACAGCTCAACATTGCTTGGCATTCAAGCGGATCAGCGTGTGATGCAAACGTTAATAGCCAACTACTTGTCCAGCGTGGATGATACGCTCAAGCGTCACGACATCGATCTGTCGCTAATAACACTTCACTGGTTCCTAACCCTGTTTGCGAATGTAGTGCATATGAAGATATTGGTGCGCATTTGGGACTGGTTCTTCTACGAGGGCTCCATTGTACTATTCCAACTGACGCTTGGTATGCTGAAGGTAAAAGAACAGGATCTCAAGCATCTGGAAAACTCGGCCCAAATATTTAATTCGCTCTCTATGTGCTGCGAGGTGGATGACGTTGAAGTACTATTTCGGCAAGCTCTCGAAGTGGGGGGCTCGTTGAGCCAGACCGTAATCGATACGCATCGGCGTCGCCATCTAGCCTACTTGATGGCCGATCAGGGTCATCAGATAGGCAATCCAGAAGTTGCAGCCAATTTGCCCAAGCAGCAGCTATCCAGGCGGCAAGTGCGTAAAAGTAAATCCATACTAGAAGCATTTCTATTTCGCGGCGATCCCGAATCAGATCAACTGAAAAACAAAAATATACGCCAGACCGAAATACTTGTAGATCTGCGCGAGGCAATCCTGAAGGTGGGTCGTCACTTCATCACCATCGAACCAAAACTGGCCGGACACATTCAACTAACGGCGAACTACAGCAGCGAGTCCCATGCCAAGGATCATGAGAACTTCATTAATGTTGCTCGCACTCGTAAGCGGCGGGCTAAAGCTTTGCATGACTTTGAGCGGCATGATGACGATGAGCTCGGCTTTAGGCGGAACGATATAATCACCATCATCAGTCAGAAGGACGAGCACTGCTGGGTGGGTGAGCTAAATGGACTGCGTGGCTGGTTTCCAGCGAAGTTCGTGCAGCTTCTGGATGAGCGCAGCAAGCTGTATACATCTGCTGGCGATGATGCTATCTCGGAGACGGTTACGGATCTTGTCCGTGGTACTCTGGCACCAGCTATTAAAGCATTCCTCGAACATGGCATGAAGCGACCCACATTCCTTGGGGGTCCAATACACCCGTGGTTGTTCATTGAAGAAGTTTCCTCCCTGGAGGTGGAAAAGGATTTTAAATCAGTGTACAGCCGTTTGGTTCTCTGTAAAACGTATCGCCTTGATGAAGACGGCAAGGTGTTGACTCCCGAGGAATTGCTCTATCGCTGTGTGCAAGCAATCAATCAATCACACGACAATGCACATGCCCAAATGGATGTCAAACTGCGCTCCCTCATCTGCTTAGGACTCAACGAGCAGGTTCTACATCTGTGGCTAGAGGTGCTCTGCGCGTGCCAGGAGGTTGTGCAGAAGTGGTATCACTCCTGGAGTTTCATTGATTCGCCAGGTTGGGTGCAAATTAAATGCGAATTGCGCATACTCTCACAGTTTGCCTTTAATCTAAATCCCGACTGGGAGTTGCCACCAAAACGCGGCAAGGAATCGCAGCCACTTAAAGATGGTGTGCGCGACATGCTTGTTAAGCATCATTTATTCTCTTGGGACCTATGAATCCTGCTGATCTGAAGACATACGTTGCATAGCTTTCTACATCCTTTTGATATAGATTTGCATAGCGCTCTTCATTAAGTATGTACAATCATGCACGTTGCCTAAACCTCCTAAGTATTTAATCTGAACAAAAAATCTAAGCAGGAACTATGCTTTAATATCTCATTCTATTATCTATTGTGCAATCTTTTTTAAGAAACATTCATCTTCGGCACGCCGAAGTATCATATCCTTGCAGATTCAGTGTAGATAACATCTAACAAAATATGCGTTGCAAGGATATAAAATTCGCTTGTTATAAACTTCTTTGTTGTACGCTTATCATTAAGTTAAGGTATATTTGCTTATAAATATAAATGTAGTTCTTGCTATCTAATTACTTTAAATTATATCCATCCATATTTTTAGCTCCCACACAAAAAGAGAAAACAGCACACAGAATTGTACTAAATTACAAAATAATGTACCTTTGAATTTAAATCAAATCTTATAAGTATTTATAATATATATACACCTAAATATTTAAAAATCTTAAATGCATTTCATTAAAGTTTAATATATATATATATATATACACATATATAGAAATTGTATACTAGTTGACTTCTTAATTGCAGACCAGACCCAAATAATCATCCATCAGAGTTCCTATGGCAAACTGTTAAAAAGTGATTAGATATCACAATTATAAAGAAATGAGAGTTGAATTCGACTTACGATGCCAGTAGCGTCCACACGCGTACCCACAATCTTTAAACGTATTTTATCCTCACCAGAGATGACGACGTCTTCGTCTTTAGACTTGTAGCAAGGCGGGTTTCCATTTGGACAGAATTGCATATCAGCGGGAATTGACTGAACAAAATGTACAGTTGTTATTCACATTTGCACTGCAAACAAACTTTGAAGCAGCTTACATGGTGTGATATAAAGCACGACAATGGTCCGATTTCCGCAAACATGCCGACTTTGTTTATCTGCTTAACAACGGCATCGAGGACTTCTCCTTTGAATGGTCGGAACACAATTGCCTTATATTTCACTGGATATACAACAAAACCTTGACCAGGCTGTATCACCCCAGAGCCAATGAGGTCTATTGTTGTAACTGCAATCACGAAACCATATTTGCCCGTACACGTTCCTTCCACCTCAGAGTAGAGCTTCTGCTTCACCGTTTCCAACAATTGGGGACCAAAGTAGCGTGGATGCAGCAGAATCTCGTGCTCGAGCGATATCTAATAGATATACGTTACGCAAATGGAGCAACGCTAACTGCACATTGTAACTTACGTGATAAAACATTATTATTACGATTTTTATTAATAAATTAAAGAAACTCTGCAACGCCAAGAAAAAGAGGCAAGCAACAAACACAAACTGTTATCGATAATTAATATTACCGGCATTACATTTCACTACGCGTGCTGTTATCGCTATCGATATAATATTAGAGCTGAAAACTGGAGCAAGCACTAAATAGGCGGGATTTTGAAATGATTCATTTTCATCATATATTTAACAAGTATATAAGTTTAATTAATCCTAATTGTAGCAAACATATTACACAGATATCTTAATCAATAGCTGGCAACCTTTCACAAAATCATTGATAAAAACTATAACGAAACAAAAAATTTTTAATGACTACATATTGTATAAATATAGTCTTTAACATTCATAGGATGCTGTTCCAATTATTAATTCGATTTTTAACTGAAAACATTATAACACATTACAGGCACGAAATATAATAACTTCTAAGTTCCCATCACAAAAATCACTAAACACATAAACTGATAACGCTCAACTACTCTTCCTTCAAACTTAATTGCAGCTCATGTGCTGTACCTCCTGGCCGGAAGATGCGCACATAGGCTGATTTAAATCCAAATTTCCAAATGGCTACGGTTGGCAAGTAGTACATAAAGAGATCCATTATCCAAATTCGAAAATTGAAATACCAGCGTACAATTGAATACTTGTGTAAGTAAGTCACAATAAACAAACCATAACTAACAATAAAGCGATCCCACAAGCTCAGATCATAGTAGTGTGACGTTTGCTGTGGATCAGGTTTTTCACCTTCAAGATAATCAAAGCTGTAGTATTCATAGCCTTTAACGTACGCCAGACGCTTGGTAAAGAAAATATTTGCGTTGACTGAGAGCATTGTATTTACATGCCAAAGTCCATGAACTAAAGCTTTCGTCATATGATAAAATTCCTCATTTGTTTTCTCCAGCGCCGGCCTATAGACATTACGCATAACAATGTCTAAACGCTCCCTGGACTCCGCCCAATTGCTTCCACATATATTGTACTCATCCTTAATGCCCAGCAAATAGCCCAGCACCCGCCACATGTGTGATGTGGCCTCAAGAAAATCATCATCTTTCAAAGATATGCGATGCGCACCCAGTGTTATAAAGCCGATGAATCCAAACTGTGTTAAGGCCAAATCCTTCTGTGTTATCTGGCCGGCACCACGTCGCTGACAAGCCCGACTCGAGCGTGAATGTGCCCGCCTCACGGCCGCAATGCTCGTCCAAAGTTTGCTACGCCTGTTGTCAATTGGCTGAAAATACCAGGCGTGTACATGAAAGATAGTGCGCAGATAACGGCGATAAGCAGTGAGAGCATTCGATGATTGACCAGTACAGATAAGAACGCGCAATATTGATGGAATGGCAAGAACCGCAATTAACCCAGCTAACATGCCTGAAGTCATCACAAAACGATATTTACTGAAATACATCTGGCCACTATTCATGAATAGTTTATAATTAGATATGCACACAAAGTTTTGATTGATTTGTATCATCGCACCACTCACCGCTTGAATAGCTGCTCATCGTACCATGGCGGCAGCTCCAACTCTGCCTCACTGTCGCCCTCTTGGCTACCATTTGTTAAAAGATTCTCTAAGTAATTCTCAGCACGTTCTTTACTGCTATTCGACATGTTGTTGATTTTGTGTGTACGTGCCACTGAAATAGTTGAAATCAAAGTAAAGCAGACATCGATATAATTATACAACAGCCAACCAAAGAGAAAGTTATTTAACAACGTCGCATTTCTCACATGCACTTGCAGACGCCTCAGTAACTGGAAGCCGAGACGTGAATTTCTTTGCTTTGCCCACAAAAACAAACTAAGAAATTTGTGTACAATTTGCACAATATGTACAATTTACACTTTAGGTAATTCAAGTGTAAGCAATTGAGCAATTGTTCCGCGCGAGAGGCTGCCTTCACTGGTACTGATTGGTACGTGCAATTTTGATAATGCACGACCGGTTTGTAAGCTCTTCAGCTCTGGATTGTACGTGTGTGGTTGTGTGTGTATAAGTGTGTAACTGCACAGAGCGCTGCGCGCCTACTGTTCAAATTATTAGAGATAGGCTTAACTATTAAATGTTTATGTTAATAAAGTCGTGAAGAGTTGCCATCATTGGCAAAAATCACAAAAGTCTGTTCCCATATGGCATATGGCCGCATGGCTCTTGTTATCGATATTCACATGACTAAAATAATAATAATTTAAAAAAAAACCGTCTGTAGAAAACTAACCATTTTGTTTACTTTTTGAAGGATTTTCACATTATTGATTTGTTTACTATTAATTAAAATCACATTATGCAATTTTTTCACGCCATAAAATTACGAAGATTAATATTTTTTGTATATAATATATCTTGTCATATTATTTCCAGCCCAAATAAAATAAAAAATTGTATATACAAATAAATTGTATTTTGAAGCGCAGTGTTAGGGGTATCTTTAACACTTGATGTTCTGTTAATGTTGAGCTTAAGAGAGCACTTAGCTTCTGCCAATGTTAAATTAATATAACTGGACCCAAGCAGGTGTTAACTTGCCTTACCGACTTGCATTTATAACTTAAAACTTCGTTGTAACATTTTCATTTTATTGCGTATAAGCCATATTACAATATTGTTCATGAACTTTAGAATATAAGTATATAAAGGACTACATCGCAACACCAAGTGCATGCCAACATGTTCAAAACATTTATAATCAATTTGGACTTAACACTAAGCATACTCTTTGCACTTACACATTAAAAATTGTTATTGTTATATGTGTGAGTGGGCAAACAAGGCGAAAGTATATAAAAAAGAAAACTTTGTCTATTATACAACAACACCCTTTGAGGGCTTGGCGCCCAATATATCCGATAGTTTTTGCTGATAGCTAGCCAATGAATTGACGTCAGTTATTCCACACGCTTTGCAGGACAATTGCAATGCATTCAACAATTGCATCTCTGAGAATTGTGTGCCGCGTTCCAGCAACGTATTTAGTATTTCCTATAAATTAATATGAAAATTAAGACTTCATCTATATAATGACTAAAGACACTCTTACATCTGGTTGCATGCAGAGCAGCTCATAGAAATGCTTCGCCTGATCCAACGCAATTTCCCTAGATGCCGTTATGTTGCTTAGCGTTTGCTGCAGTGCAATCGAATTGCGACACATGCGTTGCACAGTAATCTGATCGATGTTCTCCAAGTAGTTGGAAGCCTGTATAAGAATGCGGGCTGCCAGATGAGCCAAGCCCTCAAAAATGTACTAGAAAGAGAAGATGGTTGAGAAAGACAGCCGTTTGCATTAAGTTCATTATTGTTACCCTTGTTTTGCGTGGATGCAGAGTGGCGCTGAATGCTTCATCCATTTCAGACAAACGTTTCGTTAATACCAGGACTTGACGATCTGGCTCCAATATATCATCCTTGGATCCCACATAGCTATTGGTTCGGACGCTCGTTTTTGATCGCAAATAGTGGAAGCATTGCACTCGAACCTCCAGATGCAGTACCAACAAGCAGGTATTTGCGAGTTCATCAAATTCCAATGCCAAATTAGTCATCACCTTGATGGTGCCATCCTTGATAGCCACGTTTGCCGCACACTCGGGTGTTGCTGTGGTCATGCCATTGACCAACGGACGCCTCAGCTCATTGGCAAACTCTGAGACACGGCACGAAAACCATTCCATGCTCTCCTGCAATATGGCTAACTCCTTAAGGACGCTTATGTCAGCCAGAATTTCCTGCTGTGTTATACCGCCTTCACCTAAATTGCTTGTTAGCATTTCGGCCTCACGAATATTGCGTTGCTGGACCTGGAGTGGACTTTCCTCCTCGGACGGCTCAAAGTTGCCACGTTGCAGCTTACGCGTATGCCTTGCGCGTTGACTTGAGGTCTTCAGATCCGTCCAATTGGGCAGAGTTCTACAACAAAGGGTAACAATGTACTCAATGCTTTGTAAGCCCAACAATTAAATATCTTACTTTAAGAAACGACTTATGTCCTCATCCTTTAGCCAAGCAACACTATATATGCGCTTATCTTCTGAATCCGGCTGCACAATGCCCCTGTAGGCTGTCTGACATATCTCGCGATAGGCCTTGAGCAGCGCACACACCATCTTTAGCAGCTCTTCCGAGTAGCAGGGCAAATCTTGAATTAAATTCTTAGTCTCCACCAGACGACGTTCCACCATGACTGTGGATTGCAGTAGGGGTCGGCTTAGATTTAGAGCTTTCATTTCCTCGGGCGTTACAATGGCTCGCCAAGCGTCCTGATTCTTGGACAGCGACTCGATAGTCAACTGCAAGTTACGATTGTGACCCTTTGATAGGAATGTTTCCTTTATATAATTATCCACGAAATCGTGCAGACTGCAAGGTTGACTATTAAATATAAAATTGATATATGAGTTTTTGGACTGGATATTTTATGATTGATTAGCTTACCCCGGTTTACACTTCATAAAGTTCTCAATCTCCTGTATGTAGCCCATTAATGGCAAATACACTTTGGTGATCACATTCTGATCGGGCGTACATATTAACAGTTTTTCTCGCTGTTTTTTCTCATGCGGCAGCAGACCGGTCATAGATCCCTTGCCACTGCCTAGATGATTGACACCTAAATTGTCATCAACAGATGCATCCGAGGCATTGCGTCGATGCTCCTTGAAAGGCTCTTGTGTACTGTTGCTGCTGCTACTGCCTACATTTCCGGCTATGTGCGAGGACTTGTCAAACTTAAACATGGCTTTTTTCGTGCTGGCAAATAAGAAGAGAAACCATAATTAAAAAACTTTTTATTATATAAATCAAAGTCACTACTAACCTTGGAACTTTACGCCTTAGGAAATAGGAGTTAATATTGTTTATGGGTTCCACAAAGCCCGTTTGCGCGCCCTCATCTGCCGATGCGTTTTGTATATCCAAATAGTCCGTGAGCAACAGTTGCAGCTGAAGGGTAAATTATATATGAATTACAAGCGCGCTATATATATGTGTATGACACATACCACTGACTGAGCTTGCGCCCAAAAGTCTGTCAGGTCATAGGGCTGTGGTCCCACAACCGCATACTTTTGACCCACGGCCAGGTAATTCTTTAGCAGCAGCGAATGCGTCTTGGCAATAGCTTTGAACTGCTTGAATATGATATCCAGCAGGTTAAGCAACGGATTGCTATCGCCTGCACCACCCTGTAATGCACCATCAGCCGCCAATTGATGCGTCGTGTGTCGCACCACATTAAGCAACTCTGTTTGAATTTGGACTCGCAGTGTTTCCAACGAATCGGGCACCTTGTGCAGCATGCCAAAACATTCCACAATAATGGCGATAAAGTAATTCATGCTCAGTTCTGGATCGATCAGATCCGCATCCTCTATGATCTCCGCTTTGTCCAGATCAAAGCCCTGAGCCATTTCGCTCAACGCTTTGCGCACGCGCGCATTGGCCTCAATTCGATCCGTGGAGCGACGCACACCAATGCCACGCGTAAAACTGGAATTCAGGCGGCTCGAGTTGCTGCGCTGGAACGCCTCATTAGCTGAGTTCTTATACACCTGCGTAACCAGCTCCTCGTGTAGCCGGTGATAGAGTTGCTGTCGGCGCGTTTGCAAATCGGTGCGGAGATCTGACAATCCCTCGACGCCCGCTAACGGGCCATTGAGCGTAGCTAAAGCATCCGTAAGCGCTTTGCTAGCATGCAAATACTGACGCTTCGCCGTGAAGCTGACCACACGTTGAGGCACTTTTCGTAGCTCTTGGCTGCAAAGCAAAATGGTTTGTGAGAATCGAATATGACTGAAATATTTGTTACTTACATCTGCTCCAGCATCTCGAGCACATATTTGTGCTGCACTGCATCCGTCCACATCTTTTTAAGTTCATCGCGACGGCATTGCAAAAGCCGCTTGCAGGCACCCAGATTCTCTTTGACCGCGTGGATGCGCTCACGACTAGCAGTCACCTCGGTGGACACTTGGCTGAATAGTGGCAGTACTTGGGTCAGCTGTTGATCATGGCGTGAGACGAGTTCGTTTAATCGCAGATCCGATCGTTTGAATTCTTGTTCGATTTTATCCTTCTCCTTTTGACGCTCCTCGGTCGTCTCGCTGAAGCCCAGCGATTTGATGACGTTGACGAGAAAGCCACAGCCGGCGGACTGAAAAACCAAATACAAATGAAACAAGCACAAACGCCCAGCACAATTACAAACCACGACTTCGTATTATCAAATATCAAAAAGGGCGTAAAACACGAAGAGCAACAACACAACAACAAGAAGAACAACACAACAACAACCACATTATGAGTCCGCTTCAGAGGTGTCGTCATCGTCGGCTTGGTAATGCCAGGCGGTATTTTGGGCAAAACTAGGTTGCACCGTCTTCTTGGTATAGCTTTTAATTAATTTACTCCACATTATGCTCAGTTTTTACTATCACATTAATATCCATATACTTTTATTTTAGCAATGTCTTGAATAATTGTACCTCATCCTTTCCATATTTAACGCCTCTGGGTGGCTTTGTTGGCGGCGGCGCGTCCATACAGAAGTGATTTAATATAAAGTTATCCGAGAACGTTCTCCGTACTGTAAAATTATTTGATTTAGTTCTTTTTGTTTTTTATAACATTTTGTGTTGCAGTTGTTTTATTTCTTATTAAATGAGCTGCAAAAATACACCGATATGGCAGCCCTGGCTGTCAGTGTGACCGTGTACATGAGATTTACGTCTTTTTAGTGAATTTGTTGCTCTAAGAAATTTACCAGCAACATGTTGCTGGATCATACGAGGCGGTTATACGCTGGGTTGATACAGATTTTCGATAAGTATCGAAATATATATTTTGAAAATGGTTCAACCGCAATAATAAGTATGAATTGATATTCCCATTAAAAAGCAATAAGCGCCGACTACATTTTATTAAAATAAAGAGAAAGCAACTTTAGAACGTTGAGTTGTTTTGAACTTTGAACTTTATTGTTTTATGATTGCTACATCATATATTAAAGTGCGTGAATTATTTTTGATTTTGATGTCTAAAGCGTTTGCATCACACTAAAAAGCCAATATTGCTTCGCAAAATCTCTACAAGCGTAGCTACAACAATTTTCTATCCTCTATTCTCTTTTGTTTTCATGTTTTTCTTTTCATTGCTTTATTAATTTGGTTAAACACATTAAATATATTTATTACTTTCGGTGTCCGATTGGATTCATAAAGACCTTCGATAAGCAGCATAATGCTGTGGTGCTTTGAACTTACACTATATATCAATTGTGTATATAAATATATACTTGTTCGTTATTTAAAAAAGTATTTGTTGACTGGTTGAAAATACATGTTTCGAAAATATTGTGAAAACAAGTTTAAAATCTGGGAGTGCTGTAGATTTTCTCATTTGAGTTTATCATTTCTTAGGTACGATACTAATCGGAGGTATTACAATAGATGATTGCTTGTACTCGTGTGTATGTGTATGTGTGTTAGACATTTTTGGCGAATTATTCAAGTTTAGAGAGATATGATCTGTTACACATTTGGTTTCAAAGGTGGGACATTGGGATTACATAATACTAAACTTTTGCCTTTTGAGGAATTATGTCATTTTTTTTTTTTTTTTAATATATATATATATATATTTAAATATTTCTGTTAATTAAAACATTTACCAATTAAAATGTGGCTTAAAATTCATGTTGCTCAATTGGCTAAAAGATAATACGATTGCATCATGTAATGATTGTTTGACCTCTAAATTTGACAAAAGTTAACACTTTCCACTTACTAAGTTAAGTAATTAATTTAAATATGCGTAATGTTTAACATAGTTACACGACGATACGTTAGATCTGTTACTGATGCTCTCTCGCTTATGTGTAACATTGTTTGGTTTGGGGATTACTCCTTTTTGGGCGACTCACTGTTCATGATGCTAAGGCGGCGTATGTTGGGCTTGTCGTAGTCCTCCATGGAAACGCCACGCGATAGACGACGCTCGAAGGAACCAGAGCTGGCAGTAGAGAAGGAGCGGCCGCGATCCACACCGGGCATCACGATCGATGTCAGCAATCCTTGGCCCTTGCAGAACAATAGTATCGACTGGGCCACCTTAGAAGGCTGCAATAGTATGATGAGAAATAATGTTATTTTATTGTTAATTATTATTATTAAATGGTATATATATAACTTACAGCATCGGCCAATACGTCGCCAGCGCGTTCGATTTTGAGAATGGTTACGCGCTCTTTCTCCACGTCGCGATGTAACTTCTCCACCATCGAGGCATACGGACTAAGCATGCCCGTAATTAAAATGACATCGACTTTGCAACCTTTCAGTGTCAGATCTTTTCGGCTGCGAATTGTTAACATTAATTAAGGGTATAATAATCAATCATTTTCAATATTCGTGTTCACATACTTCATGAACGCCTTGACGTAGAGGCCGATATTCTTGCTGTTCAATGAGCGATGCAAACGCTTCTGATATTCGGATACGATCTTGTCCTTATCTGGATTCTCGCCAACAATTTGCTATGTGTTTAATTTGTTACGATTCAAATTGTTTAATTTTTGTTGTGCGTGTGGATAAGCAGAACGTTTGCATTAGAATATTTTTAACCTGACGGCGGCACGCTACAACAGAAAGCTGACAGCTACAAAACTCAAGCCATGCAAAACAACAAAGCATGCAAGCAAATATGATGGACTATAAAAATATATATAGTAAATGTATATAGGAATTTTGACTTTTTCATATTGGCCGATTTCTTGATTTGGGTTCTACGTACCGTGGTCTAAAAGAGAAATAATAAAAAAATAAAAAGGAAACAAACATTAATACACATGCGTTATCAGAAGACCTAAAGCTGATAGCGTTTTGAGCGAATTTGTATAAAGCTGAAAGAGTTGGAGACTAAATTTATATCTATGTAATAAAGAGAGCAGTATCTCAGATGAGTAGCTACTAAGGAGAGCTGAGAAAGACTGGGATTTAAGTACACTGTAAGACTGTTTACCTCCATGACCTGCAGTGCCAAGTAAAACAGTTCACAACATAAAATAGACAAAAAATAATATAAAGTAAATACAACATAAGAGACAGATATTAATTAACCACAACTGACACACTTTACACACACACGCACGTTCATATACCCATACTGCATACACACACACATATAGGGACACACTTAGTGGCAGAGGGTGGCAATTGCAACAACGATTACTTACATGTCCAAATTTGTGATACATTAGAAAGCTCTCAGCCGACTGGGCCACCTCGTCGCTTTTCCAGCTAATGAACTGTAAATGCGAAAGGGCATGACATAAATTAATTGCCAATCGAAGCGAGGGCACAGACAAGAACCCGCACCTTGCTCTTGAAGGACTGCAAGACACTTGCAGCACTGCCCGTGGCATTGATCAGGATAAGGCCCAGTGCCCGGCTGGGATGGGCGAGACCGAAACGGGCGAGCACGTTCGCGCCGGCCCCCTCGCCCAGGCCGATTACATATTTAACGTGCAGATAATCGAGCACAGTTACCAAATCTTCGCCCAGCGCCTGCAGCGATGGGAAGGGGAAATTGTCAGGCAGAGCATCCGCATTGTCGGCATGGCCGGGCACATCGACGTGTATGAAGCAAGAGCGCTCCTTGATTTCCGTCATGCATGGACTGCTCACAAATTCCTGAAACGAATTATCTGCCACATTCGGTAAGTAATTGAGCCCGAGTCTAAATTAATTGTATCCTCTTGCGAACTACGTACGATTGCAGCCCAGATCGTGCACGGTTATGAAGACGGCGCGTTTCTCCTGCTGCGACAGATCGCCCTGAGAATGAAAAGCTATTATTCAGCTGCATTTATTTATAATCAATTTATATATAATATACCTGCACAATAACAGTCAAATCGCCGCATTTCTCCGTGCTGATATTGTATTTCTGTTGGCCGAAAAAGAGAAACAGAAAGTAGAGAATCAAACGTGAATTAAATAATGCGCTGCTTTGTTAATGCGTTATGCAAACTCATTCAAAGCAGAACGTAAAAGCAAATTAAAAGGCAAAATCATATTCACGGCGCCATTAAAACAAGCTCATGCGTGAAATATGACTGGCATGAAATGACCAAAGAAGCAACTGAGAGCACATTCAGAGAAGACTGAACCCCAAATACCCTCACTAAATATACTCTAACTAAATCCATTACTTACAGGAGTTAGCCAATTACTTTATAACTGAGATATTACTATTTATAGTTAAGTATTTATCTCAGTGAGAATCAATGAGTGGAGTATATGCATTTGGAGTATATGAACATGAATTCCTTTTAGCTCTTATAAAATGCAAACCTCTAAATGTCAAATGGTAAGTGCTAATTGCAAAATGAATGCATTGAATTATGATTCGGGCAACGCGTTAAGCGCATTTTAAAATGAAAGTTGAGTTATTCAGTAAAAAGTTCAACGCATGCGACCGACGCTTTGAAGTAGGCAACGGAAATTGTGCAACGGCGGAAAAACCTAAAATTAAACTAACCAAATTAGGTTCATTAGAAAGCGAGTTGCGAACGAACTTTTTATTCCTTCATGTGAACCCGCTAACTGCAAGTACCAACTAGTTACTAATTCGCCATTAACTGCTTAAATAAAATTATATACAAGTTGGAAAATTATAGCAGAAGCAAACATGACTGGGAATTGCAGTGAACAATTTATCGCACTAAGCTCAACTGATGGAGATTGTAATTTATAAATTACTTAAGCTGAAGGCAAGCAAATACACCAGGGCCACACCTTGAACTGGACGTCGAGTCCTTTACACATTGCTATCCAGCACATAGAGAGAGGCAGTTAGGCAGATAGCCACCCAGTCTTGGCCGCCAAGCACTTATTGAAATTGAGTGAAACTATAAAAGTGTCAAAAGACCAGGGCAAAGAGCATTGTAGCAATCACTCGTTTGTAGGGTCTCTCTAGTCCAATATGTTTTGGCCCCGCACAATTTGCCTAAGCTCCCTAATGTGGTCCAAAGTGTTTTCGTGTAGAGCAAGTAAATAGACAGTGAGGTGGGTAAACAAATGGAAATGCAAATGCAGCATCATCAACTTTTAATAGCGTGCCCATGCAGAACTATCCATGGATATGGTATAAAAATAGATGGACTAGCTATAAAATGCAGAGGTAAACCGAGCCACAGGGCTGCTGCTGCACATCCTGTTCGCTGAAAGTCAGTAAAAAAAGTTGCGTTTTGCAAATTAAAAACATAAATAAAACATGTAGATGTTGGCGCTACCGAGTCTACCGCAATAAATTTGCATAATTGTTCGGCCTGGTGGCCAATAAAAAAAAAAAAGAGCCCAGGGCGCCCATAAAGTCAGGCTCAGATGCTGGCTTAATGCAACTGAACGTTGACATAAAAAGCATTGTGAATAATGCCGCTGCCATGACACGCCCCTGAGGCACTGGCAGACGAGAGCGCCGGGAGCTAGACAAACAAACAAAACAACGCAAATATTGTCGTTGACTATGCAGCTCGAAATGGAATTACTGCTGCTGCGAATGACGTTTGGGATGAGGCCCGCAATGTCAACCAAGAGTTATTGTTGTATCAACAAAGCAAAACATGGAAACTGCGCGCATTGTCGTCACAAATCAATTGCAGTTAATTGACCGTTTCAGATGCGAGAGGAAGAAGAAGGTGCTCCGGTTGCTTTAAGATGCAGAGCAACCAATTCAGAAGCTGGCTGCTATGACACAATATTGCTACCATTATGAACAGGTCAATTCTAGTTTCTTACTCTATGAGTAAGAAAATCCAAGGTAGTCATTTCTCTCTGATCTAGATATGGAAGCATTTTGCTTTTGAAATAATAAGAAGAAAAATACAAAAATGATGACATAACTAATAATAATAATACATGCTCTGAATAATCAATAAGCATTGATCATTTATTAAAATAAAGAATTTGTATCTCTGCTACATAACGAAAGCTGCCTGCTATAATACAGTGCATACAATACAATAAAGATAACAAAGCTGCCTGCTATAGTATCAACCACACACTTTCTCTTTATACCTTGAACACATTGAAAATGTGAAATCAGAGAATACAGTTCTTTTGTCTATTTAATTGTGAACGCTACTTACTTAACAGCTAAGAAATGTTGTAAGTACACATATACATGCGTACATTTATGACAAGTAAAACGAGCAACTAATGTTTAGTCTGGAGATCAGCAAAAGCTCACGACACAGCATCAAGCTCAGATAAAGCATGCCCATCCGCTCGATAATGCCATAAAAAACGTTTATAAATAATGAAATTGACAGTAAATTTTGCAGTGCTCTGATGTGCGAGCACCTGCCGCTCGACTGACTGCACTTTACGACCTGCCAATGTCGCCCCTAACTTGGCTGCGTCACGAAACGGTATGAGACGTCAATACGACGTCAGTTGTTATCGCTCGGGTTGACGCATTGCTTGATTGATTGATGTTGCGGTTGCTGAGTGGCTATCGCTCAGGAGTGAAGGAATTTTATGCATTCGCTCAATCGCACATGTCGTATACGTAATGTGCAAGGCTTTTGCTGGCATGTGAGACATAATAAGGTGTCGCTCGAGTTTTTGTTTTCCATGTGCGGCTGTGATTCCAAATTGCAATTGCTCACTTACAGTTTTGTGCTTTGCCCTGGGCATCTGTTCTCCATTGCTTTTCTCAACTAAACATTTCCATCAATCAATTACAACAAAAGAATAGCAAAGCACTTGGCTCAATCGTTGATTTATATTTGCTTCTGCTTGGAACATAAAAAACAATTTCGAATGCATTGTAACATTAATTCCCATTGCTGCAGGGCGCGCATTTTAATTGACTTTTTAATGGGTCAATGTTTTGAAATTGCTTGCCTTGTACTTGTGCATCACTCAATTGAGATACACGAGTTTTTTATTTCAACGAGATCGCGCTTAATTGACATATGCTGCATTAAATGCCAAAAGCGCCGTTAATTGGGGCATGCCACGCATCAAGCGTAGGTGTGGGAAAACTTTCAGCTCGCAGCATTTTCAGAATAATTTTCTATACTGGGTAACAGATTCAAAGCAGATTGAACTATTCAGTGTCCTTATGTGTTAGGAATACTCGATAGACGCACTTTTCATATAGCCCTTAACTGAAATAAGACAACTGGTGGATGGAAAGGAAAACGGTCATTGAGGAAAATCAACCTTTCACTTCGTGAATAAGTATAATTATATGCCCCATCCACGCTACTCGACGAGCTCCCTCAAAGCTAAACATCAAATAATGACAGTAATTTTCTTACAATTGTATCCTCAATTTTATCTTTCACCAATACAGCTTCGTGTATATTTGAGGCACGAGGTTACATCCAATTTGACCTCACTATGAGGTTTTACTATGGTTATATATAGTATGTACAAATATACACGAAGCGCTCGTAATGCATTACATGTCAGAAATCTCCTCTGGTCAGATAGCTGCCAGTTAAATCAGAAACCTGACCACGTTGTCGACTCACATGACATGAGCAGGGAGGTCGAGCTATCCGATTACGACATTTAAATGTCGAGCTTGCTCCGGTAATGATGCAGAATCACGACAGAATCAAAAGGCGAAAAGGACTGCGCGAGCTGCTGTAGGCAGGAAACGAGCGATAGGAAAGCTGACAGGGATACGGAGAAAAATAGAGAAAAAATTGCTAAGCATGCCAGCCAAGCATCCAGCTTGCATAGGTATTTGATGCGAAGAGTCGAGCCATCAGCAACGAGGTCAATGAGTTGACACGTACACAACACACACTCTCACACACACATACACATAAATATGCATATTTGCTGAAGGGCAATGGCTCAACTATGGCTACGTGGGGCAGCCCCGCCCACATTGCCCGTAGCAATATCGCATAAGCAAGTGATATAGTTTTATCCATGTTTGCCAGGCATTCAAGCGCCGCAACGCCAACAAAGAGCAACGTTTAGTGGTGCAGCATAACATATGCTGAAGCAGATGCTGATGCAGATGCAGATGCAGATGGAGATTCAGATGCATATGCATGTTGTAGGTATATGTGTACGCATATGCAGCGCATATGCAACTGTTGCAACTGTACCAGCAGCAGCCATTGTTGCATGTTGACAGCTCAAAATGAACAAAAATCCCCAAGCAAAGCAAGCGAACCAAAAACGAGACTAAACATTTTGGAACATGAAAATGCCATCGGTATTATATCTTCACACACATATATACATATATATATATATATATATGTATATATATAAATGTTTTTGTCTGCTGCATAAACTTTACCTTGACCAAGCAGTATACAATGAAATTATAGTTTCCTCCAGCTTGACACGCAAATTTATAAGCTATGAAAACTGACGGAGAAAGTTGTTGATTTCCAGACAGCAAATTGATATTGATAAGCGAATAGAAAATAGTTTGCGAGCTCTTCTACAAGGCGGAGCCCAGTGGCACTCAGCGGAGAAATAACAGTGGTTAGTTAAAAGTTTCTATGCGGCTGCTCACTGCAGTCAAGGACTTTTTCTTTCTGCAGTTCAATGCTTAAGGCTGTGCCAAGATCCGACGAAGTGCTCTAAGAAAAGCAATGCTAACAGCTAACGGCAACAGTAACACTTAAGCGGCATGTTTATCTAACAAAGTGCTTATTACTAAATTCTCGACACATTTCTGTTCTCGTTCGCTTGCCAGCTCTTCGTAGCTCTTTAGCTAGCCGGGTCTAATCAACGTTTACTGGGTCTAACTCAATCCCTGAGCTTATATTAAGTTACATTTATTGCATTCATAATTTAAACGTCAGTTTGTTCTCTTGCTGCCCTTGTTTGTATTCGCTTCTCCGTCTAACTAACTGAGCTAACAAATGATGTTTGTTTGTTTATGGCTAACACCAAAGTTTGTTCGTTTTTGTCCACTTCATCATGACCAAAATGTATTCAAGCGTAAATGGATTTTCGGTTCATAACCACATATAGACACAGACACAGACACAGACGCACATATACACACAGGATGCCTACATACTTGTGTAGGGAGATACACTTCTGGGCCCGTTGATATCCCAAAGCGCTTGCCACATCCGGAAAAATAAAACAAGTAATGTTACTCAAAGTTAGATGGTCGAGTGTTTGATACCCTGTAATTGAATACCTCTGGCAATTGTTTAGTAAGTACAAGGAAAAGCGAACGACAAAGTTTGCCTTCACTATGTCATTTATAAAAGTTGTAGAAGTACATAAAGTATTCGCAGGCATTACGCTCCCATTCAGATAATATCATTCTACATCTACATTCACAGGGCCACCGTCTCTCAGCTGCTACACATGTACCTATGTATGTGTAGGCACTCATATTTGTGTGGTTAAGTGCTGTCATGTGTCGCCTGCCAATACGCAGACATCCAGCCGGATGTGTCTGTTTGCTCATCAAATTGATGTTACACGTTTGATATGGCTGAAAGCATTCCGTAAATGTCTGCCGCTGCGTCCCGCAGGTGTGCAAAATGCAAATTCAATAATTACCAATATTTGTTGCTGTTCACTTCATTCGTTTGGTTTTCCATTTGTGAAACGTTGAATTGATTAAATTACATATATGAAATGTGCATCTATTTTATGGAATTTAAAGTTTTTCTGACAACCATTAGTTGGGATAAATATTTAAGTGTTTGCCATGATGCACCACATTTCAGCTTGGCAGACCAATAATTGGTCTACGGCTGCTATTAGGCTATTATAACACTATTTAATATTGACAAATTAATCTAAATTACATTTTAATTTCACGTTTCAGTTGAATTCGACCCCGAAAACAAGAAATTCGCATTTAAATTTATAATTATAGTTAAGTAAAGAACTAAATGAACAGTAATGCAATTTTATTTACATTAAATTTATTTGTTGTAGATCTAAATTTAATTAAATTTAAATTAGGTTTACTTAGTTTATTAATCTTTAAAAGCCAACATGCAAAATCTCCTATTACATATTGACTAACAAGTCTTGGGTTTCCTGTCACTTTATATAGTAAACAAAACTATCAAGGCTGAAAATGAATTATTAATTTAAGCAATTTCTGATTGTAAAATGGCTGCCAGCTACCTGATGGTCAAGTCACTGAGCCCAGAGTTAATAATATTTCACGCATTGGCGAACATTTTATGTATTTACAATTCAATGGCGAATTGCATTAATACTTGGAATGAAAATTTCTTCGAGTTATACTACGAAATTCGCATACTCGAGCTCAGGTGAGCTGAGTCGATTTATTTACCTGACCGTTTGCAAATCTAAGCCTCAGTAAAATTATCGTTTTTCAGTCCACAAGAGCTGCGTATTGCACTCACTCCTCAAGCCCCCGACAAAATTGGTTTTCTACTTAGCTGAGCGTGACTTAAGCCATCATTAACATTGTCAGCTTGTAAATCACTTCCAGATGACTAAACCGTCATTGGCAGCAACGCATAATCTCCACTCCTACTTCCCCCGACGGATATTAAGTTTAACTTAAAAGTCTTTGCCATCATCTTCATTAACGGTCGCTCTTTAGCTGCCCATAATGGAGGCGGGCATAGAATGGCACGCAAACGAGCTGCTAATTGAAAATTATCCCTCGCCTTGGAGATTCGGAAATCCTATTAGGAATTATGGCATTATAGGCAACGCCGCGCAAAGTTCAAGCTCACGTAATACCTGATACATGTATTTATCTGCTCCGACACGCGCATTTGAATCCTTGTCGGGATTTCGGGAACTGCGCAATAAAAGGCGTGCGAATAAGAAAAGTACGTGAAGCATGCTTGGAAAAAACTTTTGTCAATCACACAACGAAAAAAATGATGGCAAAACTTTTCACCCGGCAAATAGAGGCAAAGTTTAGAAGCCGCAATAGGTAGGTTTTTTTTAAAAGAGACAGAGAGAGAGAGAGAGAGAGAGAGAGAGAGAGAGAGAGAGAGAGAGAGAGAAAAAAAACACCAATTAAAGGTTATTTAAGTTTTTAAGCATCATGCAGACAGCCGGGCTGTCAGCCTGACGGGAACGATTGTAGGGCATGGCTGAAAGGCTGCTTCTGTCTTATGCGGAGTATGCGCCACGTTGCCTTGAAAACTTTGACACTTTGCCAATGACAAAGTTTAACGTCGGCATTAAAATGAAAATATTCACAATGTTGTTGGCAAATGCCACAAAGCAGCAGCAGAAACGTGCGTTGGGCAGCAACGTGAGGAGCAGCTGTGTCCTCCTGTCGAAAGTCTCACTGCGTATGTGTAATGTTTATTGAGAAGACGAAAGACAACTAAATTGCCTCTAATGGAACTAAAAAGTTCATTACAAATGCAATGAAAGCTATGATTTGAGTTCAAAGAATATCAAATGCTGAACAATAAAACAAGTATAAGTAAATAAAAGAACTTTGAAAACTGAAAGCGAATAAATAAAAGATAAGAAATTGTCTTGGGTTCATTTCACCAGCAAAACTATTTGTACACGTACAAATAAAGAAAATTCTCTTAAGCGAAGGTCTCGCATAACACCCAGGCACACACACACACATACATATATATATATATATATATACACATGCTGGTAAGGCATGGCATTTTTTAGATTGCTTTGGCAATTTGATGTAATGAAAGTTTATTCAATGCACAAGGCCATAAGCTTGCTCAACTGATGCCCCACAGACAATCCAAAGGGCAGCCAAACAAGTGAAATGCCTGATTAAACGGCGGGCCGGGCCATAAAGAGGTTGCTCTCTGATCGCTCTACCATATTTGGTTGCCGTGTAAGTCCACAAATTACACCAAAAATTTGGCAGAAAATATATTATGTTACCCAACGGCTCTATCTCTATCTCTCTCTGTCTCTCTCACTCTCTTATACACATACTCCGCCTTTCTATCTCTCTATCACTCTCTTTTGCTGCTGCACTAACAAGACGCATGGAAGATATTTGATTATGTGTGTGCGAGTGTAGTTCATATGCGTATGTATATGCCTGTGAATCAGTGTTGCCAGCTTCTGGGTACCAAATTAGTTTGATTGTGGCTAAAATATATGAAAAACGCTGAAATCACGGGCTAGGTAAAAAATGGAAGAAGATATACGAAAAGGAGCAAATATGAGTAAACAAACCATTTTGATCATCCTAATAATAAAACAAGTAAGGAAGCTCTAGTCGAGACTGCTCGACTAGGAGATACCCTGATCCCTACAAAGAGCTGATATTCACGCACGCATAAGCACGCGCTCTGCTAACTGCGCAGTAAGCAGCGACTGCGCTAGGGCTGCGCTGCAGTGTGGGCAATACTATGAGAATTTTGTTGCTGAATAATTTCTCCTGTAATAAGACTATCTTCATGAAACTTTGAGAATGTGATCACAATGTGCAAATGTGTGTACATTCCAAAGCACAAGTCTCTAGTACTTAAAATACGTTTTTTGTAAATTGGGGGCGAAGGGGGCGTGGTATCCAAAATCTGTAAATGACGAAATCTGCGTATTGATCAGATGTATATACACACCAAATCTGAAGTCTCCAGGTCTAAAAGTATTGAAATTACGGTGAATAAACAAAATCAGTTTATCGATTATTCGCGATAAAAAAGTAATCGGATGAGTTATCGAAAAAAAAAGATAAACTTGTACTGCGTATGGTATACAGGAGTATGCATACAAAATTTGAAGTCTCTAGCTCTTATATCTTCTGAGATCTAGGCGTTCATACGGACGGACGGACGGACGGACGGACGGACGGACGGACGGACGGACGGACGGACGGACGGACGGACGGACAGACGGACAGGGCTATATCGACTCAGCTCGTCGCCCTGATCAAGAATATATATACTTTATGGGGTCTGCCACGCCTCCTTCTGCCTGTTACATACTTTTCACAAAACCATTATACCCTGATTTCCCATTTTTAATGGGATCAGGGTATAACAAGTAAGGAAGCTATAGTCGAGAGTGCTCGACTAGAAGATACCCTGATCCCTACAAAGAGCTGATATTCACGCACGCATAAGCACGCGCTCTGCTAACTGCGCAGTAAGCAGCGACTGCGCTTGGGCTGCGCTGCAGTGTGGGCAATACTATAAGAATTTTGTTGCTGAATAATTTCTCCTGTAATAGGACTATCTTCATGAAACTTTCAGAATGTGATCACAATGTGCAAATGTGTGTACATTCCAAAGCACAAGTCTCTAGTACTTAAAATACGTTTTTTGCAAATTGGGGGCGAAGGGGGCGTGGTATCCAAAATCTGTAAATGACAAAATCTGCGTATTGATCAGATGTATATACACACCAAATCTGAAGTCTCCAGGTCTAAAAGTATTGAAATTACGGTGAATAAACAAAATCAATTTATCGATTATTCGCGATAAAAAAGTAATCGGACGAGTTATCGAAAAAAAAAGATAAACTTGTACTGCGTATGGTATACATGAGTATGCATACAAAATTTGAAGTCTCTAGCTCTTATATCTTCTGAAATCTAGGCGTTCATACGGACGGACGGACGGACGGACGGACGGACGGACAGACGGACAGGGCTATATCGACTCAGCTCGTCGCCCTGATCAAGAATATATATACTTTATGGGGTCTGCCACGCCTCCTTCTGCCTGTTACATACTTTTCACAAAACCATTATACCCTGATTTCCCATTTTTAATGGGATCAGGGTATAATAACTTATTAAAAATAATAATTTGACAAATAAGTGATATAAATAACATGTAGGCTTGTATTTCCTCTAAGTAATTCCTCTAAGTAATTCTTCTAAGTATTTCTTCTAAGTATTTCTTCTAAGTATTTCCTATAAGTGTTTCCTATAAATGTTTCCTATAAATGTTTCCTATAAGTGTTCGAAGTATTTCCTCTAATTGTTTTTTTTTTTCGAAGTATTTTCTCTAAGTGTTTTTTCTAAGTAATTCCTCTAAGTATTTCCTCTCAGTATTTCCTCCACGTATTTCCTCTCAGTATTTTCTCCAAGTATTTCCTCCAAGTCTTTAATGCATAGTTGAACTTCACTTCACTTCACTTCCTTTCACTTCACTTGACTGCACTGCACGATTGCCCCCACCGGGCCTGGGCGACTGAAGAAATGCCACAGCTGCTGCCCTTTATATAGGGCGACTTTCACTCAAAGCCTACGTCGCGCTCAAATGTTGAGCCCGACGCCAGGTAGGGATCGATGCAGTCGATATTTGATTGACCAGTAAAAACACCCTCTGCTGCGTCAAGCATTCTAGCTTCGTTAGCTTCGTAGGAGTCGTTGCAGTCGATCGTTAAGGGACCAATGGGAACGCTCTCTGTTGCTGCACTCATTATAGCTTCGTTTGACTTAAATATAAGTACGAACTAAATACTGCTGCATACATATAGAACAAATAAATGATCTTTTGTGGTTATGCTTCGTGCCTTGCTTTTGTTAGGCAGAGAGCCAGAGAGACAGACGGAGAAACAGATATACCGACAGACATACGATCAACCACGCATAGTTAAATCGGATTACCTTAAGAATATATTGTAATTGTTTGATATGGCTAAATGGTGATATGCTAAATAACTTATGTTCATTATTTATAATTATTAGATGACAAAGGCAGCAGTTTCTTCAGTTCTATAGTTCTCGTAAGGACTAGGACTTGTGCATAGTCTGCCTCGATCTCTGGCTATTTTTCTGGCTTGAAATAGTCTGAGCTGTCAACACTGATGTGCGTTTGTGTAGTCGTATATAATATATACATATGTGTATGTGTACCCATATACATATCGCAACCCGAGGCACTATGCACATATTCTACGAAACGCATAAAAAATAAATGAAAAATATAAACGGAGATGCAAAATAAATAACTCTACAGATGCCCTGTAATATTTTGATGAGAAGCTATATATATCAATTCATTTCAATGATATATGTATACTGATAAGAATAAAATTATAATATTATATATTTATTCAGCAAATTAATCATCTTGATCACAAATGTGACTGAGGCAAAAGAAATTAAATTCTGGGTCAAAAGTGAAATTTTCGTTAATTAAATTTGCATTCTCCGCGGTTGGCTAAGAACAAAAGAGCCAAAGTCAGCATTTGAATAAAACAACAGCTCAACGGAATAAGAAAACAATGCAAAAAGGAAACAAGTTGAAAACAGAAAAGGAAAAAAAAACAGATATAAATGGAATCTGGGAAAATTGGAGCACGCAAAGGAGAAATTCGTAGCATGTTATTATCTGAGGCAAACGAATATAAGTTTGGGTTGTCAGCATATTTGGAATTGAAATTGAATGCGGACGCACACGCCACGGGGCATGCAGCATTTGCGCTTGGTTAAGCCAACAAAGAAAAAAATACGTTGCATACTTCCTCGCTGCTGATTCAGTTAAACACAGACTAAGATAACACAATAGGATGCGGCAGGAAGGGGGGCAAGAGCTGAGTGGGGCCGCCATTAAAGTGGACAAATAGTGTTCACGCAAGGCTGAAGTGATATATGCTAAATAGAGCTGAAGGGAACAGAAGAGAAATTGAAAAAATCTATATAGAATAAAAAATGTGTAATTTATCATACAAATAAAACTTATATTCAGAGAGAGAGAGAGAGAGAGAGAAAGAGAGAGAGAGAGAGAGGGACATAAAAACATGGAAAACCTCTTGCAGTCCGCGATAAATTTAGCTGCCCGCATCCCATGTAAGCAACGGGACACTGAAACAAATGCAGCATCATCAATTTGTATTATGCCTAATTACCCAGTCTCCAATTCCTGTTGAACAGTGTGAGATGACTTGCAACAATTATGGCGGACTTAATAATAAAAACTTAATAAACGGCCAGCAGCCATGCTCGTTGGCAATTTAGGCACCTCAATTTATTTGGACTGCCAGATGCTAGCGCAAATGGCACGTAAATGACTATGTTAACGGTAATGGAAGCACAACAGCATACGCAGTGCACACAACAGTTACAGTTACAGTTACAATTACAGTTACATTTACAGTTACAGCTATAAACACACACACACACACAGATGTACACACGCATATAGAGCGACAATTATGCAATTTTTATGAGTCGCACGACAAAAATTATGCTATGCCCTTTGAGGTGCCAACATGACAGCAACCAAAAGGCGCCACGCAGCGAACACCAAAGTGACTAACACACACACACACACAAATACACGCCCACAAACAGCATGCAAGGTCATTTGGCTTGAGCGGACTTTTGTCCCCTTTTGCATGCGAGTGTGTATGAGTGTGCGTGTGAGTGAGTGCGACTGCAGTTGAGCCCAGGCTTAGAGTTGAGCATCACAAATGCGCGCCAGAGCATCCCAGATGAACCCCAAAGTCACGTAGCAGTCACGTTTCGGCCGTCTACCACTGTAGGTGGTCGAGAAATTGCATATGACAGAGCAGATGGCATCGCTAACACATAATTAAGCACACAGATGGCAGCAGCCGTGGCACTCAGTCACTGTGCTGGCTGTTCAAATGGGCCCATAACTTACGCTAATCTTCTCGGCAGCTCCCACTGCTCGGTGCTGGGGTGTAACCGGCTTGGACATGTCAGCCTACAATCGAAATTCACAACACACTTGTTTCGAAACACGAGCAACAACGGGGCTAACACACAAACGTTTTCGGATTTGCCTGTACCAGGCGCTCAGTCGCAGTTGGCAGCGAATTCGCCAAATGAACAGTTGCTGTCTAGACTGGTCGCAGCTTTGCCGCTGCAAGCGTATTTCGATTTCAACGATTCGAGCGTTCGACGACGACTGCTGCTGCTGTTGCCGCATTTGCCTTATCAGCGCAGCTTGGATGCTATGACGCCGCCGGAAGAGACACGAAGCGCCAACGACGACAACAACGACGCAGGCACGAAGCGTCGATGCGACCGCTACGAAGCTGCTAGCAAAACAAAATGCCCAAAAGATGTTATGGTAATGGTAGCAGTCGTTGGGTCTGCTGGCTGTGTGTATGAATTTATGTGTCTGTGTGCGTGCGTGTGTGGGTAATGGTAATGGTACAGCATCCCAAGATGCTGCGACGCAAAATAAGGCATTAAATTTTGTTGTGTGGGGGTGTCAGAACACCGCTGTAGCGCTGTGGGGCTGTAGGGCTGTAGGGCAGCAGGCAGGCAGGTGGGCTGTGCCAGCTCCTAAGGCGTTGCCAGATAGTTTTACAACAAAATTAATGAGTTTGCCATAAGTAAGGTGGAAAACCAGAAACTCAGTTGTATTTTGCGTAAACGAGTGTTTATCTATAGTAAATATGAATTTTATGTTGAATTTTAATTGATTGTACTAAATGATATTTTGTCTTATTTCTGCAAGAAATTTTTTTGTAAAAAATGTAAGAAATTATAGAAGAAGAGATAAAAATGAAAAATAGTTTCAGAAAATAAAAAGTTACATATAAATGGCTTTATATTATTTTGGAATTTTAAATTCTTATATTTAAATTGTGTGAAACCGACTAATTAAATTAATCTTATCTCTCGAAACTCAATTTATATTTGACTGACATCAATATACTAAAAGATTAATAGAGATTACTCTTCTCTTTAGTCAGTTTGCTTTTATTTATTATTATTTAACAATCTGGCAACACCCATTGACGCCCACGCCAAGTGTTTAAGCACATTGCGAAATTTCGTTGCCTACTTGCGAGCGCCATCCACATTTCGACACCCACGCACTTTAAATGTATGTATGTATGTGTGTGTGTGTGTGTGTGTATGCGTGAATTTGTGCGAGTGTTGTGTATAAGATTGCTTTTGTTTTAGCTTTCGCTCTCAGATGCATTGTTTTTGCCGTCTCTTTATGGCGCAGGCCGTCGCCATTGTTGTTGTCCGTTCTAAGCGCCTTTTTGTTTTGATGCGCTAATTTGCCAGCTGACAGAAAAAGAAGAAAACCGCCAGCGCCATTCATTTTTCCAGCTAGCAGCGAAAGCCACCCAAATGCCATTTCCGCCAAAGAGTCGCACAAAATATGCGCATTTGATATTTACGTGGCGTAGGTCAAGCCAGCAAAGAGGCAGAGCGCCCTTTACTCCCACGCAGATCTGGGTCTGTCACAGGCACAGGACAACACAACAATGACAGCCGTATGCTAAAAATGCATTTAGTAGATAGCGAAATAGTTCAACTATCAACGTATGCATATTTAATATATATATATAAATAATAAAAAGAGGACAACAAAAGCGCGCCTTCCACCCGTGAAACAATGCGCGAAAATAATGAAGAAGTGAATTCGAATGCGAATATGTGAATGTGAATGCTGCTCACGTTCAACCGTGAATATCACGGCTGTCAATGAGCACGGCCATAAGTCTGATGAGTTTCTCTTTTTCCCACCAATTTTTTTTCTTTCCTTTCGCACTGACACAGCAGAAAAAATGTCGTTGAGAAAAGCTGCATAAAAACTGCGATATTGTGGCTTAGTCTATGCGTTGGGCTTCGTTAAAATTCAAACTACGACAGCAAACTTTAATGTGAATATTTAGCGATATATATTTTTTGGCAGCATGGATTTATAACAGGACTGATTGAGGAAAATTTAAATTTATCTGCCTGGGATAAAGTTAAAGAAGTCATGGGTCTTTATAAAGAAAACGAATTCCTGTTAATAATAAGGATTCAAACCTTATTAAGGAAATGTATAGAAATTCTATAAATAAAAGAAAGCTATAGCTATTTTATCTATTCGAATAAAAAAAACTTGTATTATCCCTATTTATATACATAACTCGGTACCCAAACCCATTCGCAGCAAACTCATTCCTCGACCTTCTCCTCGTCAAGTGCTACGCCTAAAGCTGATCAAATCCTTAATCGTTCGCTTACGTTTAAGATGTTTTTGTTTTGCGTTCAACTTGAGTCAATCAAGCGAAACTCAATCACAATCTCATTTGGCTGAACTTAGGCAGCTTTCTTTTCTTCTAAATGGTTTTGTTTAACACTTTTGTATTATCTGGCACTTATTTCCATAGCCATTCAGAGAGTACAGACATTGTGCCACGCCCCCGTTGACACAGCTGGTTGCCTTTGGCAAGAGGGGCTTACGGGCTTTTCAATTGTTTGGCAGCTTTTGCGCCTTCGAGTATGCACCGCACTGAGCTCATGGCAAACTTTTTTGCCATTGTTTGTTGGCTTTTTGTTGCGTTTACTTATTGTCACGCCTGCGACACGCCCATGAAACGACAAACGCTTAAGTAACGCGTCTTTTCTATGTAGTTTGTTTTGCAGTTGTTCTACCTGCAGTTGTTCTTGTTTATTTGCTTTGCGCACCTGCCTGGGTAATTGTAGCTGACATTGTTTTTGTTGTTGCAGTCGACGTCTCTGTTGTTGTTATTATTGTGTGGTTGTGTTTTCATTTTTTATACACCCTCTGCACATAGCAAGCGTATCAAGACGGGTATATCAAGCAAGGCAACGCTCTTGACCTTAATAAACATTGTTTGTTCAGACATCGAGGTAAATAGTTTTTCGAACGTTTATTTTTCTGTCTGAACGCCCAGGCGTAGGGTATATGAGGGTATATTTGATGTAAAGCTGTAGCATAACGCTCGAGGTTGTTGTGATGTACATATATTTAAAGGTGATTGCATTAAAAACCCATTTTAAAGAGCCGCAGACGTAGTGTAATTATTATTTTTTAAATACTTTGGTACTTTACACAGTATTTACCTTTTATTCATTATCAACAGCCACTGTTATTTTCTTTCAATTCTTTGTCTGTCTCACTTTTGTACGCTTTAATGTACCTCATCTGCCTCACCTCTCGCCTTTCCTATTAATCACTTTCGCTTTTTATTCCATTCTGTTGCTTTAATTAAATTGAAATTAAGACATTACATTTGCGCCTTAGCTCGTTGCCCCTGCTATTTTCCATATGTTGTGCAATAAATGGCCGACAACGAGTCGTATACGCAACGCGTTTGGGTAATCCACTTTCTCATTCACACATTGTTACGTGATTTACATTCTCTTTGAGCTTTAACGATGCCAGCGGCGATAGCAACAAAAATTTAAATTGCAAATAAAATTCGAACATAATTTGTTGACAACATTGCAAACAAGGCAATTAAAAATTAATATGCAGCTTAAATGAATTATCAACAAACCCAAACTAAATATGGTGTGAGGAGTAAAAATTTGAGCACATAATCCCATTACTTTGCTACGAGAATAGAAAATTTTCTGAAATACAGAAAACGAACAAAAAAGAGCAGGCCACACAGCATAGAATAATCTGATTTGATATTTTAATTCTGTTTATAGAATTTTAATCAAAATGAATTTGTATTTCTCTATATAAATATTTAAAATTTGTCCAAGGCTCGGCTCATCGATTGATTTCGGCTGCGCATGAAATTTAATCCACATTTTAATTTAATCAAAATACCTGTCATCCTGGATAAACATATTCAAGTAACAGCATACTCTTTAAAATCGAGGCGCTCAATACTGGGACGCTTTAAATGTGACCCCAGGACAGCATCAAGTGCTTGGCTTTCAATATGAAATTACTTATATACAAGCACGGCGAATTTTCAGCCACAGAAAAGCAAAAAAGCAGTCGACAAAACAACAGAGGACACTTTAAGCCCTAGTGGCAATACAAACACACGTGCCAGGACAGCGAAGGATATATGTTTGTATATATAAAAACCAAAAACAAAAGAGCAAAGAAATTTCAAGTACAAACTCTCCGACTTTGCTGCAAATATTTTTTTGGCAGGCAATCAAGTTGCGAGCCCTCTTTCTCATTCTTTATCTCTTTATCCCTCTCTGGCGCTCTTTCTCTCGCTCTCCCTCCCTTACTCATTCTCTCTTTCGATTCGAAACGATGTTTTCAGACAATGTTTACGCACGCATTTATTTATGTTGCACTTTATTAGCTTTTTATCGTTCATTTAATTTGTTCCTCGCATTCTTCTTTTCGGTTGCCAAAATGCCTCGGTTTCTCATCCCACCTTTTTCATTATTTGCTTCGCCTTTTTTTCGATAAGGCAAATATGCCAGTACCGATAAAGACATTACCATCATCGTATCATGATAAGAGCGCCAGCAACGTTCGAATAATTCTGAGCTCAGTTAATGCAAATTGATTGATACCGTTTTGCCTATACGAATAAGAGACGCTTTCTCCTTGCCTTAAAGCAGCTAATGCCTGCTTTGCTATTAGCACCATTTAGTCGTAAACTCATATCCTCAGAGTTTCCTAATATTTATAACGTTAGCTGAATTTAATGTAATGCACTTTTGGAGATTTAGATAATCCTAATTGAATTATTACATTAGTTAACACTAATTAACAACTCAATTTCCCCCATCAATGGGTTCAGGGTACAATGAGTATGGAATGGAATATTAATTCCTATCGAGGCAGACTATGCACAATTCCTAGTCCTTAAGAGAATTATTTCACATCAGAGACCGCTGTCTATGCCACCTAATAATTATAAATATAAATATATAATTATAAATACGATATTTAGCATATCAACATTTATTCCCTTGGTCAACTGTTATAACTCCTACGAAGCTAACGAAGCTAGAATGCTTGACGCAGCAGAGGGTGTTTTCATTGGTCAATCAAATATCGACTGCAACGATCCCTACCTGGTGTCGGGCTCAACATTTGAGCGCGACGTAGGCTTTGAGTGAAAGTCGCCCTATATAAAGGGCAGCAGCTGTAGCATTTCTTCAGTCGCCCAGGCCCGGTGGGGGTCAATCGTGCAGTGCAGTCAAGTGAAGTGAAGTGAAGTGAAGTGTGTGATCGTTCAGCTAAGCATTACCGACTTAGAGGAAATATTTGGAGGAAATAATTGGAGGAAATACTTGGAGGAAATACTTGGAGGAAATACTTGGAGGAAATACTTGGAGGAAATACTTGGAGGAAATACTTAGAGGAATTACTTGGAGGGAATACTTGGAGGGAATACTTAGAGGAATTACTTAGAGGGAATACTTAGAGCAATTACTTAGAGGAAATACTTGGAAAAAACACTTCGAAGAAACACTTCGAGGAAATATTGCGAAGCAACGCTAGGAGGGAATACTTCGAGGAAATGCTTAATGGAAATATCTAAAGGAAATACTTATAAAAAATACTTATAGGAAATACTCAAAGAAAATACTTATAGGAAATACTTATAGGAAATATTTATAGGAAATACTCACAGGAAATACTCACAGGAAATACTTAAAAACAAATACTTAGAGGAAAGACTTCTAAGAAACATTTAGAGAAAAAATGTATTATTCCTTTTTACATATGTATTTATTTTCTCTTCATTTCAATATATATGCCAAATATATGCCAATTTACCATCACAGTTTTATACATAAATATTTATAAATACTTAAAAGGAACCATAAGAACTGCCCTCGTCTGTCTAAGCATTACACACACCATTTGGCGTTCAATTAAAATTGCTGTGCAACAATAAAAATTACATGTTCGGTCAATGGCCAACTGTGTTTGCATGCGTATTAGTACAAATGTGTGTAGGTATGTGTATTGATGTATGTGTATGTTCGTGAATGGGTTGAGTTTGCTTCGCCCGCTTAATTAATGCTACAGCTTTGTATATGAGTATACACGTATGAATAGATATGTAAATACATCGATGTAACTGTTTATTGCACTGTCTTCATTCAATTGATGTCACTGCAAGAGCTTCTCAGCCCGATAAAGACGCATTGCTATGCACAATTATAGAGCCAATTTCGCGAACTGCTTAATTTGAGAGATTTATTTTTAGCTCAAGCGTACATCGACTTTTTTGTGCCCCAAACAGAGCACAATCATCGACATCTCAGTCTATTAGAGAAAAACACAGTCATTGGCGTTGACGTTGCGCCAAAATTACAGAGCTCTGGAGTAATTAAGAAACAAAGAGGCAATTGAAAAGGCAAAACCGTTTCGTAATAGAACGAATAGAGACAATAACAACTCAAGCAAACACTCTTCCTGTAGGTAAACATGTTGGGTCTTTGATCGTCATACATTTAATGCGCTTCACTAATCGTTGGTGCAATAAATCGCAACCGAGTGCTAACACACATATTATATCTACATGCACAGTATATATATATATATATATGTTTGTTTGGTTGGCCATATAATATAAGAGATTAATTGACAGAGCATGCCAAAGCCAGGGCAGCGAGCCAAGTCAAATAAGCACGTCTGCGCGAGTCTAAATTCGTAATGCCTTACACCCACACCCATAACGTCTAATCAAATAAATATTGATATCAAATATACATATCTATATAGAGGTATATATATGTACATAGGAGCGAAGAGGCATTGCATTTCGGTTCACACATTTAACAAAATTGAAATTGCCATATCAGAATACGAAATGTTATTGTAAGAGTTCATTGTAGAGGTCGCAGTAATTGGGCAGCTCGTGTTTAATTAACAAACTGCAAATTAAAACAAACAGCATAGAGCAGAAAGCAAAAACAAATGGTTTTATCTCACGCATTTTGGTCACTTGATACCGTTTACCTCATATATGGTATTCAAAATTCTCACCCTCTCCACCAAACTCTCGGCCCGGCGCGCAAACGAGGCGCGTTTCTCAGCGGCAAGGGCGGACATGATTGGATCTTGGATATAGGTATGGATACACTATCTTTGGAGTGGATGCGTTATAAATTATTTTACTTGAACTCAATACACGAAGAACGGCTGCAACGAGAAAGACATAGTGTACAAGCATTTAATTATTTATCACAATTTAAAAGTTATTTGTTTATTGTTATCTAAATTATATCACATGATCGATGGCATTCGCAAGCTTGTAAGGCACACACATACTCAACTCGCATAGCTTGACGATTGCCTCAATAGTTAATATTTAGTTTATTTACAAACAGCGATATTTGTTGCCAAAAATTGAAACAATGAAAACGCATTAACAACAATGACAAGCGGATGTGATGGCAGCTGCAAAATATTTGCACAGAAATAATTTCGAATTTGGGCAGAATATCAACAGACAAAACAGACACAAACACACATGCAGAAATATTATAAAATATGCGCACACATTAATTTTTGTAAATGCAAAATATGCTAAAGGTGTCATTTCAATTTTAACGAAAATTATATAAATTTATGTTTACCGTTAAGCGAAGCACATAGACACTAAGACACAAGAGAGTGTAGGCAACTCAGCTGCCTATCTCAGCAAAAAATATTAGGCAATAGTTGTCAATAACTGGCATCAATAGATTGCGCTTATTGTCAATAGTAAATGAAAACTCCGTTGCCGATCGCATGCGCTTCACGTCAAGACGTTGTGCTGAAGAATACCGCCGATGAACTGATGTCACTTTAACGGCAGAATCGACTTTTGTAGCGCCATTGAGCGAAGAGCTCGGACAAAGAGCGCAAAGAACTGTAGCGAATTGTCTTGAAAGAGCAACAACACAAAATATAAAAATAAGTAGGTATTTTGAATGTAGTATTTTATTTTTAAATATGCGCTTGTTGCACTCTTCATTGTTCAGCCATTCGTGCATTGATTTATGGATTTAAATGCAAAAAAGCAACAGGTGGTACTGACGCAGTTGCCTGAGCAAATTAGCTCCAAGTCTAACGTTACAAGATATCCACTTACCAAATTTAAGTCCAATAAAGCATACATTTGCATACCAAAGTGTGCTTAATTATGCAAATCATACAGCTTCAAAGATGCAGAGAATTATATTAAATATGCGTTTCGCGTCTTATTTTAAAATCTGCTGACGATTTACAGCACTAGGACCGGCTATTGGCCGACCGCCACAATTTACTGCAAGCTGTTCATGTGGTCGAATTTGGCACAGCGAATTGTCTTTTTCGAGTTAGCCAACACTTGTCTTGTGTCATCAACATCACCGCAATCGACCCACCGCCACAACCTATCGTCCGAGCAAATGTTGTGAGAAGTGCTTGAAGACAGTTAAATTTTGTTTAAGTAGTTACAATTTTCCATAAAAACGGCATCAAATTGACGAACCGAAATGGCAACTCGCGGCGGTCCAATGGTCGCGGGCACCGACGGCAACGACTTCGAGTTTAGGCAGAAAGTGGCCAACACATATCAAATTAGGTTAATAACACTTTCTAAAATCTTGGCAAAATTATCTAATTACTTGCAAGTAGCTGAGCTCCTGCATTGCCAAAAACCCAAAAGGTCATGACACCGCAATTGACAGCAATCAACTTGCAACTCCTGCTGCAGACGTGCTGCACCAGCCAGACAAACAGTCAGCCAGCCAGCCAGCCAGGCAGCACCCGCAGAGTGGGTGGGCAAAGTGCCAGCGAGACAGTCAGCATGTGTGCCTGTTTACAACAGCAGCAGCAACATTGTTTGTGTACACATTTTGGATAGGCAAAGGCCGAAGCCTATCAAACAAACGAAGACACCAACTAACGAGACAAATACTTATACAAATTAAACATACCTTTTTTTCTATTTGCAGCTTGTTGAACAAATCGCGCCTAAAGTACTGCATTTTCTTTCATGCCCTGCTATTCTTTGTCATGCTGGCCAAGTTGACGTCGGATATATTGGATCGCTTGGACATATTTGTGCTAGAAATTGAAGAGTTGGAGGTGCCGCCACCGCTATGGTGGGAGTACGTTTGGGCGGCCTCGCTGCTCACCTCATTTCTCGGCCTCTCAGCGTCCCGCGGCAACAAGGTGCGTGATATGCAAAAGTATATTATTGCAATTTTCGTAATGGCTGTGCTGCCGCTGTTATATTGTTTCGCCTACTACTCGAGTGACGTGTGGGAGTTTTTGACCATGGACAAGTCCGTGGAACTCGATGAGACAGACATTTTTCTATGGCGCGTAAGTGAACTCTCTTTAGAAACAAACTTCCCATAAAAGATTACATTTTCCCACTTCTCTTTTAGGGTTTTCCCTATGGAGTGTTCTGGTATGGCTTTTGTTTTGTAGGCTTTCAGATACACGGATTCACATTGTACTTCGCGTACAATCTAGTCAAGGCCTGGAAGGCACGCACAGCCACACGTAAATTTCAGTAAATCACTTGAGTCATGGAAATATTTAAACTATATACTCGCCAAATTAAAAAAACGACAAAGCAAGAAGCTGTAGGGCTAGTTGTAAATAATTTAAAACAAAAGGAATAAAAACTATCTCTCTAGTGCACAAAAGCAAAACATAAATAATAATATTAAAGCAGCTGTTAGATTAACGCACGTTTTTAGTACAGTCGAGACATAATAGTTTCTGAAAAAAAAACACAAATAATTACCAACGTTAAAGTTATTGTTAAAGTTAAAACGTTCAAGCGATACATACATTACAAATGATAAATCTATGAAGAATTACCTATATATACATACAATACACAAGCAACCTTATAAAGTCGAGTCGACAACAATGCAACTGAAGCCACCAAATTTCCCAATGTAAAAAGGAAACAAAACAACAACAAGATATAAAATTAATATTCTCTTTTGTGGTCTACTTACATTTCGACGTGCCTCGTGTTTGTTAGAAACGGTTAATATATAATTATTAAGTACTTACGTTTATATTGATATATATACGATAAATGAGTACATTTGAAACTATTAGGTTTTAAACAAAACTTTCGAAATGATTTTATTGCGTTTATGTTTTTGATTATTTCAAAATGCACATGTGTATAATTCACATGTCTTTTTATGTATGTGTGTCATTTGTTTTAGCAAACTGCCCAAAAAAAAATATATTTGTATTTTCCGAATTAACGATTTTACGATTATTTAAATGCGATTTGACTGTTTAAATAAAATCAAAGTTTTCAACAACAACAAATTTGTGAAACAAATAATGTGAAATGTATTTAAAAAATTTCACGAATTTAAAAACTGTTTTTCTAATGGTCATTTACTATCAGAATTTATAAGTAGTTTTTAAAAATCAATCAATAAAGATGCATATATATTTGTTCTTCTGAGTGGGTTAAACAATAAATGTGTATTTATTAAGTGCATACAGTAAACCAAAACATATTGACGCAAAGAGATCTGTGGGAATAATGTCAAATAGTTAAGAATAATACTCTATGAGAATAGCTAATTGATATCAAGACCCCATCCATAGAATATATATATATATATATATATATATATATTATTCACTCAAAGTATGCAACAGAAATTTAACATTTAGAGCTGCTGCTGTTGCACCAACAGAGGCCATGTAGCATGTGGCGTTGTAGATGCATAACAGCAGAAGGCAAACATGCAAACCTCCCCAACATGTTAACCATTTTCACCATCTGATTTTGACCCAAACATTCAATGCTGCTGACCAGGCAACATTGCGTCCAGTTAGTGGCCTTTTGTGCAGCGCGTCGTGACGTCGTGCCGCTTCGTTGCAATTTCCAAATTGCGCAACGCGCACAGCTGAGAGAAGAGAGAAAGCCAACAAAAAAAAAAGGGGGGGAAAAAGAGAGCGCCGCAACAAATGAGAGCAATGGCTGCTGGCACACAGCTTCCGCAGCATCAAGCATTTCCGTTCGCTCTCAGCACATTTTGACATCGCCTGTAGGAACAACAGACGCCAACATTTTTCAACAGTTTTTGGCCAGAAGTAAACAAGTGAAATTCAAAAAAAAAAAAAAAAAAAAGAAAAAATTACGATAAATATAAATATCGAAAATTGAAGTTACTATTTCTGGAAATACGTCAAATTCAAATTCAAAGATGCGAGGCGAGGAGACCTACAGACGCACCACACGCGAAAAGATTGTTCTGCGTGGCAATACCACCATACGCACCGTGGACTCCACTTCCACATATTTGCCTATGATGGGTGCAGGGTGAGTAAGCAGACCTTAAATTTTTCCCCATCCGCCTGCCAGAGGCGTGCCGGGCCACTTCAACGTGCCTTGACTGCTGCCTAAACTGCATTTTTTCCTCTCACTGCGTATTGATTTTTATCTCTGGCAGGTGATTTGTCTATAAGTAGATATGTGTACTATGTAAAGGCGACCTTCGTTTGCCTGATCTGCTGCTGAGCTTGAGTTAAATTGTTGACAAGACACTCCAAGCAAATGCGCCATATATATACTTTATAACGACTTGATATTTTATATGTTGGCGTTAGGATTCGCTGCTAAGGCTGCATGCAAGCGCGCAATTAAAGCCGGCATAAACAAACGACTAATTATTACAAAAATTATTGTAATACATTCTAATCCCTTTGAATATGTATGTGTGTAAGCGTGGGTGTGCGTGTGTGTGTGATTGAGCTGGTCGCAGAAATCGATGGTTTCTTTTACTTGAGTTTGAGTTGACTTGGGCTGGCGTGCGTTGACCATTGGACGCTCAGGTGGAGGCAATAACTGAGCAACAAAAACTCAAAGCCATACTTCCTTTAACCTCATTTTATATGCACACACACACACACACGCACACACAAGCAACCAGAAACTACCCGCCAAACAAATACTGAGCTAGCTGCTTTTGTTGTGGACGAAAGCGTCGTCCGTTGTCCAGTTTTGCGGTCAGTTGGGCTGCAACCCTTGGGGCCGACACACGTCGGGCGTAGCACCACATCGAATTATTTTCGAGCTTTCCGTCAGGCTTGAGCATAAGTCGAAAATTTAAAGTCAATCTTCCAAATTGCTAGTGTTCTCAATAAAGAAGCAATTGCTGTCGCTGGCGCCAACAGCCATGTTCAGTACGAATGCACAAAATTGGTTTGGCATGGGCCAATCGGTTGCTGAACCTCCAACAACTGGCGGCCACATGAATCAATCGCTCCACAACAACAGCAACAACAACAGCAACAATAATAACAATCACACTAACAATGGACTACAATCACAACCTTATATGCGTCAGCGTTCGCTGGCCAGCTCTAATCCTGCATTGGAGCGCACAGCGCTGGTAGTCCGGCCACAATCTCCGCCCAACGTTCAAGTGGAGTATGAAGTGGCCATGCCCTTTATGTCTGGCTATCGGCACACACCATATCATTCGCTCTGGGATCTGCATCAGTGGTAAATATATGTATATATATCTTTCCTAGTCTACAGCTTGAGTCTCTTGGTTTTTTGCTTTAATTCATTCTTTGTTGAGTGGCTCTGCCATTTACGTCTGGCTATCTTGTTTCCCTTTTCTCTATTGTAAAAGCTTAGAAATTTATTCACATTTCAGGCCCCAACTTCAAAATTAAATGGATATTTAGCAACAGTTCTATCCTTTTACCGGTGTTTCATATTCTTTTTTCAAACAGTTTCCATGACTTTTCCCCAACTTTAATATCGAAAGATGTTCAGCTTGCGGCTATAGTCTGAATACTTCTTGTTACTTTGTTAAAAAGCAGAACTCTAACCAATTTCCTATAGAAACGTTTGTGTCACTTCACTATAATAAATTGATTCGCACAAAGACGTAAGTTTCCCAGTCCTTCACCTACTATCAGACGCCTCGCTGACCCGACTTGACGTTTTTGCCAGTCATAATTGCCATTGGCTGTTATTTGCATAAATTGACGGTTCCTTCGGTTGCCTTTCTGTGGAACTGAAATTAACATAAACACCTTTTGCAGTGACATGCATGAGTCGCAACTGGCTCATAAAAACAATGAAGGCGTCTAGAGAGGATGAGAACTGAGCTGTGAGCTATCAACTAATCTAGATTACACTTTTTGTCAATTATTTGTAGCCTTGGGCTACTTAAGTCATCAATCAAGCGTGATATTTATATAGTTGAGTACTGAGTATCGAAGCTCTATTGATATATACATATAAAAATAGGTCAAATAGGCGGATCATCCGCTTTAATGACTCTACAAGCGCAAAAGTTGGCCCAGTTAGGCAGCTAATCACGTACAAATCTCTGGCTCTGGAACGTGGGTGCCTCTTGGCGGCCGTATCAGAAACATTAACCCAATTGTTTATGGGCGCGCAATAAGAACACATCCGGCTCCGAGAAATATGGCCGACTGCAGCCAACTTAATTAGTTTGGCAGAACGATGTAGAAAATATTGTAGCACACTTTTCAGCGTGCGGGAATTTTCGTTGATAAAGGCAGCAACGGAACAAAATGTGGCAACATGTACTCCTAAATGAGTTGTTAAATTGGAGTTAAGAACGATGACGCATGTGAATGTCAACAATAACAATTGTCGCCGGCACGTCAATAACCTGGGTGGCATTCCATCGCCCAGGTTTAATGAACTCTCGAGCTGTTTTGCATATGTATGTCTGTATGTCTGTATATGTACGTTCGTTGTGTATGACAGGCGCACGCTTTAGCCACACGAACTTAGACTTCCTAGAAATAACTCAGCGCTCATGTGCATGTGTGCGTGTGTATATGTGTTGTGTGTGTGTGGGGTGGGTAAAGCAAACGACTCAAATGTTGCTAGACCAGACTAGACTAGACTAGACAAAGTTTGACTGGACTTGAAGCGGCGCACGCAAAGGGACTTGGATGTCGCCAGCTGATAAACCAAACAAATGACCTTTGCCCAGTTGAATGTGCAGGGCCAATGGCGAACTGCAGCCCTTATCATGCATGCTAATATTTGTTTAACCCCTCTCCTATTTCACAGCTCTGCCACGCCACCAGCAAGCTTATCTCATATGGCGCGTATGATGGACTCCTTGATCCTAGACTCGCTGTCCCCGTATGCCTTCACCAAGATCACCACTACAAGCCGACCCCCACGCAATAGCAATTCTAACAGCAGCTTGAAGAAGCCCGCGGCAGAAATTGTGCAGCAAACGCAACACATCAATCCTCATCGACCCATTAACAATCTGGGCGCCAATGCACCCAATGGCTTGGGCATCGGAGGCGCAATGCCGACGCGCAACAAGCAACAGCGTTTGCCTACTCAAGGTTTGTGCCAGAAGTGTTCCTTTGTTTGCTCACCCAACAATTAAACACAGTCTATGATGCAGAGGTTGCCCCGCAGCCGCGTCCCAACCACACAGCAATGCCGTTTCCCTCGCAGCAGCAGCAGGACACTCGCTGGGTATCCTCGTTGCGGCGCCGCGATCCGGAGTTGCAGCCAACGTTGCCCTCGATCAACAGCAATCTGAACAGCAACAGCATGAGTCAGAGTCATCATGGCAGCGCTGGCAATGTGGGCCTGGGGGCAAGTAACTCGGGCAGCACTACGGGCATTGGTCTACGGCTGAGTCGACCCGGCAGAGCTTCCGCTCTAACAGCAGCCGTGCGCAAGAGTCGATCCGTGGAGCGATTACGCGCCCGCAAGCTGAGCACCAACACGCAGTTGACACTGAAGCAACGGCCGGTTAAGAAGAACTCTTTGGACGACAACTCCAATTCAGATGATCAGGATGCGACCACATCTATAGAGGATAATTCGCATGCCCAATCGACCACACTCAATACACCCAGATGCTCACCGAAGATCAAGATCAAGCACTTCTCACCGCTGGGCTATGAGGGCCACCTGGTCGATACGCTGGAGAAGGACATACTCCAGCGACATCCGTGCATCAAATGGACTGAAGTCGCGGGCCTTAACGAGGCCAAGACAATTTTGCAGGTGAAATTGATTGAGTATATTGAAAAGAGTTTCTTCGATTTCTGCCTCCAACTAGAATCCAAATAATTTTCTAATTGCAGGAAGCCGTTGTGTTGCCCATTATAATGCCAGAGTTCTTTAAGGGAATACGCCGACCTTGGCGCGGCGTCCTAATGGTCGGTCCGCCAGGCACGGGCAAAACCATGCTGGCCAAAGCGGTGGCCACCGAATGCGGGACAACCTTCTTCAACGTGTCCAGCTCCACACTAACATCCAAGTACCGGGGTGAGAGCGAGAAGCTGGTGCGTCTGCTCTTCGAGATGGCCCGCTTCTATGCGCCGAGCACCATTTTCATTGATGAAATCGACGCCCTCTGCGCATCGCGCGGCAGCGACTCTGAGCACGAGGCCAGCCGACGCTTTAAGGCAGAGCTGCTCATCCAAATGGATGGCCTGAATGCTAGCCTGCAGGATGATAAGATCATCATGGTGTTGGCGGCGACAAATCATCCGTGGGACATTGACGAGGCCTTTCGCCGACGTTTCGAGAAACGCATCTACATACCATTGCCCAATGGTAAGAGCTCTCTAGTTGGGGCATCCACACCTAATCTGACAATTTTTGTCCTTTTTCTCACAGAGGAAACACGCACCGCGCTGCTGAAGCTCTACCTTAAGGATGTATCGCTGTCGTCAGATATCAACACGACTTTGATTGGCGACGAGCTGCAAGGTTATTCCGGCTCGGACATTAGTAATGTATGCCGCGATGCCTCCATGATGGCAATGCGTCGTCTCATCTCTGGCCGCACGCCGCAGCAGATCAAGCAAATACGCCGCGAGGACGTGGATCAGCCGATCACACTCAAAGATTTTCAGGATGCACAGCAGCGCACCAAGAAAACTGTTTCGGCTGACGATGTGGCACGTTTCGAAAAATGGATGGAGGAGTACGGCTCCTGCTAGTTGTACGACCTTTGTGCTATCACAGCACCAAATTTATAAAGTCCCCTTCTCCGCACACCCATACGTATGTACTTCCAATACGCAATATTTTATTTAATTATTGTAAAAACTCTATGTATCGCTGATATATAACCATATACAGAAAAAAAAATGTGTTTTCTATATAGTTAATTGCTCAAGAGCCCACATTCCTCAAATTATGCTCTTCATGGACGCACACACACACACACACACACAAACACATATATACTTGTGTACTTTTTTATTACATATTTATTCGACAGAATCCTACTGTAAGCTTATAGCAACAAATTGTATTTTGTAATCAACATATTTAGAACGGAAAAACGAAATAAATTAATCAAACACCCAACGGCATTATATTTATTTGTGTAGATCTAGGCCCGTAGCTTATCAATTGTATTCTTGTAATCCTGCTCGATGAGCGCATACTCCTCCTGCAGCTGTTCCATGCGCTGTTTAACATTGGGCAAACGTGCCCGCAACATCTCCGTATCCATTTTATAGCGTTCCATCTTTTGAAGATCCTTCAGCTGTTTGTAGTAAACGGCATTGAGGCGTTTCTTAACTTCCAGGCGATAGGCTTTATATTCTTTTTCATCATGCACGTTGGTGTAGTACAGGCGCAACAATTCATATACCTTGCGTACCTGGCGTGGATTCAGTTTTAAGGTTTCGCGTGCCTCGCGCACCATTTCCTTGGAGAAACCCTTCTTGATTATATCACGGGAAAAGCATTTCAGCTCCAGACACAGGCGTGCGTCCACAAAGTTGCGCAATCTCTGAAAGTCCTCGGATGGATCCTCAACGGTTATGTCCACCACATTCTTCTGGCTCTGATAGAACTTGTATATGGTTTCCACTAGCTGTGTGGCCAGACCCAATTTCTGGAATGGCGGCAAAACTAGCATTTGGCTAATTCGCGGACGCTTATTTTGCGGATATGCGTAGTACTCGTAGACAGTGGTGTAGCCAGCAGTTGCATACTGGTATTCACCATCCTTATTCTTATATTTCTCATAGCTAAAAACGAACGAATTGAACTTGAAAAAGAAATGTGTATCATATACGAAATTCAAATTACCAGATAAAGTAACACCACTGGGTATCATCGGTGTCTATATACGAGGCAGCGTCAACAAACCATAATATGAACGTTTGCAGACGCGTAAAGAACTTCAGAAATGATGATGATTTGTAGTCACATTGATAGATTTCAAAGAGCCGTTCGCTGCCATCGTCGGCGCACCGAGTGTATTCGCTTAGTTTTTCACCGAATGGCTGAAACTTGTCGGCCTTGTCAAGCGTCTTGAGAAACTCATCCAGATTAATGAAATAGCAACCGTCTGGCAGACTTTGAGCAATTGTGGCGACCACGTCGTCAGCCTTGATTTCTCCACCAGATATTTCATTGACTCGTTTCTCATACTCAACACCCAGATAGATATGCAACGGACCAGCCGTATACAGAACGCGAACGTGCAGCCCCTGATAGCCGAATATGGTCTCCGACTCACCAAATATCTGATGCGCCATGGCGGGGTGAAATATTAAGGCATCGTTGTTAATGTCCGCCTTGTCGCGTACTGCAGGCGGGTAATTGAAAACTTTAGTGCGAAACGATTAAATCATACAACTCTAGACTTACTCAGCTTGAACTCTACCACCTCAAGGGCGTCGAGCACCAGATCCTGATATTCCTGAATTTGTGCCATTTTGGTGATTATCTTTCCGCTGCTCCGCAAATTGGCGCGCAAAATGTAGTTGTAATTGTAGCGTCGAAATAGCAAACGCTTGCGACACTGTGCAAGGAGTTAGTTTTCGAATAGCGTAACGTAGTTTCTTGACAAAAATAGGAATTAATATGCACTTTTCATAAAACAATTGATCAATTTACCTTTTTAGCGAATTTCTTTCGCGGCTTAACAAAGGCTAAATTAGAAGTGTTGTGCAGTGTAGATAAAATGCAACACCAGGGATGCACAACTTACCGTACGTTTGCGCGTTTTAGGTTTATTAGTATATTTGCTGTTTTTTTTTAATGACAGCCATCTCCTTTTATCACTTGACATTTTATAATTTAAAATAGTAAAGTATCTTTGTTTTATATTATTTAACAAATTTTTAAATCAGTTTAGTTCTGAAGTTTGCTTCAATTTGAAAATGCATTGTTTGTCAGACACTGCTCAACACTGATCTTACGCGCAGCCAACTTAACATCATTTGTAAGCAAATTTGTGCAGAGTCTTCATCGAAATTCACCGCATTTATTTGCTTTTGCCCCAGAAAAAAGGATTCCAATAACAGCAACCGCAAATAGGGCGGCGAATAGTTAAGTTTTTTCTGTTTAATAACCATAAATACGCTTTGCTTTAGTACTACGTAACAAAATGTGAGTATCGGCAAAAAAAAAATTGCCTTGTCATACCTGCAATTTACAACAACAACAACTTCAACAATAATCCTAACTATTGCAATTTTCATTTGAAGCTCATTATGGATACCTATTTGTTTGATGGCGGTCGCATTACCAAAATGGAGGTGGACTATGAACCTGCCTGCAATGAGAAAATCCCGATGGCCATGGAGTTGGCCAAAAAGAATCCCGACGCCTTTCATGAAGCGATCGAAATGATGCTTCAGCTGGAGAAACAAACACGTCTGGGCGCTGATATGGTATCCTGCTCACGAGTACTCGTGGCCATCTGCCAGATATGCCTCCAGGCAGGCAACTGGAATGCATTAAACGAGTACGTCTCGCTGCTCGTGCGTCGCCGTTCGCAACTAAAACAGGCGGTGGTCAAGATGATCCAGGAATGCTGCACATATGTCGACAAGACGCCCGACAAGGAGACCAAGCTGAAGCTGATCGATACATTGCGTTCCGTAACCGAAGGCAAAATCTATGTAGAAATTGAACGTGCACGTTTAACTAAAATTTTAGCGGACATTAAAGAAGCTGACGGAGATGTGGCAGGTGCAGCTGCGGTCATGGAGGAGCTGCAAGTAGAAACCTACGGCTCGATGGACAAGCGTGAGAAAGTCGAGCTCATATTGGAGCAAATGCGCCTGTGTCTGCTAAAAGAGGACTATGTGTCCACCCAGATCATCGCAAAGAAAATCAGTATCAAATTTTTCGATGATCCGGCACAACATGATCTTAAGCTGAAATTCTATAACCTGATGATACAACTGAATCGCGATACATCATTTCTAAATACCTCGCGTCACTATCAAGCCATTGCGGAGCCACCTCGTAAAAAGAAGCCAGCAGCCGTGGAGTCATCCACAAGTGATGAGAAGAAAAAGAGTGATGATAAAAAGACAAAGGAGGAGGACGATAAAAAATCAGAAGCCGATGTGACTGTAGAGCCAGAAATAGAATTGACAGATGCACAGAAAAAGGAGCTCACAGACAAGTTGGTCTGCGCAGTGATCTACTGCGTGCTGGCTCCCTTTGATAATGAGCAGAGCGATATGATGGCGCACTTATCAAAAAACAAGAAATTGGAGGATGTCCCAGCCTATAAGTAAGAATGCCATAGAAAGATTAATTAATCCGCAATACTAACTTGTTTTGTTATCTTAAAGGGAAATACTGCGTCTGTTCATGTCGAAGGAGCTTATAAACTTCGATACATTTAATGCAGACTTTGGCATGATTTTGGCTGAGAACGAAATGTTCAAGGATAACAGTAAACATGGCAAGAAATGCATCACTGAGCTAAAAGATCGATTGATAGAGCACGTACGTTGTTTCACAAAGTCTTAAATGCAGTTTCCTAACTATCAATTTATTTTAGAATATACGTATCATAGCGATGTATTACTCACGATTGCACTTGACGCGCATGAGTGAACTGCTGAATTTACCCACTAATCGCTGTGAGGAGTATCTTTCCAAATTAGCAAACAGTGACACAATACGCGTGAAGATTGATAGACCGGCTGGCATCATCTATTTTACCACAAAGAAGAGTGCTTCGGATATACTAAACAATTGGGCAACCGATGTGAACCAGCTGATGTCCCTGGTCAACAAAACATGCCATTTGATCAACAAGGAGGAGTGCGTCTACTCAGTCATGTGTGCAGTTGAAGACTAGAAGCATTTTAGGTTTAATCTGTTTTCTTCTTAAAACATCATACATACATTTATTGTAAAACTAACTAACCAACTACAAATTCAATATTTTGCAAACATTTGTATTCATTGAATGAACTACAATAATTAAAACCAAACTCACATTATCTAAGAGAGATTTCTTGCTATATGCTATCGCTTTGCCGCCATAGCCAATGATTAAAATAATTTACTGATTCCATCGACTTATCAGTCGGTTGGAGCAACTGCTAAAGCCCTATTTGACATCTCGTTCTCGGTATTTGGAGGGCAGCAAAACCATCGATGGTTACTCCTATCGACTATCGACAATATCGCTGCTTTTGCAGGGCTACTGCGGTCGGTTGACATTAGGTTATTTCTGACATTCGTGAAGATTCCTCTGGAATCTCTGGACTAATCTCTGAAGAAACCCGTGGCGATGCTGTCACATACACTGAACATGCAAAGAGGAAGACAAATACAGCCATTGTAGCCACAATACGGTTTTGGCGGATAAAAAAGAAATCAACTTATATTCGCAGCAATCAGTCCTTTTCAGGACCACCAATCAATTTCCTTAAAAGAGCTGAAAAATATTAAATTCCATAACAATTCCCATTAATAACCCCGCTTTAAATTCTCTAGCTGCGAAATACACGGGAACAGACGAACCATATTTTGTATCCTACCCAAAAATTGCTCAATGTTTATTAGCAAAAATTACAATTGTTTTATGAATTCAAAATTGCAATTTACAGATCAGCTGTCTTTCTGTGGAACCTGAATATGAATATGACGTTTGGTTTTGATGTCCACTCATAATTTAAGCCTTCTTTTCGGTCTTATTGGGCAACAGAACTGCTTGGATGTTAGGCAACACACCGCCCTGGGCAATAGTGACGCCCGAAAGGAGTTTATTCAACTCTTCATCGTTGCGAATGGCCAATTGCAGATGGCGAGGGATAATTCTGGTTTTCTTGTTGTCGCGGGCCGCATTACCAGCCAATTCCAAAACTTCAGCGGCCAAATATTCCATAACAGCCGCCAAGTACACTGGAGCACCGGCACCAACACGCTCGGCATAGTTGCCCTTGCGAAGAAGACGATGAATACGACCAACGGGATACTGCAGGCCAGCACGATTTGAACGGGACTTTGCCTTTCCCTTCGCTTTTCCACCTTTACCACGGCCAGACATTATATTTATTTTATTTTATTTTTTTTTAAACTTTCTCACTCAACGAACAAAAATTGAATGCAAAAAAAAAAAAATTTTTTCAAACTGACAAGTTATACTTTTTATCTTCCTACTTTTTCAGCTAAAGAGTTGTTAGTTAGTGAGTTGTGCTGTGCGCAAACATGAAAACGTTGTTCAAAAAATCCTACATATGTTAACCAAATTGGATTTGTGTGTCAAAAATTTAGGAAGTGAGTTTAAGTGAATTTAAGCGAATAATACAAAAATAATAATGTTGCCGAAAACAAGTGGAAAGTCAGCCAAAAAGGCTGGCAAGGCCCAGAAGAACATTACCAAGAATGATAAGAAGAAGAAGCGTAAGAGGAAGGAAAGCTATGCCATCTATATTTACAAAGTGCTAAAGCAGGTCCATCCTGACACTGGAATCTCGTCGAAAGCAATGAGCATCATGAACAGCTTTGTGAACGACATTTTTGAGCGTATTGCTACTGAGGCCTCTCGTTTGGCACACTACAACAAACGTTCAACAATTACCAGTCGCGAAATCCAAACTGCAGTCCGTCTTCTATTGCCCGGAGAGTTGGCTAAGCACGCTGTCAGTGAAGGAACAAAGGCAGTAACCAAGTACACTAACTCCAAGTAAATCAAAAGCAGAAGCAAAAGAGCCCTTTTCGGGACCACAGTTTTTTTTTTTTTTTTCAAGGATTATATTTGTCAATGAGTCCTAATTGAAATATAATATACAGAAAACCTGGTTTTGTGTGTTTACCATAAAAGAAGTAGTGAACAGGAGCCCAAGACGAACAGCTATCAAATCTATCTCTTAAAATCTTGTGTTTTTATCGTAAAGTAAAATTGACGTAGTAAGCAGAAGAGGACGAACATCGAATGTAATGTAGTATATATTGACTTATAGATACGTTTATGAAAGTATTCTTTCTCTTGGAAATATGTATTAGTAGTCCTGAAAAGGACTTTGATTAATTGCACAATTCATTGTTTTGAAATTGTTTATACTGCCGAATAATTTCGAAGAGAAATTACTTCTTTGCTGCGCACGCAGCTTTTGCTTGTGGCTTCTTCGCAGCAGCTTTCACTGATGCTGCAGAAGGAGCCTTATTAGGCTTTAAGACTTTTTAGGTTTCGGAGTCTTTGGCTTTGCTGCGCTTGACTTTGCCTTTGCTGTTGTGGTTCCTACTTTCTTTGTATCTTTGGTCTTTGCTTTGCCTGCTTTCTTTCTATCGGTACTCTTTTCAGTCACCACAGCCTTCGATAACTTCATATCAACGGCACCCTTTACTTTTTTGGTGGCGGATATACTCTTTGTTTTGGTTGCTGCTGATGCGGTTACCGCCTCCGATTTCTTCTCTATAGAGGATGTTATTGGTTTGGACTCCTTTTTGGAAGACGCAGACAGCTTAAATGAACTAGATGCATCGATACATCGATGCATCCACCATCTGCTGAGTTGGTGGATGTGTTGGAGGAGCCGTTGTTTTCTTTGCCTTAAATACAAATGCAGATGCAGGCTTTTTAGTTGCCATCTTCTTCGCTGCTGAGGCTTTTTGGGGAATCACAGGGCCATCCGTGGCTCCGATCTATTTCTGTAGGGTAAAAGTTAACATTTTACACGATCAATGAGAAATGTGAATGTTTCCGAACCCAAGTCTGACTTCATATTTGTGCTTAGTTTTTCCAGCTTGTTGATATCAACAATGATCTTGTAACAGTTTTTGCGGCCGATGCGCGCCTTGTTGCTATTTCAAATGGCGCAAACAACAAGCACAAATCCTCTATTATGGAGCATTGTTCTGCACTTATAGGTAGGTGACTTTCTGATCTTTAGGAAAACAGAAGAGGGTGGCTCGCGAGTTTAAAGTTAATAAAGTTCCGGTGATTAGTATTCATTGCTTTTATTATTACTTGACGGTCTATGGAATTTGTCCATATTGCATTGCAGACCTACAAAACAAATGTCAAAAAGAAATTATCGATGTTGCAAAAAAGCCATCAATCTATCGGGATATTCAATATCCATCGATATATCGGTAACAGCCATTGATGGTTTTGCAGGCCTAGTATTTAGTATATAAGAAGAAGAATAAGCTTTTGGTATTGTTTTTTTATCACTGCTTTTGGCCAATAAATAAAACTATTTCAACAAAATTCGTAATGCCAAAGGAAAATTGTAAATACTGGGATAAATGCTACCAGCGAAATGAGGCACATCTAGAAAAATACAATCACCCAGCCAAGCAAACAGAATCAGAAAATTTGGCGCCAGAACGCAAAGCAACTACTGCGTCTGTTCATGCCGAAGGAGCTTATAAACTTCGATACATTTAATGCAGACTTTGGCATGATTTTGGCTGAGAACGAAATGTTCAAGGATAACAGTAAACATGGCAAGAAATGCATCACTGAGCTAAAAGATCGATTGATAGAGCACGTACGTTGTTGCACAAAGTCTTAAATGCAGTTTCCTAACTATCAATTTATTTTAGAATATACGTATCATAGCGATGTATTACTCACGATTGCACTTGACGCGCATGAGTGAACTGCTGAATTTACCCACTAATCGCTGTGAGGAGTATCTTTCCAAATTAGCAAACAGTGACACAATGCGCGTGAAGATTTATAGACCGGCTGGCATCATCTATTTTACCACAAAGAAGAGTGCTTCGGATATACTAAACAATTGGGCAACCGATGTGAACCAGCTGATGTCCCTGGTCAACAAAACATGCCATTTGATCAACAAGGAGGAGTGCGTCTACTCAGTCATGTGTGCAGTTGAAGACTAGAAGCATTTTAGGTTTAATCTGTTTTCTTCTTAAAACATCATACATACATTTATTGTAAAACTAACTAACCAACTACAAATTCAATATTTTGCAAACATTTGTATTCATTGAATGAACTACAATAATTAAAACCAAACTCACATTATCTAAGAGAGATTTCTTGCTTGCCGCCATAGCCAATGATTAAAATAATTTACTGATTCCATCGACTTATCAGTCGGTTGGAGCAACTGCTAAAGCCCTATTTGACATCTCGTTCTCGGTATTTGGAGGGCAGCAAAACCATCGATGGTGACTCCTATCGACTATCGACAATATCGCTGCTTTTGCAGGGCTACTGCGGTCGGTTGACATTAGGTTATTTCTGACATTCGTGAAGATTCCTCTGGAATCTCTGGACTAATCTCTGAAGAAACCCGTGGCGATGCTGTCACATACACTGAACATGCAAAGAGGAAGACAAATACAGCCATTGTAGCCACAATACGGTTTTGGCGGATAAAAAGGAAATCAACTTATATTCGCAGTAATCAGTTCTTTTCAGGACCACCAATCAATTTCCTTAAAAGAGCTGAAAAATATTAAATTCCATAACAATTCCCGTTAATAACCCCGCCTTAAATTCTCTAGCTGCGAAATACACGAGAACAGACGAACCATATTTTGTATCCCACCCAAAAATTGCTCAATGTTTATTAGCAAAAATTACAATTGTTTTATGAATTTAAAATTGCAATTTATAGATCAGCTGTCTTTCTGTGGAACCTGAATATGAATATGACGTTTGGTTTTGATGTCCACTCATAATTTAAGCCTTCTTTTCGGTCTTATTGGGCAACAGAACTGCTTGGATGTTAGGCAACACACCGCCCTGGGCAATAGTGACGCCCGAAAGGAGTTTATTCAACTCTTCATCGTTGCGAATGGCCAATTGCAGATGGCGAGGGATAATTCTGGTTTTCTTGTTGTCGCGGGCCGCATTACCAGCCAATTCCAAAACTTCAGCGGCCAAATATTCCATAACAGCCGCCAAGTACACTGGAGCACCGGCACCAACACGCTCGGCATAGTTGCCCTTGCGAAGAAGACGATGAATACGACCAACGGGATACTGCAGGCCAGCACGGTTTGAACGGGACTTTGCCTTTCCCTTCGCTTTTCCACCTTTACCACGGCCAGACATTATATTTATTTTATTTTATTTTTTTTTTAAACTTTCTCACTCAACGAACAAAAATTGAATGCGAAAAAAAAAAAAATTTCAAACTGACAGTTATACTTTTTATCTTCCTACTTTTTCAGCTAAAGAGTTGTTAGTTAGTGAGTTGTGCTGTGCGCAAACATGAAAACGTTGTTCAAAAAATCCTACATATGTTAACCAAATTGGATTTTTGTGTCAAACATTTAGGAAGTGAGTTTAAGTGAATTTAAGCGAATAATACAAAAATAATAATGTCGCCGAAAACAAGTGGAAAGTCAGCCAAAAAGGCTGGCAAGGCCCAGAAGAACATTACCAAGAATGATAAGAAGAAGAAGCGTAAGAGGAAGGAAAGCTATGCCATCTATATTTACAAAGTGCTAAAGCAGGTCCATCCTGACACTGGAATCTCGTCGAAAGCAATGAGCATCATGAACAGCTTTGTGAACGACATTTTTGAGCGTATTGCTACTGAGGCCTCTCGTTTGGCACACTACAACAAACGTTCAACAATTACCAGTCGCGAAATCCAAACTGCAGTCCGTCTTCTATTGCCCGGAGAGTTGGCTAAGCACGCTGTCAGTGAAGGAACAAAGGCAGTAACCAAGTACACTAGCTCCAAGTAAATCAAAAGCAGAAGCAAAAGAGCCCTTTTCGGGACCACAGTTTTTTTTTTTTTTTTCAAGGATTATATTTGTCAATGAGTCCTAATTGAAATATAATATACAGAAAACCTGGTTTTGTATGTTTACCATAAAAGAATACTACTTGTAGTGAACAGGAGCCCAAGACGAACAGCTATCAAATCTATCTCTTAAAATCTTGTGTTTTTATCGTAAAGTAAAATTGACGTAGTAAGCAGAAGAGGACGAACATCGAATGTAATGTAGTATATATTGACTTATAGATACGTTTATGAAAGTATTCTTTCTCTTGGAAATATGTATTAGTAGTCCTGAAAAGGACTTTGATTAATTGCACAATTCATTGTTTTGAAATTAGTTTATACTGCCGAATAATTTCGAAGAGAAATTACTTCTTTGCTGCGGACGCAGCTTTTGCTTGTGGCTTCTTCGCAGCAGCTTTCACTGATGCTGCAGAAGGAGCCTTATTAGGCTTTAAGACTTTTTAGGTTTCGGAGTCTTTGGCTTTGCTGCGCTTGACTTTGCCTTTGCTGTTGTGGTTCCTACTTTCTTTGTATCTTTGGTCTGCTTTCTTTCTGTCGGTACTCTTTTTGGTCACCACAGCCTTCGATAACTTCTTATCAACGGCACCCTTTACTTTTTTGGTGGCGGATATACTCTTTGTTTTGGTTGCTGCCGATCCGGTTACCGCCTCCGATTTCTTCTCTATAGAGGATGCCATTGGTTTGGACTCCTTTTTGGAAGACGCAGACAGCTTAAATGAACTAGATGCATCGATACATCGATGCATCCACCATCTGCTGAGTTGGTGGATGTGTTGGAGGAGCCGTTGTTTTCTTTGCCTTAAATACAAATGCAGATGCAGGCTTTTTAGTTGCCATCTTCTTCGCTGCTGAGGCTGTTTGGGGAATCACAGAGCCATCCGTGGCTCCGATCTATTTCTGTAGGGTAAAAGTTAACATTTTACACGATCAATGAGAAATATGAATGTTTCCGAACCCAAGTCTGACTTCATATTTGTGCTTAGTTTTTCCAGCTTGTTGATATCAACAATGATCTTGTAACAGTTTTTGCGGCCGATGCGCGCCTTGTTGTTATTTCAAATGGCGCAAACAACAAGCACAAATCCTCTATTATGGAGCATTGTTCTGCACTTAAAGGTAGGTGACTTTCTGATCTTTAGGAAAACAGAAGAGGGTGGCTCGCGAGTTTAAAGTTAATAAAGTTCCGGTGATTACTATTCATTGCTTTTATTATTACTTGACGGTCTATGGAATTTGTCCATATTGCATTGCAGACCTACAAAACAAATGTCAAAAAGAAATTATCGATGTTGCAAAAAAGCCATCAATCTATCGGGATATTCAATATCCATCGATATATCGGTAACAGCCATTGATGGTTTTGCAGGCCTAGTATTTAGTATATAAGAAGAAGAATAAGCTTTTGGTATTGTTTTTTTATCACTGCTTTTGGCCAATAAATAAAACTATTTCAACAAAATTCGTAATGCCAAAGGAAAATTGTAAATACTGGGATAAATGCTACCAGCGAAATGAGGCACATCTAGAAAAATACAATCACCCAGCCAAGCAAACAGAAACAGAAAAATTGGCGCCAAAACGCAGTGCAACTACGGAGGAGGACGATAAAAGGAGCCCAAATACAAGCAGTAAAATGGAGACACCAGAGGTCGAAGAAAATGTGGGCAGATATGAGTCGGAGACGGCGGAATTGCACAAGGAGGCAATGAATAATATTGCTGGCAAAAATTATATGGAAACATTGGAAAAGCGCATACGTTTGTCGGTGCAGCATGAGTACGATAATCTCTGTGAGAGCAATGAGTTTATTAGGCACAAATTTCTGGTGGAGATGCCAGAAGATTTCTATGAATTCTGGAAATTCATAAATACACTAAAGAAGGATGCCTCAAAAGACGCAGCACTTCAACACATTGAAAAGCTATTCCAGCTGCAGCTGGTGGGCCCCTTCGAGTTTTTGGCTGGTAAATTTCACAAAGCCAAAATGGGTGAGCCTGGCGATTATTTGCGACATTGGCGTTTCTATTATGATCCGCCCGAGTTCCAAACTGTGTTTGTGCGCCAAGGCACAGGCATACACTACGGCTACTGGCGCGATATACCACAGGACAAAGAGCGACTGATGCTGGCCCGCAACGATGCGACGCGCAACTGTGAGTTCGAATTTGTGGCTGGCAACATATTTGATGCGTTCCTCCACTATTTGCAGCACGACTATGTGGCCACACCATTCACCACGGGCCAAGTGGCAGCCACCAAGAAAGCGGTGAAGCAGTATATAAGCAATAACTCGCTGGAATTGTCACAGCTCGAAAGTTTGAAGACTGAACGAAATAAGCACGTTGTGACCAAAACATTGCATCGGGCTGGTATTGTGGTGCCCTACGATCGCAAGACACAACTGGGCTATCGCCCGCTATTGGTCAGCGATGCGGAGCTGAAGAAAATTTTTGCTTTGCTGGAACCCAAAGATCTCAACGATGGAGCCGACAATGCCAAACAGGTGGTACTCGAAAAGTTGCAACCACTGGCTAATGCGGCAAACATTGCGATGGACGAATGTGATTTTGGCACGGCATTGGAGCTGGGACTCGACCTGTTTAGCAGTGGGCACAAAGAGCTGCATATGTTGGCCTCCTCGCTACTGATGCCTGCCTATTCGCTTCTCTCGCGCCCACAGTTCATTGCCATTGCTAAGGCGCATATGGAGCGGCGCAGCAAAGATCTTAACTTGAGCATGTTTGAAGTATTAAAATAATCTACTCTTGTACACTCCCGTTTGCAGATTAATTGAGTGATGGTTGTTTATTTGCAACCGCAACCATTTATTTGAATAAAAACAACCACCCAACGGTTATGTGCACTTCCTTTACATATACAAGTAGGAGCTATCCTTAGCTGGCGGCAAATAGCGTTCAATGCACGGTACGCCCATCTTCTTCAGCAGTTGCAGAACTGGCTGAGCAGCAATTACATCCAGGGGCAGTTTGTCTGTGTAAATGACATAAGAGCTGACAGGCAACTCCATTTGAGTACGCCAGCTGGCAACTAGAAATTGAACCAATTTAATATGCATTACTCAACTTTTCCCATAATAATGAAAATAATAAACACATACTGCCTGCTGCCACGCCAGCTATGAAGTTGGGTGCTTCCAGCTCGGTTATTGTTTTGTCATATCCCTTGCCACCCACACTGTGCACAATGGCCACATACTCGCTGTACCTGTCGATCTCCTCGCTTTTATAGTCCACCTTAGGCTTTATGGTGATGGTGAGCACTTGCTTTGCCAGCTCAGCATAGGGTATGAGCAGCTCTGTTATTTCGCCACTGCTGGTCAGATCCTCTTCTAGTGTGGCAATCAGATGTCCCTTCGAAGCATTCCAATGCAAAGTGGAAGTTTTTGCTGGTATCTCGCAAACGAGCTTGGCATCGTCGAGTAACGCACCGCGACAGAATTCTGTTATGAATGGACCTTCGATAAGCACGAACAGCTCACTGGAAAATGGAGCTTCATCTGCGCCATCCATAAATTTGAGCTGCGCCCTGTTGAAGCCGCATATTAAATTAGTGAGAGTATGTTATAAACAAATAAAAAGTGCAAACTCACTTTGTGGCCGGCTCAACGCTTTCAAATTCGTCTTCCTCGCAATCATCCCAGAACGCACGGGAAGAGGGTATTCTTACTTCACCAAATCCTGGACAACTCATTGTGTTCTTAATATATTCGAAAGTGGGTTACTAAGGAAAAAACAATGAAATCTTCACTAATTTATTCAAGTCATTTTAAAAAGTATCGCATAAGCTTACTTGGCGTTTCTTCTCTACAAGTATTTTAAAGTATCAGTTGCTTTTGCAAAACAATATTTCTAGGTAACAGTGACAGTGAGTTCAGAAAGTATTTATGTTATAACTTGACCTTCATAAGTGAAATTACGCCTAATTTCTAACACATTTTTGTAGTTTTAATAATATACTTGTAAAAAACAGTATTATCATTCAATTTGTCACAAGTATATCGATATAGTGTACTGTCATACCTGTATGTCAAAACGATAAGTTTCGTTAGCAAACATCGCTATCGATGCTTTTTACATCCTTACTGGGAAGCTTGCACAAACAAATTGATTTTTCTCCCACTAACTAACTGTAGCTCCACTGTAACGTATAAATAAATAAATATTCAACAAAACTAAAGCGTATAGCGTTTTATCAAACTCGACAAACAAAGATGACTACATCGCAAGTTGACCAGGTAAGCAAGGATCCGTTATTCCAACTATGACTGCTTTGCACTTTTGTAACACATACGCGAAAAAAAATTGCCGCCATCATGAAAAGCAAAATTGTACATAAATTTACAGAAACGCGCCCTAATCAAGTTAAAGCATGACCTGGAACCATTTCGCAGTGCCATTGTAAGTGGATATGGTGTTCTTACCTGGGAAAAACAATACTATGCCGGCGTCGTCTTTGGCGCCATCAGTATTCTGTATTTGTTGCTATGGTACATGGATTTGTCCTTCATAACTCTGTTCTCATTACTGGCCTTATTGGCATTCTTCATGGACTTTGTCCTTCCGATGCTGTCGCGATTGGTCTCCAATGGTGGAAATTGGGATGGCGAACAGGAGGCTAAATTTGAGGAAGTTTGCGGACAGCTATATAACATTAAATCAAGTATCATTGATTGGTATGATTATTTGTTCAAGGAGCGCAAGCCAACAATGGTAAGCACTATGCGCTGATATCTGACAAGAAATGAATTGTAATTAATTGTAATTTAATGCACAGGTTGTGATCATTATAAGTTTGGGCCTACTGGCTCTGGCTTGGATTGGTGCCATTATCAACAATCTTTTGCTAATGTATTGTGCTACTGTTCTGGTAGCCATGTGGCCGGGGTTATATGAGAAAGATGTGTTCAAGTCCCTTACCCAGAAGGCTTCTAAGATAATCAATGATAAAATTCAGTATGGCAAAAAGAAGCTGCAGTGAATGGCTAACTTATGTTTATTAAATTATTACATGGACTATTAAATAAATCTCATCAACACACAAACACTCAAGTGCACACACACACACAATCCAGCGTATTCGAGGGAAACAAAAAATAAAAGATAAGGAAAACATTCGAATATACACATGTATAACGCTAAGTCATATACTTGCCATCTCATACATCCTAATCAATAAATATAGTATATCGTAAAATATAAGTATGCTATGGGCATATTGAAAGTATTATCATTCACATAACTAGCTAAAATCATAAACGTAAGGCATTTTGGAAACCTATACATCACTACATTTCTAACTCTAAGTTTGTATGGGCCCCAAAGATTCTCAAAGAAAGACATTTTTGTGATTATGAGTTAATTGAAATTTAATGTTCATCGTGCATATACATATATGAAAACTATGCGTCTTCTGATGATACATAAATGTTTAAATAAAATAAAGTTTTCAAATGAATCAACAATTGCGTAATATGATTTTTAGTCTTTGTACTACTTGACACGCCCATTACGAGAACGGGACCGAGAACGCGTGCGGGAACGATCATGTTTACTTTTCTTTGTTTTCTTTTTTTGATGACGTCGTCGTGCTCTTTCGTCCGCACTACTGTTGGAATCATCGCTTGTGGTTGAAGAACGGCGATTTCGGTGTGATTTACTTTTTGATTTCTTTGACTTTCTTTTCTTGGATTTACTGCCGCTACTTCCAGTTTTTGACTTCTTTTTGGACTTGCGCTCGTAGGCGGAATCACAATCACTTTCTGTTGATTCGTCTGTATCATCGGCCTCGTCCGAACTGCTTTGCTGTCGCCTTCGACCACTTGATTTGGATGTGCTACTACTCTTCAGAGAGTCATGATCACGTTCATGGTAACGACTACTTCTGCTGCTCTCATCTTTTCCTCGCTCTTCTGTTCTATAAGGTTTTCGTTCCTCTCTTTCATGGGATGTACTTTGTTCGTCTTTGTAGTCTCTGCTCTCAACTCGACGCTCATCATGGTTGACACTGTGATGCTCTGTTTTATGTGGCTTCCTCTCTTCGTCTTTTGTTCTATACGATTTACGTTCGTCCTCACGTATTCTATCCCGACTCTCTGTCTTTATACTGATTCTTTCAGTTGATTTTTCTTGCTTGATAATTATTTGGCCGTGCTCGTTTTCCTGTTTCTTAAACTCCTCGTATTTTGCTGTATCTGTAAGTAATGCGATTTGTTAATAATGTAGTTTTCACTTAGTCTGGCTACCACTTACTTATGCACTTGCCGTACTGCGAGTATTCCCTGCGAGAGACGGGTTGGCAGAGGAACTCATTAAATGCCTCCTTGTTACCTCCGATTGCCATTTTAACAATCACACGACCTGCATGATCGTCAAAGCCCTCAATCTGTCCATACTGATCTTTTTGCTTGCCACCCAATATGCGTACGTAGGCTTGCTTTTTAATTTCCAATATTTCGTTTGTCTCGGGCTGCACCAGCAACGCCTTCGGTTTCAAAGCTTTGTCCGCGCCCAGCCCCATGCCTTTGGGCCTCAAAAAAGGAGCTTCATCCACCGGAGCGGCGCCTTTTTTCTTGGGCGGCGGATCCACCCAACCCATGCCGCGTAGCATCGCAAGACCAAACTGTTGTATTGGTATTGAGTCATAGTCGTCCAAGGTTGCTTCTTTCGCGCCATCCAGCGGCAGCTCATCAGCTTTCAGCGCCGGCAATACAAGCTTTTCATTATCTATAATATCGTTGCCGTTGGCGTTCGCAGCGGCTACAAGTAATTCGCGTGCGGCACGTTCTTCTAAGTTGGCACCCTCACTATTAGCAGTTACTTCAGCGATAGATTGCGGCTTGGCAGTGGACTCTTCTGGGTCGGCGTCCTCTTCGCCCATCAAAACAGCCCGTCGTTTCATTAGACTTGCCAGCGCTGTGGATGTTTTCTGAATAGTAGGCATTTGTATGACAAGTGGTGCAACTTCTTGTTTTTCTCTATAAACAGAATATGAAACTAGATTTATATATTTTAAATAATTCTTTTAACTTACGTGACCAGTTTGATTTCCTTCCCTTCGAGGCATTTGATAAGCTCTACTTTGTTTTCTTCTTTTATAACTTTGCTGGGCAAAATATTTGGTTTTTTAGCCACCTTGCTAAAACCAAAGGATATCTTTTTAGTATCCATGGCGTACCTTTTACAAACGATTATAAACAAAAATTAAACAGCTGTGTTGCCTATGCATGTAATTATCGATAGGCTATCGATACAGCTATCGAGTCTGCAATTTTTATTGGCGCTGCCCAATTAAATTATTTACATCTTCTATGATTTTGATTTTCAATAATAAACGTTTTGTGTAGATGTTCACTGAATAATAACGTTTACTTTTAACACGAAATAATTAATTTACAACAACTAAAAAATATGTTATCGAATCTTCTGGAATCGTGTGTCAGCGTTTCTAACCTCAAAAACAAATGTCATTCATTCTCTTTCGAACAGCGGCAATAGCGAAACGCAAGGCACGAGTTCTATTATTTCCACATAGAAATTGATAAAAAAAATAACAAGAAACATGTTTGGTGGACAGCAACCAATACTCGTTTTGAGTAAGTTATAAAATTTCATTGAACTCTGACAATTTACTAGCTTAATATTGCCGTTTAGGTCAAAACACAAAAAGAGAATCGGGCCGCAAAGTGCAGTTGGAGAATATTCAAGCCGGAAAGGTATGTTTGTGTGTGTGTGATCGTATGTGTGTAATGCTTGTGACTCACATGTCTCTTTGCGTCTATCGAGCAACATTGGCCATCTGTTTACAAGATTGTAAAATTACTGATAATTTCAGGCTATTGCCGATGTGATACGCACATGCTTGGGCCCCCAAGCCATGCTGAAAATGCTGATGGATCCCATGGGCGGCATTGTGATGACCAACGACGGCAATGCAATTTTGCGTGAGATCACTGTGCAGCATCCGGCAGCAAAGAGCATGATTGAAATTGCTCGCACGCAGGATGAGGAGGTTGGCGATGGTACCACCTCTGTGATTGTCCTGGCTGGTGAGATGCTGGCCGCTGCCGAGCCATTCCTGCAACAGCAAATCCACCCAACAGTGATCATTCGAGCCTATCGTGAGGCCCTCGAGGACATCGTCAACCATTTGAAAACCGATTTGAGTGTCCAGTTGGATGTCAAGGATAAAGCTAAAATGGCTGATGTGGTCAAGGCCTGCGTTGGCACCAAATTCATTGGCAAGTGGTCTGACTTGGCTGTGAAGATTGCCTTGGATGCTGTTGAGACTGTGACACTGAATGAGAACGGTCGATTGGAGGTGGACATTAAGCGGTAGGTACTTGAAATACAAGAATTTGATCTGAAAATGTACTTTATTTCCTAATGTACATAGCTATGCAAAGGTGGAAAAGATTCCTGGTGGCGCTATCGAAGAATCCTGTGTGTTGAAAGGCGTTATGCTCAACAAGGACGTAACACATCCCAAAATGCGTCGGTACATTGAGAATCCGCGCATCGTACTGCTGGATTGCTCGCTTGAGTACAAAAAAGGCGAAAGCCAGACCAATGTTGAAATCATTGGCGAACAGGACTTTACTCGCATGCTGCAAATTGAAGAAGAGTTTGTGCAGCGCGTCTGTGCTGATATTATTGCTGTAAAACCAGATCTGGTATTCACTGAAAAGGGTGTTTCCGATCTGGCGCAGCACTATCTGCTTAAGGCGGGCATCACAGCCATTCGACGTCTACGCAAAACGGACAATTTGCGAATTGCTCGCGCTTGCGGTGCTACCATAGTGAACCGTACTGAGGAGCTGACAGAGAAAGATGTTGGCACTGGTGCTGGACTATTCGAGATAAAGAAAATTGGTGATGAGTACTTCACATTTGTCACTCAGTGCAAGGAACCGAAGGCCTGTACCATACTGCTGCGCGGTGCCAGCAAGGACATTCTCAACGAAACGGAGCGCAATCTGCAGGATGCCCTTCATGTGGCACGTAATCTTGTGCTTGAACCACGCCTGGTGGCCGGCGGCGGTGCTGTCGAAATGGCAGCCTCCCAGCTATTAACACGCAAGCAGGTGAAAGGACCCTACACTGCCGTAGCGCGTGCTCTGGAGATTATACCACGCACACTGGCCCAGAATTGCGGCGCCAATACTATTCGCGCCTTGACCGCTCTGCGTGCCAAGCACGCTTCTCACACTGGCGACGGCGTCTGTGCCTGGGGCATTGATGGCGAGTCCGGTGAAATTGTCGACATGAATGAGAAGAACATTTGGGAGCCGCTTGCCGTCAAACTGCAGACCTACAAGACTGCAGTGGAGACGGCTATTCTGTTGCTGCGCATCGATGACATTGTGTCTGGATCGAAGAAGCGTGGCGGTAACGAACCGACCAATCCAGCAGCCATGGCTCAGGGTCAGGAGTAAGCAGAGATCAACAAATACATTTGTATTAATAATTCTTAATATTTTAATACTTAATTTAACACACAAACACAAACAAAGCGTGTGCACACACACACACACACAAATGTTTAACATTTCGCCAGTTCCCTCATACAAAATTCTTGTTGCATTTGCTCTCATTAACAGCACACAAATAAAACGATAATAAACCAAAAACACCTCGAATATCTTGCTTGCTTAACTCTTTAAAAGCGTCTACTTTTTAGTGAAATAGAAAAAGAAAATCAGAAATATTGAATTATTAGCTTTTCTTTATTACATGGTCGTACAAACGCTCGTCCATTAGCTTCAGTACCTCGATGCCAATGGACGTAAATTGTGGTTGCAAATAGCGGGCGAACAGCTCCAAGCAATGGGGCTCAACTTGATCCTGCTCAAGACGCAAATGTGGACGTAACCAGTCCAAGAGCGGTGGCTTGTGCGAGTGCACAATGCTGGGCACACTTAGCAGGAGTTCGGTTTGTTTCAAGTCTGCGGCATATGCTTTATCGCTCTCAGCGTGGCAGGCCAAATAAAGCTGTTCGTAGGGCTGTTTTTGTGTGGCATCCGCTTGGTTTAAGTTGCAAATGAGTCGATGTGCCGTATTAAGCTTGTACCAGCGTAGTTTGTGCAGTAATCGTAGATGCCAACGTGGCAGTAGCTGTGTTTCCAGCATCGTCTGGTGTAGATTGGAGTTCGTGCACCAAATGGCTACTAAAGTACGTTTATGTAGGAGTTGGTTCAATGGCAAAAGCGCCAATTGATCATTGTCCATCATGGCATAACCTAGCTCGTGTTTGGCGCGCTTTACGCGACGTATGTATTTGTTGCGCCAGGGTGGGTCAATCACAATTATATCATAGCTGGGCAACAGCTGTGGCAACAATGTGGTTAGCTGATCCACGTTATGGTTGTAAAAGCGGGTTGCATCCGGAATTATGAAAGTCTTTTCCTCTGCTTGATACTTTTGAAATTTACCGCTCATATTGCTGCCATGCATTTGAGGCAATCCGTACTTTTCTTCCCAATAACGGGGCAGTGGCGGCAAATTGTCCACATTGGCACCTGGCAGCAGTTCCAGGTACTGCAGAATTTGATCCCCAGATGCATTGTTTTCAATTTCGCTTGGTTTGCGTTTGTGCTTCTTTAGGTCTTGTGACTGTTGAGCTTTTTTTGGCTGAAAGTGAAACAGCTGCGATTTTAATTCATATACTTCATAGCTAACTACTCCAGCTGCGTATGCTTTATTTATTAATTGCCGGTGATTGAGTAAAATCGTGTGTTTTTTGTCATTTTGTTTTGATTGCAATTTTTGCATGTTCTGTTCAACCACTAACCATACATGGTTGTATGGTTAGTGGTTCAATTTCACAAAGTATCGATATTGTATTATCGGTTGTTATTGCCATTACAATGGCAACATTCTTGCAATCATTTTGTCTGTTTCTACATAATTCATATAATCAATAATGAAATTTTAATAGGTCTGTGTTTTCTTCCTTAAAATAGAATTGAATTCGCCAGAATAACTCTGCGTGCAGCTTACGCCGACCATTCCTCACTAAAGTGCGGTGCAATATATCGGAGCATAGCATCGACGCCATGAGAAATATCGTAGCAGCATATGGGATTATTGCGATTAGCTCGGGGCAGAACAAACAGCTTGGGGAATTTTTGTATATTAAAATTTTTGGGTGCTCTGCATGATTGCAGATTCATTTTAAATATTTTAACTTTCTCTTGGCTTAGTTTGGCAGCAAGTCCTTGTATATCTTCCATAAATCTGTTGCTCTCACTCGTTCCACCTTGTAATATAGTATAAAAGCAAATGATTATATCCGCCTCATATTCACCATAAATCAGTTCGTTAAAGCTGCTCAGGTCCACTTCGGTCACTGGGCACTTATCTTCCAGCTTCAAATGGTGTATCAGTGACTCTCTCAATAATTGTTTACAGAATGATTGAAGCTTTCTCAAACTGGGTTTCTGCGGCCCTTGAGCATTGCCAAAGAAGTGAACTCCAGCAGTATTTACACCAAATATCAGTGGAGCAGACTCTTTGGAAAAACTGCTATCACAGCGCTTAATAGACCGCATGTTCAATCCAAAAATATATGATGTCCAAATATCATCCACGAAGAATTCCATTTGTTTGCCAAAAAATTCAGGAGCTGCCACTTTATATAACATATCCAGTCAATGCTTCAGTCCATCCAAATCGTCGGCAAACAAATGCAGCACTATTAGCATTGGCCGCTTTTCCAACTTCAATTTAAAATTGATTTTACGATCGAGCCGTTTAAGTCGCTCCGCATGCATTGGCGATAACCAACTGTTATAATTCGGCGGATATGGTCTGTAGCCACAAATATACTCCATTATATTCAGAATCTCTTTTCATCCACGTATGTTTTCACATTTATCTTCAAAGGTGATGCTCGTTGCTCGATTCTAACAAGTGGAGCGTTCAGTTAACCAATTACCGTTTGAATCATACGAAAGCTTCTGAGTATGCTGATGAAATTGCTGGAGCTTTGTTGAGCCTAAGCTTTTCTCTCTTTTTGAATACCCAAGTAATTTTGATGTTTAAAAAATATTATCAGGCACTTGTATTTGGTAACCAAATGATTTAAATTTAGTCTTGTGCTGGCATTAGAACGCCGCCATATATTTTGTTTCTGCAAAACCCTACAGAGACTTAGAAACTGTCCAGAGCTGTCCATTATTTATTGCTAATTGAATCCCAAGCTCGCCATCGTCACGTATTGGCAGTGTATTAATTTTTACGGGTTCAAGCTAAAAAAACTATATACTAGCTGTTAATCAAATGAATGAATCGCAGCTTTCAAATTACCAATTTCACAATTGGTAGTAAAAGCTTCTGTATTCCAATGGGACCATGCTTTCACAAAATACGGAAATAACCTAATGCCAAACAGTTAAATACCCTATAAATTTAATACAAAACTTATTAGCTTTAGTCATTTCTCCTTACAATTTACTTTATTACCTTATATATTTATGAACGAGGTTTCTTGTATATATTTATTTAAAAATATGGAAAGTTGTTGTTTTCAAATATATTATGCTCTGAATATTTAAATCATGAACAAATTTTAATCATATATTTGTTGAACATATTTCAGGATGTGTTTGCAAACCAGTTTGATTAAATTTGATGAGAAACTGTATTCCAACACAAATGAGATAATTTATGTTTCGTGACCATAACTTCATTTAAATAAACAAGCAATAGCATAACTTCTATATGTTGTATGCATTTGTGCATCAAGTTTATGAATTTTTTAGTGGAATTAGCTTATAGATAAACTTATGAACATAAAACAAACCCGTGCTAATAACTAATTAACAGAGACACTATGCTTAATATCATTTACAGCATTATTTGTAAATAGCATATAAAAATAGATTCTGTGCTGTGAACTTTTTCACTAGTTAATTTCTGTATAGAAAAAGATTGTTGCTTCGCACCTACCAGAAGTGCACCTGTTTTAGCTTGTCGTAAATACTAAAGTACAATGCTGTCGTCATGCTGGATTTGAGGAGCGTGGGAGCAACGCCCTTGTAGAGACCCCGTACACCCTCCTGACGCACCGTCAGCTGAAGACAATCCCAAACCCCATTACATTTTAGTGTGTGGCCGAATGTCTGGCGATTTTGCTCAAATCCCTGGATTTGCAGACGCTTTTTGACCAAGTCAAAGGGATACACAATTGTTTTCGATAGCATGCCCGAGGAGGCGCCCAGCATCAAGAGAGTCCAAGTAGGCAGCTTGGTACGATCATCCACTTCGAAAAATTTGCACGCCGACTCGCTGAACAAACGATAGGCCATGAAGTTGGTCCCCATCAAGGGGGCGATTTGCAAGAGGGCCGAAGACAAGCCCCGATACATGCCACGGATTCCCTCCTGACGTACAATGGCAGTGACGGCCCGTGTTGCATTGCTGCAATTATTGTGAATTATTAACGATGGGTAATTATAGGTTCGCAATTATATATATGTTACCGATAGCCTTTGCTAGTGTCCTGGGCGATAAGACGTGTCCGTATGACATCTAACGGTGTGGAAATGATAACTGCAGCCGCTCCAGCAGAAGCGCCGCACATGAAGTTTGAAAGATGCTGATGATCCTTGAGGTAATTGGTTTGTTTTGCCAGAAGGCTTAACTGCTCATAAGTCCAGAACTGGCAGATGCCATACATAATGCTCAGCACCTGGGCGGGATTGTGACCCTTCCAGAAGGCCAATAGGCCCTCCTCCCGGTAAATGGTGCGCACAGCTTGAAGGATGGATGTGTATTTGGAGGATTGCAGTGGGAGGTCAGTTTTTGAGGATGTCTGTATTGATGGAGCAGCCGACTTGAACGGTTCCACTTGTAGCTGAAAACGTATTTTGAGTACATCCAGTGGCTGGCAGGTGGACCGCGTTATAGCTGCTGATAAGCCTCCGGCAATTATTTGCTGCAGCTGTTCACGTCCGCTGTGCTTGCGTCGCTGACTGACCGCCGGGCCTGTAGGATTGGCACATGTTGTGCTGCCTGTTACCGCCGGCGTCATATTGCTGGCTGTCGATTCAAGCTGGCTCAACTGATGCGTTGTCAATGGCTGTGCTTGTAAGTGTGTGCGATTTCTCTTTTATTGCTGCGGCTGTGGCTGCGTCTGCTTCAGCGTTTGCGTCTTCAATGGCATTTCTGTAAATCATATGAGCAACAACAGTGGAATTAATTTGTTGTTAAACAAACAAAGTAGTTTCGAAAACTGATTCAAGGTGCGCCCCGCCCAGTCTCCCAACCAAAATGTTAGCATAGTCATCAAATGGTTGCCAAATTACTGCATGAAATGACGATGCGGTGAAATTTAGATCAGAGGGTGAACTTACAAGGTGTCATGCTCGTCGAAGCACGGATTTATCACCCTTCTTACTTGTGGTTATTACAAGTTTTCTCTACACGCATCACACGTTAATTTGGTTTAAGCTTCAGTAAGATTTGGTACACAGGCTAATTCATTCATTCAGGGATGGGTAACAGATTAGCGTCTTATCAGCGATTTCACTTTTGTTGTTGTTGCTGTGGAAGCCGTTGCCTTGTCTACCTGGCAGGGCTGACGTTATTGGCCACAAAACGAAGATAAAGCTATTACATTTAATATGCATGTCAGAAATTGGAATTGCTCACCTGACAAATATGCCGATTATTCAGTTTAGTTAAGCTCGTCAGTATATTCGACTGCTCGCTGTCAGAGTGCAGCGGTAACTGTTTAGCTGAGCGGCCGCACGACGACGCTTCTTCATTACAAATTACAAGTAACGGCCATGTTATTGCGTCAAAACTTTCTTTTGGCTCAGCGCTTGTCCGTGTATGAGAAATAACTGTATGTTGAGGCCTAGCTGATGTTGCTGCAGTTTATGCGAAAGACTTTACAAACCGGTTCCAAAACGCTTTTCGGCTAAAACTAATTTCAAATTGAAAACAAAACTTGGCCTCAAGTTACGTCAAGTGCATGCCACGAACAGCTGTAGCCGTGCGTATCAGCTGAAAATTTGAGAGTAACACTGCTAGAGCTTTTTAGCGATATATCGATATTTTTCGTTTATTTCGGCGTTGCCACTTGGAGTATGCCCTCGAATATTTATTTCAAAAACTATAAAAAATGCTATTAATATATAAATATATAGTTTACACAATAACTACTTCCACCCAATGTTGCTAGAAGCATCAGCCGGTGCATTGGGTGTGGGCTGATAGCCCGGAGGTATGCTGAATCCGAGCACTTCAAAATTATTGCCAATAGCTGGAACAGCTGCAGGTGCTTGCACAGGATATGGCGGCGCCTTTTGAATTTCTGCCGACGGCTTTGCTACTGGCGACACAGGATTGGGTGTGTAATTCACTGATGGTGCAGGCGGAGTATCCTCGGCTTTTGGATAAAGACTGGGCAGAGGCGACCTAGCACCATTTGCATTTGCCGGCTGACCACTGAGAATATAAACAGGATAACGTGGCTTATACGTGTTCGACTCAAAGTGTTCTGTGCACACGTCCTCTTGGAAGTTGGGCGCAACTAAAGAAAAGATCAGGTAATTACTCTTTAATAAGTCAAGCTTAATTGTAAAGGCTGCCTACCCATCGCTTGATAGCTGCCATTCGTGTTCGGCTGTGCCTGTAGCTTCTGTCCCGGTCCCTTGTCGGCCGCACTGCCATGCAATGGCACTGTTCCAATGACCAGCGGAAAGTCCACCACTAGATCCCCGCCGCCATGCAAGCGGAATGTTTTGGCAATGAAACGAAGGGTGTAACTAACCCGAATCGGACCTCGTTCATTCATTGTTGTCGGTGTCGTGGGTGGCACCATTAAAAACTCATCGAATTGCGCCTTATTGTTCTTATCCACCTCGCCACAGTGCTTATCGGCTATACGGGCTTCGGTGGTTTTCAATTGCTCCTTATCGCCCGCTTTGCCGCGATAGGTGACGTTCTTGAACAGACGAACCTTCACATCCTGGCACTGAACATCCGCTTGGTTGTCTAGCACGATGTGAAAGTGGATCTTCTGGCCAGGAACATATCCGCTGTACGAGGTGCTTACGTCCATGACCATAGGCTTCTTGCTGCCAAATATAGAGCCCCACCAAAAGGTTTTCTCCTCGATGCGTTTCAAGGGTTGCTGAAAGGTCAAGGACAAGGATTATACCATCTATAATATCCCCTTTCATGTGAAACCCACCAAATGCTCACGCTTCGCATTCAAATCGTTGGGCAGTATGACCGTAAAGCACTGTTTGAATATATTATTATATCGCACTGCCCGATCTATGGTCAAGGTCACCTCATGCTTCACCTGACCATGCGTGCCATTGAAGGAGGTCGGCGCTTGGGGCGGTATAGTTGCCTGAAAGGGAAAGACATACTTGCCCTGGGGCAACTCCAACTGCGATCCTCCGCTCTGGCCGTACACATATGTATCGCTACTGTAGTAGATCTCTGTAGTGGTATACGTTTCCAGTGCCTTGACCAGCTTGCCATCCGGACCCGGCTTTTCGACACTCTCCTGCCAACGCGTCTCCACGAATCCATTCACGGTTATATAGATGGCTGCGAGGGAGCAACGGAAGAGAGGGAATCGCGGACTTAGCGTAATTGGACATATGTATTTTCTTTGTAATACTATTAAGCTACACGCCATGTGGGCGGTGCACAGATCAAGCTCCGTTCCAGTCGGGTTCAATTGCGTTTAATTTGTAGTTATCTGAACTGTCCTTGACTTTTCAGAGAATCAATTTGTATTCGATAACCAGTCTCCAGCATAATTTTGCTATCATTTATTTCATATTAACGCGGAAATGCTTAATCATACCATTCCTTTGATTACTCAAGTTCTTAGAACTGTTTATTTTTATACCCTGATCCCATTAAAAATAGAAAATCTGGGTATAATGGTTTTGTGAAAAGTATGTAAAAGGCAGAAGGCAGCATCGCAGACCCCATAAAGTATATATAGAGACTTGAAATTTTGTATGCATACTCATATATACCATACGCAGTACAAGTTTATCATATTTTTCGATTACTTTTTTATCGAGAATAATCGATAAATTGATTTTGTTTATTCGGCGTAATTTTAATACTTTTAGACCTAGAGACTTCACATTTGGTATGTACATACATCTGATCACTACAAAGATTTTGTAATTTGCAGATTTTGGATACCACACCCCCTTCGCCCCTTCAATTTGTAAAAAATGTGTTTTAAGTACTAAAGATTTGTGCTTTGGAATGCATACACATTTTCACGTTCTGAAAGTTTCATGAATATCGTGTTACTAGGAAAGAAATTATTGTGCAACAAAATTCTCAGTATTGCCCACACTGCAGCGCAGCCCAAGCGCAGTCGCTGCTTACTGCGCAGTTAGCAGAGCGTGTGCTTATGCTTGCGTGAATATCAGCTCCTTGTAGGGATCAGGGTATTTCCTAGTCGAGCAGTCTCGACTAGAGCTTTGTTACTTCTTAATTTTTTAATTTTTATGTGGCCTAAGCGAATTGTTCATTTTCAAATCAAAGTACAAGAGCAGCCGAGTCGATTCAAATACCCAACGGCAGGCATACTATTCGAAGAAAAACTAGTTTTTTCTTCACTCTCGCTACAATATTAAATAACCGACACAGAAACATATATATGTATGTAGACATGTATAAACCTCTCTATATACATACATATATGAAGATTAGCTACCGGCACAATACAAAAGATATACACACATAACAAAACCAGCAGAAACAACAATAACAAATAACAAAAAATAATGACGGCTCGAATACTAATGTAGTGTCTGGCCCAGGCCCCAGGCCCCCTCCAGATGCAGACACAGAGCGTTTTTGTATTCGGAGCAACATGACGTCATGCTAGCCACAATCAAATATTATATGCGTATTTGGGTATAAAGAACTTACAGCGTATGGTTTTGGGGCGCTCTGTGATAAGTTCTGCTGTGCCGGATACGATCTGGCCAGCATAGTAGACGCCCAAGACGCTATCGAAGCTAAAATTCACTTTGCTGCTCATCCTGTCGTGACCTTGGTAACAACAGGCGCTGGCTTTGCTGTCGGAATGTTTATTCTTTTATTGACTGTGGCAAGCGACGCGGAACACAATCGAGTAGGCGAGGGCACAACCACCAACTGATGAGCTGCGTCCACGACAACGACCGCCGAACGCGAGCAGTTACAAATTAATACTGAAGCAGAATCCGATTATTAATTCATATATGCTGCGAATGCTGTGAGCGCTAATTGTGTACATGTGCCACTCTTTGCATAAGTGGGGAATTAACCTCTTATCAGACTGCAGCCCTGCAATCGAATACTTATTGTGTCTGTGTCCAAAATACAGTACTGAATTGTTCGCTTAACAAAATGTGCTACTTATCTCATTTTTAAATAGAAACTTTTAGCGCCTTACCTGCCCACCTGGTGGCAACGCTATAACAGTCTTAAGGCAGCTGATTTAATGTTAAAGTTATCGTTAATCGCTATCGTGTGGCAAGCTAAAACAAAAGCAACAACGTTTCTAGTTACTTTTCTTAAATAATAAAAAAAGTATTTGATCTAATTAATTTAATTTGAACGGAGTGTAGTGCGCGTAAATGAATTTATCATTCCTCTGTATGTTGTCAGTTGAAGTGTTGTTCTCAACTCATCACATTGGATAAGAAGAATATAGTGTTGTAGTTGTAGTTCTGCACAGTGATACCAAGAAGGCCGCTCAAATGTGGCCTTTTCTATGTTATTTTTGGATGAGTATTTAATGAGAGAAGAAGTAGTAGTAGAAGCAGCAGCAGCAGCATTATGGAAAGCGAGCGACTATGCATTCGACTGGACAATCCAGAACGCATTTTTTATGCCGGCCAGGTCATTCGTGGCGAGATTTGGATGAATCTCAACAAGCGTACCAAAATACGAGGTAAATTTAAATTGCTATTACTCTTATTATTAATTATTTCGCAAGCGGAGCTTGCATCATGTGTGAGTCAGGCCCTGTCAGACCACAATTTGCGGTCAGTAGTGAAGTTTTCTGATTTTGCTCTGTCCATTGTCATCATGGTTTCGTTATGGCCGCATTGGCATAAACAAAGAAGATGTTTAACAGCAGCACAAACGAAACTCAGCATTCACAGCATTTTTTGACTATACGTTTTGTTACTCTTGGGTTTGTGATTGTAAATTCTTTCGATTCGACATTATTCATCGATAGGGGCCCAATTGCTTGCATTCGGCAATTGCTCTTCTTGTTTGTGGGGTCATTTGTTTCAGGAAATGTTACGCGCGGGTTCACTTAGAGAGCGGCGTGCAGGGTGCAGGTGTAGTGTAAGCGAGTAAACGTTCTCCCTGAATATGTGCGTGTGGGTATGTTTGTGTGTGCTTGCTAAAAATGCCGTAATAATGCTCTATCAGAAGAAGAGAGCTTTTGCTCTCAAAACAGTGCTGGCAAGAAAAATGTCCGTACCTTAATGCACCATTGCTTGCTAATTGTGTGCATTTAACCAGTGCGAGAAATTAGAAAATAACAAAAGCATTAGATCTATTCGTATTAGTACTTGTGCGATATTCACTTCTTATTGCAGCTAACTTAGCACCTGCTGTTATCAAAGCTGTGAATAAAAACAACAGCCCATTAGTAATCGAATACATGCATATATCATCAGCTGAATCAGTTGTATTCTTTTGTTTACACCTAATATACAGTTTCACACAAATCGTAGTTAATGCTAGAAAAGAGAGATATAAGAGAAGAGAAGAAAAGAGAGAGAGAGAGAGAGATATACATAGAGGAAAGAGAGAGACAGCGAGAGAGATAGAGAGGGTAATAGATAGAGAGCAGTATGGCTTCTGTCTGCTTGGTTAGCTTCATTATTATATACTCCATGTTGCGCGTGTTCTGTGAGAGAGGATTCAAGAGCGCCACACTTGACAGCTGTTGTACCCTACACGGCAACAAGCATGGCATTCGAGTGATGCGCATAAGTGAAGCCATAGATCATAAATGAGCTATTATAAAATAAGTGTTCTGTGTTACGTGGGCCAAAAATAGTACTTTGCCATATCTATTATGGCCCCATGGGAAAATCAACAACTACGTTATCAATGAGCAATATTACAAAACAAAAAAAGGAAATGATTTATTATCAGAGCACCTACTTAGAAGCGTTTATACAAGTACATACATATAAGTTTATATATATATATATATATATATATATATATATATATATATATTCAAAACAAAACATTTTTATTTTTATTATGGGAATGTTTTGGATGGGTTATATGGCTGATAGTCAGTGTATACACTTGGACACATTTCATTATTTTGATTCGTTTTTACTTTGTAAGGCTTCGCAATTACATTTGATTAGTTACAATGAACCGTAAACCCCCTTCTAAATAGCCCTACTCTATCGCATACAACATATATATATATATCTAATATATATATATATATATATATATATATATATATATATATATATATATATATATATATATATATGTTAGACTTTAATTGAACACATCTTACTTCTCGTTAGCAACAGCTGCCTATGAATATTGAATAAAATTTGTGCACTTAATTGAACTGTTGGATTCGTTGTTGCCATAATACCCTATTCTTCTTAACCCATGTTGACTTTATCCTTGAGAAAGCGTTCGACGCGCGGCCAAATCTCCTTAGTTTCGCGACCCTTGAAACTGGTTACCAGACCCCGTTCAGCATACCAGGCTAGCACGGGACTCATTAGTTCATCGTAGACCTGCAAACGCTTGGACACCACCTCTGGTTTATCGTCCTCGCGTTGAGTCAGCGGTTCGCCAGTTATATCATCCTTGCCCGCCACCTTCGGGTCGTTGAAACCTATATTGTAGACACGTCCGGATGGAGCGTGTATCCAGCGATGCTTGACACGCTCAATGATCACATCATGTGGAATGTCCAAGTTGATAACAGCATCAATTTGTTCACGTGCCGCCAAAATATCGGCTTGGGCACTATTGCGGGGAAAACCATCCAAAATGTAGGACTTGTTGCCCACCTCGGTGATGCGGGCGATCATTGTCTTGGTCACAATATCATCTGGTACCAGCTGGCCGGAGGCGATATACTGTTGCGCCTTCTTGCCCAGATCGGTATTTTTGATGATATTCTGGCGCAGAATGTCCCCCGAGGAAATGTGGAGAAACCCAAACGTCTTTACAATACGATCCGAGATTGTGCCTTTTCCCGATCCAGGAGCGCCGATTATCACAGCACGAAATATTTTCGTATACATAATGAATAAATTATATTTTTATTGAATTTACACTGAAAGAGATAAAAATAGAAATATTAGTTCACTTGCTTGATTATTTGTCTATTTTGAAAACCAGCTAAAAGCTTTGAAATAGTCTGTTTTCTTATTATTATTTTTTTCGATAGATCATATTAATATTCAAAATCAATAAAAACTGAACTTTACAGAACGTGAACGTGTTAATAATTTGTTTATCAAGCGAGGGAAATGTTTTCTGTTCACTTCTTACATAAATAAAATTTTTGTACATAAGCTGGCTTTCAGTATGAAATATAAATATAATTTGGGACATTATATAAGCCCTAAAAATAATAACAAAAATAACAAATCATAAATGTGCTAATCTTTATTTTCTTGTCCCTCGTACCTATGGCCTTTTCGTGCCCATATGCCTTCACATGACAACTATAGTGTAGCGCATTCACAACACAACTACAAGCGTGGCTTTTTCCAAGTTCTTTGTCTTCTCGTAGCTGTTTTTATTGTGTCTCGCTGTTCTTGTTGTTGTGGTGGGTGCGCTCTTATCGTTCAAAGTCCAAACAAAAGCCCATGTCGTCGCGTGTTGTTTTGCTCGGCAATTTTCGAAGTTTTCTTGCATTTCATAGTTTTGCTTTTCATTCTTTCGCATTTCGCATTGAATGCAAATTAAGCACTTATGTAAATAAGCAATGACAATTTTTTATTGCTTCCTTATTTTACTTACCCCAATATTCTTTTAAAATTTTATATTTTGTTTTTAATAACCGGTAAATGTAGATCACTACCTGTTACGGTTGATTATTTGAATTTAATTTTAGCTCGCGTACTAATTATAATAATTATACGAATTTGTTGCGTATTATTCTAAATCAAAATCTTGTGCGCTAAGAAATAAACACACACAAACATAGGCACACAATCAGACACACACATTCCCCCACTGATGTGGGTATCAAAATCAGCTTCTGCTGTTGCCGGCAGGCAAATATCAACTGAATTCGAACGGGGGTACACGCTTTATCTCTGGTTCGCTTTGAACTTCGTTTTGTGTCCAGACTTTTTATGCGCGTTGCTCGTCCGCTTTTCTGTTAGGCGACTGCACTAACTGTGGTGCACTAACACATCCAAAGCCTACGACCCTCTCTCGCTCTTTGCTTGTTATGGGCTCCACATGTATTGGTGCATAAGAGAGCGCCAACAAATGTGAATAGCCGGTTTGAGCAATCACAGTTTGTTTGTCGTGGCTGTAAGAGCTCGGGAGAGGAGAGCACCACGCGTTATTAATAGAAATATAATTGCATATGTGTCAGTGTGTGAACAGTAAGCTCAGCACACAATGAAATGTATCAACTGTTGATATCGGTAACGATTCTCAGATATACCCTGTAAACAAATACCGAAAAGCATATACAAATGTAAGTGGTTTTGATAATGTTCTATGTAAACATTTCTGTCGCACACTAGGAAATATCAGTTCAATTGTATAAAAATAATAAACAAAAGTATTTTTTGTTTTATAAAAAAAAAAAAAAACAAAAAGTAAATAAAACAAATTTGCAGTCGGGCGTTACAGACTGCGGTGAAGGACAGCAAGCCGGACTTTGAACAGAACCAATATACTTAATTCACTTTCGTAAATGAGTATACAAATAAAATATTCAATACTGACAAAAATATATTTATTTTTTATTATGAGTTGCTTGCACAATTTTAATGTTTTTTTTTTATTTTATTATTTAAATAACAGGTATATTTAAAAAACAAAGTTTTGCTTACCCTTGCGGAATATCTATACAGAACATTTTAAGAAGCATAACTTAAACACCGCATAAGAAATTTCGTCTTCATATCAAGATGTATATAATCTTATATTAAGAATTATGAAAAGTAGAATTTCGACTTTATTTGTAACGCATGCGACCATGCAACAAATTTGCTTTGTAAGCATATTTATTTTGGTGTCCATGGTTTTATTTTGAGTGATTTATCAGATTAATTACATTTGGAGTGACTATTAGGCATACATATTAGAGCTATATATAGAGAGAAACTTAACACTGGATGTGCGACTAAGTTGAATATTTAGGCCTTGTCGCTGATTGTGTTTGTGGCTTTCTTCTTAAGTATATCCTTGTCGCTCTCAATAATGCCTTGTTTGCGTTCCTTTTGTGCTTCTTTGATCATTTCGTCCACCTCTTCGATGGTGGGCCCATCTGCGGGTGGACTTACGCTTCGTGTGGGACTAAAACGCCGGCCATTGTTCCGCTTGTCGAAGTGCCAGCGATTCTGAAAGCGTCCACGGCCACGCCCCCGACCGCGCGGTGTAAAACGCATGGGCCCATGATGACGCCGTGGACTGTAGCTGCGTGAGCGAGAGCGAGTGCGTCGGTAGCGTGAGGCCGGCGACGGTGTTCGGCGTGGCACAAAGGGCGAAGGAGTGCGACGCTGCACAAACGGCGACGGTGTACGACGCGGCACAAACGGCGATGGTGTGCGTCGTGCTCGGCCATAGGAACGTGAGCGAGAGCGACGATTTCCAAAGCGTTGTTTGAATCCACGTCCTCTGTACCGTTGTCCTCCGCCGCCATAACGAACGGGCGAATAGCTGCGACTTCGACTGCGACTACGAGTGCGTCGTCTTCTCGATCTCGAGTAGCGCGAGCGGCTTCGAGTGTTGCGGCTCCTGCTTCGACTGCGAGAACGAGAGCTGCCGCCGCGACGACGCGATGAGCGTCGGTCACGCGATCGACTTCTTGAGCGTCGTCTGGGAGAACGACTACGACTGCGACTCTGCGAATGCGAGCTCAGCGGCGTGGCCAGACGCAGCAAGCCGAATTTGTCCATCTGTAGCGGGCGCTTCTTAATTTGAAAAGAGAGCTTTTGTTGCTGCTGCTGTTGTTGTTGCTGTTGATGCATGTGATATTTAGGAGCTGGGGGCGGCTGATCTTCGTCCAAGTTGGCAGCTGCAGCGGCCGCATGTTTCGAAGTGCTTGGTCCCATCATCAGGTTATATCCTCCTCCTCCCGCCGATGGTTGTTTACGCAATGTGGTAGGTGCAGTGGAAGGCGGAGGTGGTGGCGTTTCTGAGCGTTGCCTTTGCTTGAAGTACATTTGTAACCGGGCCTTCAGCTGGGCATCGCTGGTGCTGGTGCTCATGAGCCTGCAAAGGTTGTTGGTAAAAAGGAAATAGGTAAAATGTGTACAGCAATAAAAGGCGACTCACTCAGCATACTTATTATTCCGGCTAATTCGTCATGCATAGGAGAGCGCAAGTATAAATTCAATTTGTTTGCGGGCAGTCAAAACGGGTCAAAGATCAGATCATGAATGGGCTTTATAACAACAATCAATATACACATCATGCATTTTTAGATTAATACTTTGTGAAGTGATTTAGTCCATATACCCCTCACAATCTGTTCTTTGATCTGCTTATGAAGTCATACACGCAGTTACCTGAACGCCGCGGCATAGTCAATTTTCTTGAGCATTTCGAGTGCGGCCTCTGTGCTTGTGAGTGGATCAACTTCTTCCGCAGACTTTGACTTAGATTTCTTGTTCTCCTTGCGTTCCTTGTCTTTGTCCTTCTTTTTTTTACCCTTCTTTTTGGATTTCTTGTGCTTGCTGGCCTCGCGCAACAGCCGTCGCACACTGGTCACAGTGTCGTCATCTTCCAGCTTGAATTCGTTGGCCGACAGGGAATCGCTAATGGCATGCTTGTCCTGCTCTATAGGCAGATGGGAACGCGATTTGACAGCTAAAATATAAAATAGGTTGGTTGAAGTGAATTCTGGTAGCCAAATAGCTGACACTTACGCTGCTCTTCACTATCGTTGTCGTTGTCACTGGCACTAGAGGAACTGGACTCGTCCGAGGAGGCAACGTTGACGGTTCCACCCGCCGCGTTGGGCAAATTGAGCAATTCGGTGCTGTGCTGCACGGCCAGGGGATTAGAGCTGGCGCTGGTGCCTCCAATTGCAGAGGGTCGGTGCTGCTGCAGTGCATCAAGGGATATGCGCGCCTGCTCATGCTGGGGCAACAGATTCAGACAATCGCTGTAGGCCTTGATGGCATCCGGTATGCGGTTCTCCTCCTCATAGCTGCGTCCGAGTGCCACCAGGGTTTCGCCCATATATTTACGCGCATTCACATGGTACTTATTCAAAATTAGCGCCTTTTCAAAGTCTTTCAGACCCTTCAAGAAGCTGCCACGATTCGCGTACAGTGCACCGCGCGCCACTAAGCCTTCGACATTACGCGGATCAATGTTCAGAGCCTTGTTCAGGCACTGAAAGGCCTCGACTTGTTGGCCATTCTTAAAGTGCTCAATGCCATCAGCCACGGAGCTGATATAATATTGTGCGAGTTTTTCAGTGGGTGGGTGCGATTGTGTGTGTGTTTGCAATGGATATACGGACATAATTATATATACTAAACGTCTGCAAATTCACGGCTGGTCGTTCGCCTAATCAGCTACTTAATGTATATAGGTTGCATACAATATCAGCGACCAGCCGTGAAGTGGGTTTCCTTAACACTTACCGGAATGCCCATTGCGAAGCCTGCTTCTGTCGCAGCTCCGGCGCATAATCGGATTCGGGAAAGCCATGCTTAATGTGGCTCATTAACGTAAGATTCTCATCGGGATGCAGTCCATTCAATTGGAAGAGCACATCACAGTTGGGATTCTCAAATTCCAGCGCTGCATTCAACTGATCTTCGTAGTGCGGTGCACTGCCTGGCTCCAGATTACGTATTTGACTAAGCACAAATCATGAAACATTAATTGACTGGAAATGGTAAATGCAATTGGCCATATTCACACACCGATAGTATTTGGGCAAATCTGTCAGATCACATAGGCCCAGCTTGAGATCCGATGATTTCTTGTTGTAGACGCCCAACATGCCCAGAGTCAAGCGTTCCACGTCCGCGGACACGCTGCAAACTTCGCAGCGTAGAAAATCGTTGATGGCAAATGAATGTGGATTCCCCTGTTTGTCCAGTGGCATAGGACCCCAATGGTCCTGCATGATGATAGCCTAAAATGAAATTGACACTTTAAAATTATCCGTATTGTAACTGCTTATTGCTTGCGCACCTTGATGGGTATATCAGCTAGATAGAAGTGCATTGGCTCTGCTGTGCACAGCGGTTTGACTATGATTCGATTTGCGTTCGGTACAACCTTTTGCACTGAGGCAAACACAATGTCGCCCTGCTTCAGGGCACTCATCCGATATGCCCATGCCTTTCGTTTGTCCTTCGGGTTCAAATAGAACTCGATCGGGGGCTGTGGGGCATAGCTGTTGCTCATTTGAGCTAGCCACGAGTCCTCCATCACATTGCCTACCAGCTGCCGGTCATATAGATCTGCTGCCTTTCTTGCCAGGAACTGATGTATTTTCAAACGTTTGGCACGCTCCTGAAATGTAAAATACTTCTGTCGCTCCTGGTAGATGCTGTAGCTGGGCTGCGTAATATTTAGCCGGCGTAGATCCTCGACGCCGCGCTCATCGTCCCAAATTTTCTGTAATGGCTGGCCATGGTAGCACAGTGCACGAGATATATAGTTGGCGTTCATATTGTTAACAGCAGTCCTCAGTTACAGTCCATTACAATTTTCCCTGTCTGAAATGTCCTGAAGTGAAAAAAAATTTTTTTTGTTGAAAAAACGCATGATAAATTTGATTGCTGTGCAAATACGTTTGCCAGTACTGCTGCACAATGAATTCATATATTCATAGCTGCAAGAGTTGATTTGATTTGCGGGTTTGTTATTATTATAATTACTTGCCTGCTTCAGCCTCAGACAATTAAGTTAAATGGTTTGATATATATTTTACAATGCCCGATGAAAAATCGTGTTTTTTGTTCGCTAACTACGTGGCAACTCTGGCATTTCTTTTGAAACGACTACAACAAAACTATCGATAAGCATTAGTGCTGCCACGTTAAACAATAATCTTATTGCTTATTAAAATAAAAAAAAAAGCTGCCTGAATACTTAATGGGCTATTTAAAAATTAATACATGCCAATTAAATATTTTAATATCATTTTATTCATATATTAAGGTTGTATGCTCAATAAAATTAAGAAGTACTTTTAGCTAAGATGAGAACCGAGAGTATTACTAAAGAGCTGGCATCATTGTCAGCTGTTGAGCGCAAATATATAAAACAATATGCGTATATATAGTAGAGATTCGATATGTGATATAGTAAATAAGAAAATAGATATTTGACTCGGAATTCAATAAAATAATATAAAATACTTAATTTAATAAATAAGTCAAAACAAAGATGGATTCCAATTGTAAGTTAAACTGATTAGCCAAGACCCAAACCAGATTATTAGTTGGTAACGCCGTGCGTTGTCTAGTTGTTAAAAAATGCGACAGATGTCGCTATTGCGTGGGTAAATTGTTCGTAACTGCTAAAATACGTTTTTCTTTTCATAGCTATTAAAATCCAGGTGACTGGCAAAGGCAAATGCAAATGGATGGAAATCTTGCGCAAAAACTCCAACAACAACGAATACACGCGCAGTCTCTTCTACACCAGCAAAGAGATCTACGAGCATAGCGAAACGCCTCTGCCCGAATTTGAACCGCGCGGACTCGAACTTTCTCCCGGGGAGCACACGTTCAGCTTTAATGTGGCGCTGGGTCGGGAGCTGCCCTCGAGCTTCCGCGGTAGCCATGGCAGCATCAAGTACAAGATGCGTGTCCTCATTCAAAGACCCTGGACCTTTGATGAACGGCACACCATACCGTTTACGGTTGTGAAGAATATGCCTCTGCCGTCGACATATCGCAGCAATCCCACTCCGCTGGAGAAGCAAATCACCAAGACAATTAGCCTATTTGGCACTCGGCCCATTACTATGCTGGCCCTGCTGCCCGAGGACTTTGCCGTGCGCGGCGAACCGTTGAGAATCTGCGTAACCGTCATGAACAACAGCACGACGAATGTGGAAAAGCTGCGCTTCAAGTAAGTCAAGGTTAAAGTACCTGTCAAAATCTAACCTGCTGTTTAAATGTACAGGGTACAAGAGCAGCAAACAGAGTTGCCCGACTAGGGAATACCCTCTATTTAGCAATCTGATTTTTTTTGTGGGAAAATAGCAGTGAGGCATTTCAAAAGTTTCGGACTATCTGAAAGACTACTTAATCAAATGAAATTGACCGGCTAGAGGATATCCTTTAGTCATCCAGATTATTTGTATTAAAATCATTTGAGAGAGTACTTAATGTTATCTGCTAATTCCGACTCATTCCGACTGCTGTCATAGCAGTTAGTACGTTATGCACACAATATAAATATATATATATATATATGTATATATATTTGATACATGTGCTTATATAAAAATATAATATATATATATATATACAAATTGCCTTTCATTAGCATACTGCAGTACGTCACTTACTACAGTCATGTGCCGTTGCGTGTGCAGAAGGTCGAGTGCATTGCGATTGCCAGCAAGGAGACGGGTGCGGTGAGCAAGAAGAGCGAACGAAGCTTTGCCCACGAGCTGCTGATGCCGGACACGGCACAGCCAACGGATGAACAGTTCAGCGGCGTCATAACCATATCCTACGAGCTGCGCGTTGAGGCTGTGCTGCGTGGCTTTTTTAAGAACTTGGTGCTCAACTTGCCGTTCAAGGTCTACTCGCAGGATGTTTCCGCCAGGCTGGGCTCGGTGCGCCCATCGCTGCCGCCACGTCCCGACAATGGACCACCGGGCATTGATGAGGTTGTGCCAGTGGCGGCCGCTGCTGCGCCTGGTAATCCCTTCGATCCAGCTGTTCCTGCATCTGTGTATCCAGCACTAGATTCTTCCATTGGCTCGCCATCGCATTCATCGGTGTATAGCGAGTGCAGTTCCTTGAACTCCACCGCCTCGGACTCCACGCTGAGTCCGGCCGTTGGTGGCGTGGAGCTGTCCTACACATCCGGCTCGCAATCGTCGCAGTTTGGTAGCCCTTCGGCCCGGGCCAGCTTGCGCAGCAGCTCCAATGTGCCCTACATGCCTTATGCTTCCAGCCCGCTGATGGTGCAATCGTATCCACCGCCACATCTGCCCCCATACCCGTTGCCCGAGTCACCGCAATATACGCTGCTTGCCTTGACGCCTCCGCCAGCGCAGCCTCCAGCTGGAGCCGGCGGCTATAGCCAGCTGCCGTCCACGTCGGCAGCATCTGGATCATATCTACAGTCCCGCCACCAAGCCGACGCGAACGCATTGCGTAAGTCTTACGACGAGATTACATTTGGATCAGATTGCATTAATTCTCAAATCAATTTCAGCTCCCTCCTATGACGAGCTCTTTGGCAGCGCCAACGCTCCGCCGGAATCGCCGAAGTAAGCTGACCAATCGCCCCACCTTATAAAGGTCATGCCGCCCAGTTATATCTAAGCTTTGCCTAGAAATGCATCAGGATTACTTTAGAGTGCTTGCCACCACATATGCCTACCTAAACATATTCTGGAGTTGTGAAACGTATCTCGAATCAGCAAGCGCACAATTGCCATTAACACAACTTTTCACACAAACTATTTACAATACGCATCATTGTAAAGCACTGATTGAAAATGAAATTCATATATGCATACATATACATACCGGTATATATGTATTATGTATAGGAAATTTCATTATTTAACTTATGATTAGTTGTACGTAAGATATTCAAATGTAATATTTCAAAAATCGATCAGCAATTACTTTGCCTTCGTGTAGTCGTTTCGACTTGTTTAAAGTAAAGCCAATTTTGTGTTCGCACCTTTGTAAAAGGCGTAAGAGTTCTCGATGACCTACCGAATAGTTAGCTTATTGGCTTGAAATCATATTCTAAATTATTAGTGTTAAAGCAATGTATTCGAATATTTAAAATTAGTTAAACGAATTTTACACTGAATTATCGTTAACTTAAGGTACGACTCAAGCATCATCAAGTATTTTATTTATTTTTCTTATTTTTATATTTAAACTAATGCACAAACTCAGTTTGGTGTTTTCAATTTATGCTTTATTTTTATGACAGCCAACTGTTTTCAGGAAGTCGAAACATTTTCATTTCACTTAAAGATAGATCGAAACTTAAAAGATTTTATTTATTTTTTATGTCATTTACATACTCCAAAGAACAAATATCAATTGTGTTAAGACAATTTAATATTTAGCGGCATATTACTTTTGTTTTTAAGTTCCGTATTCACTTATCGATATTCACATTTGCAACAATTCTTATTGTTCTCTTTATTTTGTGCGCCACATTTACATTTTATTCGTTTACAAAGCGAGCTTTCATAAGATATCGATAAAATATCGATGAACTCGATGAATATTCGAAAAGCGGACACTGCGTACCATTGTCTCATGCTAAGCAAATAATTTTAGTCATAAGCTGCACAAAGGAGAGCGAAACATCATTTATTTCATTAAGGTGCTTTACATATTATTCAGCGAATATTTTTGGAACATTTTTATTGCTGTTTTTTGTACACATATACATATATATATTTGATTTATAATCATAAACAAATCAATAAAATGTTATTCTTGAAACACAAATATAATATAAATATTGTTATTTTATGAAGTATTTCATATGGAATTTAATACAGCTGATTATCTTTATTTTAATTAATTTCCTTGGAAGCAGCAATAAAAAACTTGATTTTGTTGGCTGCTAACTTAACGCAGGTTCAGTCAAGTTTCGCTGATCCAGGTGCTAGGCTGTCCAACCACATAAGGAGCTACCTGTAATCCAAACTACACCTGTGTACGTGTTAAACTACAATTTGAGGTGCTAGACGGGGCGAAGTGCGTTGCGCCCCCCTCGCTGCGTCGCTGCGTTTCTGCGTCTCTCCGTCACTACCAGATGCCTCCGACGATGTGTAGGATAAACGTGTACGGCTTTTCCAACAAGCAACGGAAGTGTTAAGTCAGTTGTAATTGTTTTCCCACTTTTTGTTGCGAGTCAAACAACAAGGACGACGACAATTTAGTTTCTCCCCACCTGCTGCTTTTTGCGTAGCCAGAGTAACCATAAATTATATTTCTTATAGGGTATGTGTATGCATTAGAGTCGCAGGGTGCCTGAAGAAGCATCTGGGACTAGCATGGGTAGCGTACATAAACAAAATTGTTAAATAATAGCGACATTTAGCGGAAGTGTAATGCCTTTCATTCAGAGACCCGCAACATGTGCGACAAACGCTCGAGCTCTCTCGGCTCTGCTTTTATGTCAAATTATAGAGGTGTTAAGGGTCGACTCTCGACGCTAACGACACGAAGCACAAAGCACGAGCCACGAGCATTAGACATGGCTCCCATTGGAACTCGGCGCTCTACCCCCTAGTGACTCTCTGACTGACCAGCTCCTAAATGTCTTAATACTTCTTGTTGCGCCTTGGCTTGTGCGTTCAGCTAGCTGGCACAGAAATGTAATTTGAAATAGTACAACTTGTCGTTTCTGCCACGTAGACACTCTAACACACTGTGGCTATTCTGATTTTGGCATTAAAAACGTGCCACTCGCTGATATTAAGTATACGCCAGCTGTGACCAACAGCCGCAACATGACCAACACGAACGCATGGCTCAATATATATAGGAACTCGGTCAGAAATTCAATTTACAGCTAAATTGTTATTGGGTTAACAGAAGAAAGACTTATGTACTATGTTTATAAATGTGTAATGAAATCACAAATGAAATGAAATTAATCGTTTGGTAACTTGATTAAATTTATTCGAATATAAAATATTTTCAGGTAGTTCACTTCTCTTTCTCTCTCTTCTTCTGGCTTTCAGTCTTTCTAGTTTAGAAGTGTCTGTCTCTCCACCCACTATTACTCTCCCCCTCCCCATCCCTCCTGCTATTTCCTACACTGATTATCTATATATAAAAGGCAATATTTATTTATATAGTAAATATTTTAAATGCTCTATGAAATATTTTAATATTTATCCATTCACATGCTCCACAATGACTTAATAACAACTTCAACGCGTGGAGTACTTGGAGTCGTTCCTTGTTGGCATTTCCGCAGCATGTGGCCGTGACAAACTGAAGATGAACTATGTATCCAAACTCTCTCCGCCTGGCTGTCTCCGTAAAGCAGCTGGTTTGATTTTTCGGGGAAATTAGTTATTTGCCTGGGACAAAGCAGAAAAACGATTGAGATTGGGCGGAGCGAAAAGCATATTGCCTAATGCCGAATAACCAAATCAAAACTAATCGAGCAGAAGTTACTGCAGAACTGTCGCAGCAGGTGCCGCCGGCCGGACAGTGGATCGGGGACCGTGGACCGTGGCTGTCCGTTGGCCGCAGTGAAAATGGTTTTAAATTGCCGCCTGATTGTCTTTCAACACTTGGCTCACACTTGTGGCCGTGCCCGCTGGTCACGGCATCGCCCTTTGGCTTTCAACCATTTGCGGACTCTAAATTTAATCAAGCGCACAAATTTTTGCACGTACGTTTTTCTTTTCCTATTTCTATTTCTATTTCTATGCTATTCAATGGGTGCTGCGAGCACTGCTGCCGCTTCAGCTGTTGGTCACATGTGTTGCAGAGTTCCGCCTCCACACCCCTCACACACACACACACACACACTCTCTCTGACACACTCACACAGAGTGACAACCCACAGTACGGTTGCTCATAGCTGTCTGTCAGTGTGAATGGGCGTGAAACGAGCTTAGCTTTAGGGTTTGGGCGGGCAACAGTTGCCTAAGGGCTGCGACCCTCTTGTCATTATTGCTGCCCGCTCTGAGCCAGAGTCGCTTCATTAAGCATGTTTGTTGTTGTAACTGCTGCTGTTGCTGTTGTTGTTGTTGCTGTTTTGTTGCTGTTTTGTTGCTGCTATAGATGAGCTCAAGCTGTGCGTCATTGTGTAGAAGTTGCATTTGAAGTTTTTGATTGTGGGTTAGTTACACTGACAAAAACACACAGCTGAATGGGGTCATTAGTAATAAACTGAATAATGGAATATTATTTATGTTTAAGCAGGTTCATTATTATCATTTCTTTTTCAAAATATTTATTAAATTTATAACACGTTAAATATTACGAAAATTAATATTATATAATTTATATTAATTTCTACTCTTATATTTTACTCCAAATTTTTTTTATAATGTATAAATATTTATTTGTAATTTTATTGTAAAAATGTTAATTTTCAAAATTTAATTTTATTTAACAAAATTTCATAATATATATTTTTTCCAAATTTTTCTTATACATATATTTATTTGTCATTACATACAAATATATTTTTATAATATTATAATATTTGTTTTTAATATGTACTGTATATTATATTTTATTTGTTAAAATTAAAAAAAAAATAATTTTTTACAAAATAATGTATAAACATTTCTTTGTAATTTTATTTTATATTTTTTTTGTTTTGTTTTTAATTTTATTATATTAAAAATATTTACAAAAATATATATTTTTTCTAAGCTTGTCTTATATACATTTGTCATTACATACATAATTGAATAAATTTGTGAGGCAGACTTTATTTGAAATTTGCAGCAAGGCAAAGTGAAATAAGTTTTTAAAATACCATTCATAAAAATTATTTTCAATTTTTGTTCAGAAATAAGCTTTTATCGTGGCATAGGAACCTCAATTCTAATGCAGACTTTGTTGCCATTGGCAGTTGTCAAATAAGTTTTTGGTCACAGTTGATTTTTCTTGCAACTTGTTGTGGTGCGCTGCTGGCCACAGACGCACGTGCCGCCCACCGAAAGGCATCGCAGCCGGTGCTGCTTCACCCTCTCCACTCTCTGCTCCCTAATTCAACCACATGCAACAATATGTTGCAATTTCTGTTAATTTTGTTATTGAGACACGTCTTGCACGAACTGCGTCACAGCTTGCGGTGAGTTTATCCAGCGTTCTGCTTATATGGGATCATTGGCGACTGGCCTGATTGATATGCCTTGTTTTATGTGCTTCTGTGCGCTGGCTGGCTATTGGGCAGCAAGCCACAGCAAAAGATTGCGGTAAGCATATAATTTCATAACCAAAGCCAATGTTTCTTTTTTTCCGAGAAATACCAAAGCACTGACCGGTTCTCAATAAGCCACAACAAAGCTCTTGCCAGCCAGAGCAACTAGAGGCCAAAGACCACATTGCTTTATGCACAGTTGAGCAATACGTTTATTTTTTGCTCCTTTTCCATTTTTTCTTTTGCATGCTCAGCTTGCTTTGGTTTAAATTAGTTTTGCCTGCACGCATCACGTTGCGTATGCGTAATTTATAATTACCAGTGGAAAGTTTTCTAGTTTTTGCTATTTGGCTTTCCTCTTCGAATAGCTGAAATGCTAAAAATATTTATTTCGTTATTCAAGTTAATTCACATTTTTATTGCAGAGAAATTAAATTGTTTGGGTATTTTTGTTTTTACGAATTTGTTTTATGTGGTTTCACAAAAGAGTAAATTAAATAATAAATATAATTTGAACGTAAAATCAATTACAGAAAGGGTATTCGAGCATCAATTTAATGAAATGGTTTTTGATTTTCAATTTTTTTATTATTATCGCAGCAACTGCTTCAACTTCAAATAGTTTGCAAAAAATTTGCGATTTTCCCAGTCTTAATGAAGGAAAACAAACTTTGATTAATGGTGAAAAGAAAAATATTTTCGTTTTTAGTTAGCGAATTCATTATTCAGTGCAAATTGTCTGAATAAATTTGCAGTTTATCTTTTCTATTCAGTTTCAAGCGCAAACAAATCAGCAATTACTGCATTTAAATCAACATAATTTAATTATGTTACAGCGAAACCAATAAATGCTGCCATATGTCGGATAATCATTATTATTACCTGATTATCGGGCTGCAATAAAAACTATTTGCATAGCAACGAAAAACTCGCGGCAAGCTGCGAAATTTATATAAATTAACACGTCCGAGGCCACTAAAAAGTGATGTGATATATACCCTGTAAGTGAGAGTATATAATTTATAATTTACTTAATTTTATAACAGATTAACTGCCAAATCAATATATAATTGGAATAACATATTGAAAGTCTAGCTAAAATTAAACTGTGCTAATTATAGAAAAAAAAAAATAAAATAATAATAATAATAACATTAAACTTAATTAAAGGGTATTAACCATACGGAAATTATTTAAATTTATGCATGTTAACATGTCAAAGTTGCTTGCTTTAATTAAATTAAAATATGTCAATTCTACAATGTTTTTTTTTATGCAGTCGAATAACATTTGATACAAATATTGATAAAAAATCCTTTTCAAGCTGAGAGAAAATGATTTAAATAAGTTATTACTTTTCAAGTAAGCATACAATCCGATTTGTCCAGATCAGAATATGATGGCGAAATGAATTTCGAATTAATTAGAATGTAAAAGCCGTGTAACAACAACAATATTAAAAGAAAACACGGAAAGTGCCGTAGAATAGACTGCTCGACTACGAGATGCACTGAACCCTTCCAAGGACTGATATTCCAATAGTTGTTCGCTTCTCTTATGCATGTACAAGCAGCAACACATGCATACACACATGTACACTCACATACGCACGCACACATACGTACTCCCTCTGCTAGCTGCGCAGTTTACGCAGCGACTGCGCTTGAGCTGCATTTTAGGCATTTTGGGGGAACTTATTTGTTGAATAACCTTTTGGTCTGATATATAAAAAATAACAGAAGTCCAAATTTTATTTAATACACATGAATCATATAAAATGTAAAAACATAAATTGAAAGCAAAACATTTAATATGTGTACCGTATCGTGTTCACTTATCCAGCTCAACAGACAGCTCTCCTTCCCAACTTTACCATTTGCAGCCTCTCTGTCCTATTGGCACTCGTCTTCCTGGAGGCTCTCAGTTACTCAGGCATTCTGTATCTTCCACAGCAGACAAAAACGTTGGACTCTCAAAATCCCGAGAGAGACACGGAAGAGTATAGAAAATAATATCACACATACCATAACACACATATATATATATATTTATAATAATATATTATTACTATATGCAGTATTACACCAGTAACAAATAATAAAAATATTTGATTCATGTATAATACTTCAGTTTAATTGCACTTACAATTTACTCTAATTTAGTAAAATACATTGCATGATATAATTGATGCACAATAATTGCGGCTCATGTTCGAATTTATGAGCTCTGATGGCCCATGTGCCATGAATGTTTAATTATTCAATGTATGTGCGGGCCGAAGTTAAAGGGCACAAATTGAATTCAAATGCCAGCCCAATTAATTTGTTAGGTTAGCTGACTCAAATAAGTTAGCTGCACAAGGATATTAAATTCAATTTTCAAATATGCGACAGCCGTTGAGAGGCCAAAGAGATTGGCAAATGCGATGCTCACAGCAGAGTAAGTCCTGGGGGATATGCAGTACAAAAATCATGATGAGATCAATATAGCATGTCTAATGTGATATTTTATGAGACTAATCAATGGGTCTAGACTGAAGAGTACAAGTGCGTGTGATTATACATATATTTAATATAAATACAATATATGTAAATTAAAGGTAAAAATACCCCCAGTATAAGCTACAGGGTATATGTACAGCTAAATTGGCCGGACTGCATGCCAAGGCCCAAAAATGAAAATCAAAATTAATATTATCTGGGCTGAAAACGAAATGTTTGGCATAGTTTTGCACGAAACATGGCTAACTCGTAGGACAGGTAGTGGAATCGCATTCTTCAGCCATGGCAGCTAAGCTGAGTAAATAACTTTGCCAATGGCCAAATTAATAGAATACAAATATGCCGAGTCAACGTAGAAATGTTAGCCAAGAGTTGATTAGTCGCCATGCCGCACATTTTTCACATTGAATGCAAATTGATTCAAATATTGGCATTTAATTAAATGCAAACAGACGTTACCTGCCTTTATGTGCCTCACTGCCTCACTGCCTCACCTGGCCCCACCTGCCTGTCCTCGTTGAAGAACTTCATTTGAATGCCAACAGTCGGCGCGCCGATTGTAAACCAAGTCACAAAAATGCCTTCTGCATTTGCATTTCAGTACAATTTCAAGCGGCAGTTGACAGAGCAGAGTCGGAGTCGGAGTCGGAGTCGGAGTTGACACCCCATCGCTGTCCACTGTCAATGCCATGTAATTGTTGTCCGAGTCGCCTCTGTCTGGAGCAGCCCTGCAGTTATTTGCATTCAAATCGCAATTTTTGTCTCATTAGGAAGACGGGGTACAAGCCGAGCAACCGGCGTGGCGGCTCAGCCCAGCTCGGCTCGGCGCGGCGCGGCCCGGCCCGGCCCCTGCAGCTAAATCTCAGACACTGTCGAGTGGGATGCCGCTTAAGTGTCCCAAAGTTGCGTCGCCCCCAAAATAAATGCCAACAAGTCAGTGAGCCGGTCATTTAGCCTGACAGACAGACTGATAGCCTCCACGCCATGGCGCGTCTGGTCGCCTGCCCATCCTCAGTTGACTTTATCGCCAGCGGGCTTTAGTTTAATTTCACTCCAATTTTCATTGTACAATTTTCACATTTCTCGAGTATTGTGCTAAGGGTTGACGCTGCTGCTGCTGCTGCTGCTGCTGCTGCTGCTGCTGCTGCTGCTGCTGCTGCTGCTGCTGCTGCTGCTGCTGCTGCTGCTGCTGCTGTCTCTGCTGCTTTGCAAGCTGATATTGCCTTTTAAGTAAATCAATACCAAATGCCTTGGATTTAAGTTTGCCAAGCCAAACGACGACAGGGAAATATATATACGTACATGCACACACATATATATTTATATATCTATATATAAATTTTGTGAAAATGTTTCCTACATTAGGAAGGGAAATTTAAGGGAAGGTATATCGATATGTGAATGCGCTTTGGCGTGCGCAGATAGATAAATAGCAATGAGATAATATTTGTTAACAAATTAATTGTATAATAAAATAGCTGAGCAATATTTAAATATTTTACAGGGCACCATATTTCCTAGGTTTTCAGAAATAAAATTTAATTAAACCGGAAAAAATATTAAAATGAAATTTTATATATCTAATTTTATAAATAATATCATCATTTGGTAATTATTATTTGATTATCAATTACCAACTGATGAAATTTAAAATAATTAAACACCATTTGATATTCATTGATGAAAATATACAATACTTTATATTGAAGTGAGCATACCACATAGATGGATAGAGCTTCCTTTGTGGGTCGCTTTATGCGAATTTTTGTGATGATGAATGAAAATTTTGCTCTGTGTGTATATTTTATGTGCGCGTTTTTAATTTTCCAAAGTGAAAAGCAAATTTGTCACAATTTCATTTGCAGTGTTATTGGATTGAGCCGCATTTGATGAAGAGCTGCTTTCATTATATTCGGTTTTTCATTTCGTTTTTTTTTTTTTGTTCAGTTGTTTTTTTCACAGTGTTTTTTTTTTTTGTCCTGTGCTTGGTTGGTAGTGGAGCTCAAGTCGTTGTGCGGCTAATGCTAATAAATTATATGGCAGCTTTCAAATTGAAATCCGGGACGACAACTCAAACGAATTTAATTGAAAAACTGCTCTCGCCGCGTTTTGCATATAAATCAGTCAGTCGGCCTGGTTGGCCTGGCTGGCTGGTCTAGTTGCTGGGGCAAGTGGCAAGTGTGCATGGCGAGCGACAGCCTTGGGCTCGACAAACAGCATTTGCATCCATTGACAGAGCCGCTGATATAGCTATAGACTCACGGCTCTAACCTTTCGCATAGCCTAAGCGTTCGACGTTCCGCGCTCGCTTCAGCTCGCATGCACGTCGAACATTTGGGCAAACAAACGTGGACCGTACGGGTCACTGCATATTGGGAACATGGCGGGCGGTGGGCGGTCGTTGCAGCTAGCCACGCCCCACCTGCATAGCACCCACACACACACACATATACACATACAACGTACGCTTTCAATTAGTAATTTGTCAGCGAATTTCGGCGCTCGGTTTGTGCAAATTACGTATACGTAAAAAAAGCGAAGGAAATAAGAGAAAAATATATGAAAATCCGTTGAAACTTAATTGTGAGAGCTAGAAACAAAGCAATATTCAAAAAATACAATATTTTTTGTATAGATTTTTTGGTAAGATAAAACTTTCCTTGTCATTTGGCATATCAGCTTTTGCTTTTTTTTGGAAAATATAAAAAATATATACGTACATATATAAAAATATATACATATATCATATGTAAGCTGCATGATTTTAATTGAAATGCCCTGCAGTTCTGCGCTTGTTCAATGTTCTGATGGACGCTTTTTTCTACCACAGCAAAATGTGGTCAAATTCAGTTATGAAGTGTGCGAATGTGTGAAGCTCTGTTGTTTATTAGTTAGTTAACTTGTGGCTATTAGCTTTAGATATGCTGCAAACAAAAGTGTGAAAGGGTCTGTTAACGAATTAAATGGTTTTAAATTTAATAGCTGACTAAATTGCTTATGTTTAGGTTTAAGTGTATATATTTCTATTCAATCAAAATTGAATTTCATTTAATATATATATATATATATATATATATATATATATATATATTTTTTTTTTTTTTTTTTTTAAATATTTTTTTTAATTTTTTATTTTTCCTGGAAGTGTTTTATTAATATAGTAATTCTTAATATATGTTATACTAATTGAAATCGTTTTGTTATTCAGTCATTGTTATTACAGCAATTAATATTGAAAAATAAAAATTCTGATTTTATGTTATATTAACTAATCAAATCTTAAATTACGTAAATATACTTTTTGCTAATGACTTAACAAATTAAAAAAAACGCATATTTATATTTGCATGCGATTTATATTATTATAATCAGATTATATTTTATTACTTTTTTTTGTATACATTTAAGTGAAAGATAAATATGCATGTTAGTTAAAGAATGGGAATATATTGTATAAATAATATATTTCCTCTGTTTCAATTTAAAATATTTAAATACCAAATATATATGTGGTTTATGGGTATATTTACACATTTTCTGTTTTGTTTATAGAGGGTTATATTTTTGTGCACCAAATAATATTTGTTTTGTCTATATTATATGTATATATACAACGTTCACAGTCGTTTACACTTTCAGATTTGAATAAACAAAATGTTAATTACTTGTTTTTCTTTTTTTGCTGTTGCTGTTGTTTCTTGTCTCTTACTGCGGCCCCATGCACACTGTAGATAGCTAAACGTCAGTACTCACTTTTTGCACCCAACATTGGATGCCCTTGGGCAAGTGAGGGCTTATTTTCATGTTTGGACGTTGGCATGTAGACATTATCACGGTCAATGGTTTTTAATTAGTGATTTGGCTGCAGGAAATGACGCAAGTCAAAGTGAATTTAAAAACCCAATGTCGTGCACATTCGCTTGTCTAGTTTCAGGCGCATAATTTGCTAAAAATATACGCACATATATAGGGGGCGAGAGACAGCGAATTAGGATGGGGGATAGGAAAGAGCTCACAGTTTATAAATTTAATACAATAGTCGAAGTTCGCATAACTCAATTTGCTGCATTAGGTAAATTATTGTGCAGGCTCAAGCATGCGTAGCAGCACTGAGTTAACTTCAGCGAGTATTCACTGTGATGAATACACGAGCTGGCAGTTTGAGCGAGCGAAATTTGAATTTGCAGTTCGGCTCGAACTTGAATACAATACACACTCAATACTCAATACACACTCTAGTCGAAACAAAAACATGAAAGTGAAAATCGAAAATTTATTAATTTCTGCACACGAATTTGTAAATATTTCAGCAGATATGTATTTAATTTCATATTAAAAACAGGAAAACAACAAAAGTAAAAACACATAAAATAATTAAAATTAAACACTTGCTTATTTGTGTATGTAGTATAATAATTGAAAATAAATTAAATAAAAGCAGATAAAACCTTTTAAATGAATTTAATTAACTTAAATACTAGAGCTATGAATATTTTAGATATATATTTTAGATATATAGGCAGCTTTTTAAAGTTATTACTTTAAGTTATTTTTTTAAATTATTGTTTTTATGTTATTTATTATACTATTTCTGCAGCTCTGCTTTTCGTTTTCTACTAAGAATTTCGCTTTGGTTCTCCTGCTTAAGCTATTCACGATCATCGCACGCACGCTAACTATCGACTACATCATAGCCATCGATATGGCTATATATCGATAGATGTATATATCAATATTAATCTTTTGTCGGCCTGCTACAATATATATTTTGATCATATTAAATGCTAGAATAAATATTAATAGTTTCTTTTGTTTATTTAAATATACAGTTTTGAATAATCTTCAGATTAAAGCGCTTTGTTAAAATGTTCACAAAATTTGTATGGGTAAATAATTTAATAGCTATACTGAAGTCTATCCATGAGGTACATAGTTTTGGTGTTTGCTTGAGCGCCTGAAGGCATCATAAATACTTATAATCGCATTTTGTTCAGCTCTTGCCTTGTTTTCAATGCCGCAGCCTTAATCCAGATGGGGAATGTAGTTATTTATGTGTGTGTGGTGCTTGAAGCAATCGAAAGAGTGGAGCACATGCACATATTTTCTTATATTCGTATTTGCACTTGCATTGCGGCATTGTGTTGGGAAGAGTTTGATACCTTTAGTTTTATGCGAAATTATGGCACATTAGCAGCATGACGTATTTATAAGTTTTTAGTTGGTGCATGGCAAAGCAAAAGCAAAAGCGCCTCAAGGCGAGCAATACGACTCGTGCTCAACTTCATCAGTCGTATGGAAATGCGCTCCCTTACACACACGCACACACACACGCACACTCATACAGCCGCAGTTGCGAGTACTTAAACAATATAAGGACGGAAGTAGCAAATAAAATTCAAATTTGTGCCAAAGTGTTTCATGGAGAGCTGGTGAGTGGGGAGCTTTATGCAAAACGCTTTACAATTGATAGCGAAACGCTAATGTGAGCCCATGTAACTGTAACTGTAACCATGTTAGTGTGCGTCTATGCGTGTGTGTGTGTGAGTTAGTACTTTATGCAATTGCTGTATGTGTGCTGGCGGTAATAAATTTTGCTCGCTGCGCTATTTTCACGTTCCATATTGCCTTTTATTATTTTCGCTGGCTTTGGGCGCCTGCATTTCCCTAACTCTGTGGGCGCGGGCGTTTGTGTGTGTGTGTGTGTGGGCGGGTGGGCTGTGTTGGTTATAATTTTATTATGTTAATTATCTTTTGATATTTCAATTGTAATAACAATGCCCATTGAACATAAGCTGATTTCGTTTTTAAGTTGAATCATGTGCAGTTTTCAAGCGATGCTGCATATTTTCCAACTCCGAACACCATTAAAATGCAAGTTCTGGGTATAATGGCTGCGTGACAGAAGGCATAAAGTATATGCATTTTTGATAAGGGCACTAAGGTGATCCAAATAATTAACTCGATGTTCTTTTCGATAAGCTAACTTCGTTTTATAAGTGTAGTTGAATAGCCGTAACATATGGAAAATATGAAGAAAGCTTTGCTATCGGGCATAGTTATTAAATTCTCATGGGCTACAGAGTATCTCCTAGTCGGGTAGTCCTTACTAAAGCACTTTTATTAGATTTATTTCAAAGTTTCCAGACTTGAATTTCGTTTGGGCAAAAATGAACAGAACATATTTGATAATTTAAATAGAAAGACATTGATAACGAGATATTTAACAAGGATATAACAAAGAGGACTGTATTTCCCTTTAAAAAGATGATAAATAAAATAATTCCTGATCGTATTACCCTTTATGCCGCAATAGTGTGATTTAAAATGGTGTAAAAAAAATGTAAATCTCATATCAGTTCAAACAATATACAAAGCTTTAGAAAACACAACATTTTTGTTGGATATAAATCTGTATAAAATTCATTGGTGAAAGCTTTTGTAAAGCAGCACTCTGAAATGGCTATATGAAGCCTATATGTATGTATGTATGACGATACTGGAATATACAGCAACATTTTTCATTAGTTCATTCAGACGATGCTCATAAGCGGCTGATGCAGAAGTACTTTAATACTCATTAAATGCCAGATGGCATACCGTATTAAAATCATGGCCAGGAATGGAGAAAGCGGCGCTTTGTGGTGGCTGAAGACTGAGTGTATTGACGCAGGAACGCAGCTGCATTTTAACAATAATTTCCCCAAATGTGTGGTTACGTTTAAGCCAGCCAAACGCCAAAAATGCGGCGCAATAATAATTGCCATTGCGTGTGAGTGTGGGTGTCCTGTGTGTGTGTCGGTGTGTGCGTGTGCAAATACGTACAATTATTAACATGTATGCCACACACAAACATGAAATGTCTGGCCAATCTACGGAGGGGTTAAGTACTACATAAACATATATCCCGTACAAGAGCAACAATAACAACGGCAAATGTTCGAAACAATAATAATGTCAATATGTATAAGTGCGTGTGTGTATGTGTGTGTGCGGGTGTGTGTGCATGTGTGAATAATGACAAATAAGTACAAGCGTACGCGCGTTTGTCTGTGCCTTGGCCCACTTGTGCCTTGGGCCACATTGTTGCGCCTTTTGGCCTTTTGTTGTGGCAATTAAATTAAGCTTAACATTTCCCCAGCTCCACGCGAATCGTATTGAAAATAAGTTATTCGTGTCTTATTTTTCATGAGCATGCAGTGCACTTATGGGAGTTGGGAAGTGGGCGCACCTGCGCTCGATGGGCGTGGCATTGAAATAATTGTGCAGACTACCTTAATGTCACACCAGAGCTTTCAGCTCGACCAACAAATATGGACAATTAATACGCAAATTTATGTGAATGCCGAGAGCGAATATAATGGTGTAAACTGTCAAATTTATGGGTCTTATGTTTCAATATATATACGTATGCTTAATATTATATTTGCAATCAAATTAGTTGAGCTTTTTCAACCTGGTAAACGAATCGAGCTTATAAATATGAAGTGAGAGTATATATGTATGTATATAAAAATATATTTATTATTTTTGTGCTATGCATAAATGTAATTAAATTAAATTTTAAATTTTAAATATATATATTTTTATATTTGTTTGGTACGGAGGAGATTCATGGGGATGCAGGCATTTCAGACTCTCTTTTACTTTTCTATTGTCTAAACAGTGAGCACTACTTTTTGTTGTCTTTTCTCTTCTTTCATATGCCAACCGAACTTTTTGTCTCCTGCATCGTCTCTCTATTAGCGATGCTTTGGGCTCCTCTGCCTACGACAATTGCTCGGTCCAAGCGAGTTTCCCTCTCTCTCTCTCTCTTTCTCTCTCAAATACATATATCTCAATCTTTCTAATCCACATAGTAATCATTGCTTTAAATTTGTTCCTTAAATTAATTTTATACTAAAATTAAATTACATGCTGTTTAATGCGACGAGGCTAAGTAACAAATATAGTTCAAGCTACGTAAATAATTGAGAGTGCAACCGTTAAAAACATGGATTTAAGTTAAATTTATTTAGCTGCAATTTGTGACATTTATCTGGAGATTTATTGGACTGCATGAAATTTCCATTAACGCTAAAACTAAGCAAACA